>OY804601.1:45595445-45955445 GCA_963680895.1 Fragum sueziense | reverse complement strand
ATTTGATCTTGTGGTACTGCTTGAACAATGGTCCCTTGGAACTCAAAGACCACTCCCTTTCACTAAGACGGCACATCACTCAAAAGTTTTTTTTCATTTTCATATGGGAAAGCACGAAGAGGAAACAAAGTAGATGTACAAATAAGAAACAAAACGGTATAAAAAACAACAATAATGATTCGTTGCTGAAACTCGAATGTTAAGGCAGTTCACCCCGTATGAGATTCACGCGACCTCGGAATTTTTCGAATCAGGACCTATTCGGGCGACTCCGTTAACATTCGGCGATGTGACGTTCCAGTGCCGAATGTTTACGACGTCGCCCGAATCATTCAGACGTCGGATGAATCTCATTATGTAGCCTATATGCTCAAAATATTTTTTAAAAATATACTGGACTCAAAACGTTTAAGAATTGCTACAAACATTTCAAGAACTATTAAGTTCTAAATAATTTTATATCGCCCTAAAATACCACAATCTGTATTCACTTTGCACCCATAATCAAGTAGCACGATGTGCACAAGAAAATTCGCACCAAGTTGTTCTATTTTTAGAACTTCGCGTCGAATCATTGACTTGATATGTACGTGAATCTCACGGCGAACCAAATTCTATTTTTAGAACTTATCCTGGAACTTTGGACTTGGGACGCACGTGCCTCACGATCAAATGAAGGCATTATAAAGAAAGAAGTAAAGGCCCGGTCACATTCAATCTTGACTTGAACAAATTGTTGTTTGTGAATTCAACTTGTCTGGAAATGATCAATCTTTATTAGGGAAAATAAGCGACTATTGTCTCACGGTTAACACTTTCCCACAAAATAAGCCACTGTTTCGACGTCCGCTGCACATAAGTCTCAATATACGGGAATGGTTTAACCGTTCCATAGCGGCAAAATTGTATTGTGCTCAAACTGGACAACTGCTGTCGACGACAAAATTGCTGTTGATAAAAATGTTGTATATGAATAATATAGCGCAAAAACAAGGAGACAAAAGGAGAAAATGCTGACCATTACAATTTTCTTCTTATGTCCCAATGTTAATCCAAGCCTTTTCTTGTAAGGACGTCAAAACTAGAACTTGTTTGGGAAAGTGTTAAAAGGAGTTGCAGACGATAAAACCAAAGCTTGTTTGGAGAAAAGGTTTACCCGATACAACGCAATGACACTTTCTGACGCCTCTCAAGAAAAATAATCGAGAAAACTATGTGAAAAATGAAGAAATAACTTGTGACAAGAAATTGCTTGTAACAAATTTCTTCATTTCCCACAATGTTTTCAACTCTAAAAGCCAATAAAAACGTATACTTTCAATCACTTGAAATTGTAGTCTGCAACACCTTTGAATTTCGACCAGTCGAAAATTTTGCCATCTGGTAATTAAAATAAATAAATAGACTAAGAGGTTGACGAACTTTGATAAGAAACAATGTTGAAAAATGAAAATATTTAACCGAATTGTATAATTATTAGACTATCATGACTGTATGATTATCTTCCATTTGATTTTCCCAGAAAATGTCTGCCTTTATCTCCAACAACCAGTGTTACAGGTCAGAGAGGGTGATGGCTTTCCGAAATGCCTTTCTCACTTAGTGTTCATCAAACCCTATATTGTAGGTAGTCATTGGTATTGTCTCACCGAGACAATACAAATGAGTACCAACAAGATAGGGTTTGGATTTGAAATAATAAATTCGCAACGCCTTTACCACCGATTATCTGTTACTCTTAACAACGCCTTGTTTAATGCGTCTGTTATAAAGGCTTTCTAAAAAAGAAATATATTAAAACAAAGTTGCTCAGAAGCATCTCACTGTATATAAGTTATCATTTTTCACTAAATAGTTTCTTAGTTATTTTAAAGAAAGCATAGATTTTCAAGGCGACATTTTTGTCGTGTACACCACTATTTTAATCAGAAATCGTCGGTGTTATTGCAAAACCTCGTAACTCCAGCTTTACTTAAGCTGGAGTTACGAGGTTTTGAAACAACACCTACGAAATAGTACAAAGTTCAACGTCTTGGTAAATGGTTAATTCAGTCAGTATGTTATGCATATTAAAATATGTTACAGGTCCCTTGCGGTATAGATTTCTAGGAAATTATAACCATTAAATTGTTCAACTGTTCAAACAAATTGGAACTTCAGTACTTCCAAGTGCCACGGAGGTTAGGTTTTTACAAAATAATTTGGTAAACAATAGATTTTTTTATACAATTGGTGTAATAAAGTTCCAATTTATATTATAAATATTTTTTACAGACATTAAATTGATGCTGTTCAACAAAACCTCGTATCTGCAGCTTGTTTGAAGCTTGAGATAAAGGTTTTTGTTGAAAAGCGAAGATATGCTAGACATGCAAACGAATATGTTAAGAAACGTTGCATTATTTTTTCAAATTGATAATGGATCGATTGTTTCTGTCCAGCCAAATTTTGCACCGTGTTCGTTTCCTCCTTCCAGTTCTAATCTGTTTCCTTGTTACACATTTTTTTTTATTCCTAGTAACTTTCATGAGAATCTGGGCCCGTATTATCCACGATCTTATCACTGGTGGTGTACTCGGCCAAAGCGAGGGACGTTTTTTCGCGATCAATGTATTTCGTCGATGTTGTTATAAAATATCGTAACTACGGATTTGTCGAAGCCGTAGTTACGAGATTTTATAACAGCACCGACAGTTTGTCAATACAAAACGGTAAATCCGATCTGTTTTTAGAACAAGTTCATTGTCATTAGAAAAAATCTATACACTCACATTTAAACGCAAAATATCTATACCTTGTTGTAGCGAAAATTGTTTTAGTTCACAACCGGTGCTTATGACAAAGTTTTTTTTTGTGAAAACTGTAAGAAGACACTGATTGCACGAGAAATCAGATTGGGCCAATCAGGGTTGTTGTTACAAGTAATTACGCAAAATAATCGTACATCCGTTGATAATACGGGCCCCTGGTTCTCGATAAAAAGCGAAAATATTTGAAAGAGCTCTGAAATAAAAAAAATATATATAAGACTTGTCTAACATCAACGCAGTACTTAGAAAATAGAAAACGAGATATCATTGAGGATACTAGTAATCGTTTTCGTCTTTTCTTTCAATGTTTGGTTAGAGGCATCTACGCAAGTGATTGCTGGAGAAAGTGGTAAAAATTCAAATAGGACCAATTAAATGATACAAATAAATCATCGATTTTCTTCGATAACAACGTAACTGCAGCTTTAAACAAGCTGCAGTTACAAAGTTTTTGAAGAAAATCAGCGATGATTTCTTTCGTGTTGTAATTGGCGTATCCATTTTCGGCGTGAAAGAGCAACAGTCAAATATAGCCGAACAAATAAGACGAAAATGTTGATTCCATTTTTAGCAAAACACCATTATTCAAGATTATACCCATGGGATATAAATAAAGGTTAAAAGGCGATCAGACCCTGACTCTTTATGAAAAGTTTTTTTTTTTTCACTCTTTTCGAGCCAATCCCAAGTTTTGATTTGATTTCCCGGTCAGAGTGTCATCTTTGGAGAAAATGTAGAGAAAAGAAGATTGTCTATGTTAGTGAAAAACATCGTAACTCGAGCTTTAATTAAGCTGGGGTTACGAGGATTTACAATAACACCGACAGGGTATTATACACGTAAACAATTTCTTCTTTTACACTGATGAATTCAAAATTGTTCACTTATAATGTCCATACAATGTCATGTTTTCGTTCTTGAAAAAAAAAAAAAAAAAAAAAAAAAAAAAAAAATGATGCAATAGGAGACATTGCTGGTTATCAGAATTTTCTCCTTTTGACTTCTTCGAGATATCTTTTCTTTTATAAACGTGTAATTTAAAAGTCCATTTATTTCTACGCAAAGCAAGTAGGCGGACAATAAGGAAACAAAATAATTGACACATGATCAAAGGATTTGAGTTTTACTCCTGGAATTCTTAAACCTTTACCAAACAACTCAACCCAACTCAAAACCTTTTCTTTAACCCAATCTCAAACAAGGCCTGATTTTGACGGCCATAATAGAGTTGGCTTTGGAAAACATTGAGACAAAAGAAGAAAATGCTGATAATCAGCATTAAAAAAATAAAGAAAAAGTAATGAAATAGTGATAATTACATATTGCTACATTATTCAAATTGTTTCATAGTTTTGCGTCTTATATAGATGAGACATTGAAAAAGAATGACGCTAAAGAGGGAAATGCTGATAACCAGCTTAAACGGATAAAGCGTTTTTGTTTTCAAAGTAGTTAAATTAAATGACAATTGAGCTTTTATAATTATAGTCGCTTTTCAACAAAAATCTTTTAATTGCAGATTATTTTGAGCTGCGGTTACGAGTTTTTTTATGTTGAAAAGCAGCAATATGAGCATGAATTTGGGAAAAAGGTAGGCTACTTGTAGATCATGATCGATCCATATCAGGTCTCGTATGAATGCTAAAGGTATTAAATATCTCATTAGACATGACGCAGCATTTATTTTCATAGAACAGAATAGAACATTTTATTTACAAAATGACTTGAACAGAATTGTTCATCGTCATTTCAATGCTTAAATAGATACCACGCTTGAGCCTTTTCCCTGAATTTGAGTCTTGTATAACTGTACACAATTGTGCAGTTTTTTTTAAGTACATGTATGTTAAGCTTTTTGCAAAATATGAACATGTTTCGCATTAAAGTTAGTGCAATGTCAAATGAAATCTGCTATACTAGCACACGTAGCGAAGCAGCCTTTTGACCAAACATATCGCTGCTTAACAACAACAACAACAACAACAACAACAACAACAACAACAACAACAACAACAACAACAACAACAACAACAACAACAACAACAACAACAACAACAACAACAATCTGCTGTTTCAAGTTTTCTTGTTGAAAAGCGAAGATACGCACACGCTGGTTTACTCTCCAAAGCCGAGGTCTATTGATTAACCATCCAATATGACCTCTGCCGTTTTTGGTACACAAACATCCTATTTGGTCGTCATAATCTAATTATAGCACATCATTTGAATTATCGAATCAAAATCATCCAGTTTTATCTTGCATGATCATTACGTACATATTACGTCGCTTCTATTTTTGGCTGAAGCCGGTAACATTTGAATTATCGAATTTAAATCATTCAGTTTTATCTTGTTTGATTACGTATACATTACGTCGCTTCTATTTTTGGCTGAAGCCGGTAATTTGAAGCGTCAGCCATTGAAGGTTTGTATCAGCTTCTTAAATTGTTTTGTTGTGTAAAGCCAACGATTGGATACCGAAATCCCGCCAAGGCCCCGAGATTTGACGTGAAATGACCCCGCGGGAACAGAGCATCATTATATCATAATGGAATGAAGAGAGAATGTGCTCTGTTCTTAAGAGAGTACCGCTGGTTTAGACCAATGTTGGACTTAAGTTCCGTATAGGATCTTCTCTCCGCGCAGATATCGCCACTTTTTAACGAAAATCTCGTAACTGCATCTTAAAGTAAGCTGCAGTTACGAGGTTTTTGTTATAAAACATCGATATTTTCTAAGTAAAGGAAAATATTGTTGACAAAAAATGAGCTCAATATATGATTTATAGAAATAAGGTAAATATTACATCTCTTGTAATTTTCTGTGAAGAGCAATTCAAGTAGTAAGAAATGAATCAGAAAATAATACTTAACCCTTTCCCGAAAGAGCATAACAGACTATAATAATAAGTTGTTCCGATAATTATAACTTTTGTAGACGACATAATGGATGTTAATAAAAATGGAACTCGTGGAAAATTCAATATAACAAAGAAAATATTGAGAAGAAGGGAAAAATGAATGGTGTATATCGGTATTTACTCCTTTCTGACTGGATATTTTTCATACCCAGGAAAGGGTTAATTTTTCCAAGTGACCATTTTCGTAAGATATATTTGTTTTATATACATTTAAAGATACAATTAATCATGTTAATAACAACACGCGATAAGAACACGTGACTTTTTGGGGGCATATTCCGGTCAAAACATATTTCTGATGATTAGATTCTAGACAGTATGCCTCACGATAAATGACCTGGCAGAGCATCCCAGCCTATTGCCTAGCCTAGGGCTGTTCTGCCAGTTCAATTATCACTGTGTTGTAAGTTGTACGTTAGATTTGTGTAGTTTGTACGGAAGTTTTGAGTGGTCAATCAAAGATGGCGTCCGTGGAAAATCGTTAGAGGTGGGTGTCTTAGTTTTTCGTCGATGATTTTCTTAAATGGTCGTATCTTGTCTTGATACTGATATCATCGTACAGGAGAAATGTATACCTATTAACGGTGCTATATAGCCAAGTACCAGTGTTGTCCTATCGTACTCAGTCGTTGTGCAAAGACAGCCCAACACGGAAAACTTTTTTCGAAGCGAGAAAGTTGCCCTTTTAAGGATGATTACATAGTACAAAGCGAACTAGGGAACAAACTATTGCTCTAACTTGGATGTTTTTAACATGCTCTTTTCAATGGTTACCGTTATTGTACACAAAAATGTCCAGAATGACCACAAACGCTGTGTTTACTAAATGGCCAAACAACGGTGTAGTCCCAGTGAAAATATGCAGACACAACGGTGCAGTTTCTGTGTTTTATGTACGGTGTAGTTATTATTTTCACAACAAGTTGGGAACGGTGTAGACTTGGTATGTTGTATAGGGCGAACTGGCTCTAACCGCTAGCAGATCATCTGCACATCTGATTTATCTCCCTCAAATACTTTGGTCTTTAAAACGCAGTTCTTTCCCTTGATAAAAACGCTGACATCCTCAAAGTAAACGAAAACAAAAGTTAAGGAAATATGTCGTTTTCTCTTTTCTTCATTCACATAAGCCTAAAACAGTTCAATGTATGTTTAATTTGATTTTCAGAAGACATTTTTTTGTTATTTGTTATTGAAAAAAAAAAAAAAAAAAAAAAAAAAAAAAAAAAAAAAAAAAAAAAAAAAAAAATCTGCCGGACATGATAATCACAAGGAATACCATCACAAAATATTAAACAAGTCATACGATAACAGTCATTTTAGAGCCATGTTTAGTGACTTACCCTAACATGTGGGTGCAATGGCCAGTTTCTTGTTCATCCGTTCATTTGATTTGTAGATTCAAAATTTCGGTTCTGGCTTTGAATTTTTCTTTGTAACTGTTTTAATTGGTTATTACAATCAATTCTTGTGATTAATGAAATGATTTCAACTCAATGAGTATGATAATTATTGATCGACATGTATCTAGTTTTCAAATTGACCCCTCATTGAAAAGTCTGATTTTATCAAAAATAAAGGATTCCATCAACAACAAAAATATAAATAACAAAACATAAATTATAAATTTGTTTCATAAACATTTGGGCCTTTTTTCGTCTTGTTCGACTTAAAGTAAATAAGTCTTGAAAATAGAATTACGGAACTGCAAAATTCATTTAGGAATTTTCATACCTAATTAACCTCTTCTTCAGGATTGACAATTTTCTGACCAATATTTTTTGGGCCCACTCATAAAATGTAACCATTTGCAATGAAAAAGACAATATCCTATTCGCCAAAACCGTTTGACTATTGGAGTAAAACGCATTGAAGTACTTCCAAGAGAGTAGAACTTACATCCATAAATAAATGAAATGCAATGTTTTCCATCGATAACCGACCTTCATTGACCAAGATAAACAATTACCAAGTTTATCAACGCTTCTCAATGACTTAATCACATCTGGGAACAAACTGTTCATTTCAGCCAGTGTTTTTATGTCTCGTGGGGAAAGAGAAGAGTCCTATCCGTATCATCTGTTTCAGTAGCCTACGTCCAATGGAATTATCAGGAAGTAAGGTCGGAGCTTTTTGAACGAATTTATGGGGTGTTGAACTTCGTATTTTTTTATGTACTGGACTCATGCATTTAAAATCCGGGATATCATCGATAGAAAGATTGTTAACCCCAAAATCCTTTTTTCTACGTTGATGAGGTCTATCTTGTGTATTCTATGCTCGCAAATGGGGATGACGTCCTATTCTGACTTCTTGATAATATTCGGAATTATACTGAAGTTCAGAGTTTTCAAACCTGTTTGATGTGTCTGATCATTGATCTCCCTCCTGCGCACTTTTAATATCTGGCTGGAATGGTCCTGTTCCGAATGCTTCACAACCTTTTCGAAACTTCCTTTGAAATGACAATAGTAACAAGTCAACAGCATGGAACTGAAAAAAAAAAAGAAAAAAGAAAACAGACGCCGGCAGACTCTAGATTCTTTCTATATTCTGATTAAAGTATATTTTGTAGACATATTGTCACCTTTGCTGCAAAGCAGTTACAAGCCAGTCACATATCTACATAATTGTTGAAGAATTTTGGTAGTAATTGTAAAACATGATTCTCAGCCGTGAAAACGTTATCATTAAATATTAATATGTTATCATTCGAGAAATAATACGTTCTGTATTGCTTCAAGTCTACACCGTTCACTATTGCATTATGTCTACACCGTTCACAATTTGTTATGAAAATATAACCACACCGTACATAAAACACAGAAACTGCACCGTTGTGTCTGCATATTTTCACTGGGACTACACCGTTGTTTGGCCATTTAGTAACCACGGTGTTTGTGGACATTCTGGACATTTTTGTGTAAAATAACGGTAACCATAGAAAAGAGCATGTTAAAAACACCCAAGTTAGAGCAATGGTTTGTTCCCTAGTTCGCGGATTACTATGTAATCATCGTTAAAAGGGCAACTTTCTCGCTTCGAAAATTTTTTTCCGTGTTGGGCTGTCTTTGCACAACGACTGAGTACGATAGGACAACATTGGTAATTTGATATATAGAATCGTTGATAGGTATACATTTCCCCTGTATAATGATATCAGTATCAAGGCAAGGCACGACCGTTTAAGAAATTTATCAATGAAAAACTATGACACCTACCTCTCATACTGTATCGTTGTCGCCATCTTTGAATGACTGCACAAACCTAACGTACAACTTACAACACAGTGATTATCGTGAGCTATACACGGCGGGCAATCATGTGGCACAACAATTTCAGAAAACCGTCAATAATTGGGTTAAAATCGACTAATTTGAATTTGGTTTGAAGCAGGGAAAGCGGAAATACACCAGTGAATAAATGGATGTGATAGATCCTGGAAAAAGAAAAAGAATAGATGACAAAAAGTTATTAACGATCAACCAACTGTTTGCTTAGTCGTCAATAACATTTTTATCAGTAGATGTTTGAAAGATCATTCGCACTCAGCAAATACTAGACGGATTCCCACCTTCTTTGCTTCAACCATTCATTTGTGGAGAAAAACGTGGTTTGGAAAAGGGATTAATTCTATTTTCATCCAAATATTCTTTGCAGGAATCATGCAAGAGGTTGGAAGCCATTCAACGTCAAATGATGCAGAATTAGTCCAAAAGAGGACTTTGGTATGCATTAAAGTACAATTAAACCTATGAAAGTAATTTATGCAAATATTCCAAATTATTTGAACTGAAAAGCTTAACTTAAATCAAATACTAAAGAGAAAAGTGCAGTTAGACAAAACTTTTCAATCGGTCATATTCAAAAAGCCTTTTTTCCCCAATGTAAAATTATTTACAAAAAGCAAATGTCATGCAATTTTGAACAAATCCTCAAAATGCTTAGTGGTTTCCAATCTTTACTTTACCTCACTGGCGTAGAAAGAGGGGAGGTGGTCTGCCCCCGCCCCACCAAATAATTTAGAAAGGGGAGTCAGCATATCCTATGCCCCCCTCCCCCAATAATTTTGGCCCTTAATATTATAGACCTTCCTACGCTTATTTCATTTCACCAATTAAAGAGTGATGGTAACAGATAGTCTAATTGCAAAAAATGAATTTTTTTGAAAAAAATATGCAAAACTTTTGTGTTGGCCACCTCAGAATGGTTAATAATATGCGATTCAGACAGAGATTGGGCCGAAATTATAAGAGAGATAGCCGAATTTAGGGAGAATCCAAACCAAAATTCAACCCCGTCTCAGATGCGGTTGAATTTATTTTCTAACTGTCACGCATGCGTATAAAGCGCGGACCAAGATTCAAACGAGATTCATGCTTGAATTTCAATATGACGTCATCATGTATGTTGTGACGTCATTTAAGAAAGTCGCAGGTCCTACTGTTTTTGACATACTTTCGATCGCTTCATGAATTCGGTATCAAATTGCGAAAAAATGAGTCGTTGCTTCAATAGTTTGTCGCAATCATTTAATCAGGTCATATAAAGCTTAAAAAGTGTACATTTCGTTTGTTTTTGACAAATTTTGGTCCAAAATCTGGGAAATAGTAGCTTTAAGACCAAATTGGATTGAAATCAAAATTTAATCTTCAATCAGTGCCGTGATCGTAGACCACCCTCGTTTCTTTTAATTTGGCAGTTTTTCGCTTTCTTTTCTTTTAGAACAATCCTTTCCATAGACTGGTACCCATTCGTGTAATAACTGAAACCGTAGTAGATCTCAGGGGCTGTAACCAGTCTATCCTTTCCAATCGCAAAACACCATGGTGTTATATCGTTGTTAAAACAGAGAGTAGGATTCAATCGATATTTTTTATAAATATCGTAGATTCTACGTCAAGTTTGATGTTTTTATATCATTTATAACAATAAAAATCAATTTCGATTATAAAAAATAAATTATTTTAATGAAAGCCCGATTATCGACGAGTCACGTAATCGCTAATCATCGGAAGCGCGGAAATTTACGACACTTGCCGAAGGCTGGACTTCTCATTTGGGGTGATCTACGCTAAACATGATCCAAAACACTGATTACACTAAAGAAAATGTCGTCTATGTCGCAAATGGGTAAATTTTGTTGGAAACTGTTTGTAACTTTGAGGCGTAAACACCTTGAAAAGGACTCTGAAGAAAAATATCGTCACTTTTCTACGGAAAGCTAACAACAGGTTGTTTTAAACTGCAGTTACGGAGTTTTCGAAGAAAAGCAACGGTGTGACAGCTTTGGAAATCCTCCTTCAAAGCCACGGGTAATTCATTATGGAGCCTGTCCCAGAGCGGCAAATCACGGTAACCACGAAAATGCTGACTTGTCTTTTTCCTTCAGTATATCGCTGCTTTTTAACGAAAACCTCGTAAGTGCAGGTTGTTTTAAGCTGCAGTTACGAGGTTTTTGTTAAAAAGCTGCGATATCATTTATGCTTTCTGTAGTCTAAATGATAAAATTAGTTCTGAAGTACCGGTACTCATTCATTACATTTTGATTTCGATTTCTTTGTACATTGTATGATTCCCTTGCAGTCATTTCTATGATTTCCCAGTAATAAAGAGATTTTTACCGTTATTTGTTCATAAGGTACAGCCTAAAATAGTTGACCGACTTTTTCAAGGCCATAACACTTTCCACAAACAGAAAAAAACTTAAAATCTTGAAATCCGATTGTTCCGATTTTATATCTGGACAATTCCGTGCAATACGAGGGGCGTGCATTAAAGATTCCCCCTGACCTACTTGCGGTAGAGATTTTACACATACATTACCGCATACCTCTATAGGTCACATAAAGATTTGCAGCTCTGAAATGTAGTTTGTTTCTCATTTCCATTGTGCTGAAGTTAAGCAAGGTAGCGTGATGGAGCAAGCAGTCATCAGATTCCTGTATTTGAAAGGTCGTACTCCAAAGGAGGTATTTGATGAGATGAAAGAAGTTTGTGGGGATGATGTCCCATCATATGACGTTGCCAAACACTGGCATACTCAGTTCAAGTGTGGACGTAAATCTATGGAAACCGCCCGATTCCTGGGCGCCCAAAGTCTGTCATTGGTGATGTCAAAGTAAGGTTTCGGGCACAATCTACGGTGTTCAACAGAGGAGGTCTACAAAACTGCATTAAATGATGGGAGATGTGTTTCTTTCTGGCCATAGGCCATTTAGAGAAAGATTAATATTTGTGCCAAGTTTCAATTCTCTCGGCTTATTGGAAGTAGGTCAGGGGAAATCTTTATGAACGCCCCTCGTATGTGTACAAAATTTCACCCAAAACTGTTTAGGCAAAGGAGAAAATTAAATTCTGATTACAAGCATTTTTCAATTCTAATAAGCATGCCTTGATTATTTCCCAAGCTTAATCAAAATTTGGAACGGCAAAACCAGGTGATTTTTTGGGAATGGATGGTTAAAAAAAGTAAATATAGCTACAATAATTTTAAAATAGTTTTTCTGAGTCAAAAAAGAAAGACCTTGATCTGTGTTAACTAGAACAGTAGAGACATCGTCAAATATTTCCAAATACAGTCGACACTCGTTGTGTCGGAATTAGAGAGGCCGTCAAAATAACTCGACATATCCGGAGTTCGACTCACCCGATTTTGTTCAGTTTCAAATTAAATATCATTTTGGCAACTTTAGTTGCTAATCAAGTGGGTTGACAATTGAAATTTAGTAGGAAAAGGATAGAAATTGCTCGGAACGAGCTTTAGCTGATTACACTAAAGAAAATGTCGTCTATGTCGCAAATGGGTAAATTTTGTTGGAAACTGTTTGTAACTTTGAGGCGTAAACACCTTGAAAAGGACTCTGAAGAAAAATATCGTCACTTTTCTACGGAAAGCTAACAACAGGTTGTTTTAAACTGCAGTTACGGAGTTTTCGAAGAAAAGCAACGGTGTGACAGCTTTGGAAATCCTCCTTCAAAGCCACGGGTAATTCATTATGGAGCCTGTCCCAGAGCGGCAAATCACGGTAACCACGAAAATGCTGACTTGTCTTTTTCCTTCAGTATATCGCTGCTTTTTAACGAAAACCTCGTAAGTGCAGGTTGTTTTAAGCTGCAGTTACGAGGTTTTTGTTAAAAAGCTGCGATATCATTTATGCTTTCTGTAGTCTAAATGATAAAATTAGTTCTGAAGTACCGGTACTCATTCATTACATTTTGATTTCGATTTCTTTGTACATTGTATGATTCCCTTGCAGTCATTTCTATGATTTCCCAGTAATAAAGAGATTTTTACCGTTATTTGTTCATAAGGTACAGCCTAAAATAGTTGACCGACTTTTTCAAGGCCATAACACTTTCCACAAACAGAAAAAAACTTAAAATCTTGAAATCCGATTGTTCCGATTTTATATCTGGACAATTCCGTGCAATACGAGGGGCGTGCATTAAAGATTCCCCCTGACCTACTTGCGGTAGAGATTTTACACATACATTACCGCATACCTCTATAGGTCACATAAAGATTTGCAGCTCTGAAATGTAGTTTGTTTCTCATTTCCATTGTGCTGAAGTTAAGCAAGGTAGCGTGATGGAGCAAGCAGTCATCAGATTCCTGTATTTGAAAGGTCGTACTCCAAAGGAGGTATTTGATGAGATGAAAGAAGTTTGTGGGGATGATGTCCCATCATATGACGTTGCCAAACACTGGCATACTCAGTTCAAGTGTGGACGTAAATCTATGGAAACCGCCCGATTCCTGGGCGCCCAAAGTCTGTCATTGGTGATGTCAAAGTAAGGTTTCGGGCACAATCTACGGTGTTCAACAGAGGAGGTCTACAAAACTGCATTAAATGATGGGAGATGTGTTTCTTTCTGGCCATAGGCCATTTAGAGAAAGATTAATATTTGTGCCAAGTTTCAATTCTCTCGGCTTATTGGAAGTAGGTCAGGGGAAATCTTTAATGAACGCCCCTCGTATGTGTACAAAATTTCACCCAAAACTGTTTAGGCAAAGGAGAAAATTAAATTCTGATTACAAGCATTTTTCAATTCTAATAAGCATGCCTTGATTATTTCCCAAGCTTAATCAAAATTTGGAACGGCAAAACCAGGTGATTTTTTGGGAATGGATGGTTAAAAAAAAGTAAATATAGCTACAATAATTTTAAAATAGTTTTTCTGAGTCAAAAAAGAAAGACCTTGATCTGTGTTAACTAGAACAGTAGAGACATCGTCAAATATTTCCAAATACAGTCGACACTCGTTGTGTCGGAATTAGAGAGGCCGTCAAAATAACTCGACATATCCGGAGTTCGACTCACCCGATTTTGTTCAGTTTCAAATTAAATATCATTTTGGCAACTTTAGTTGCTAATCAAGTGGGTTGACAATCGAAATATAGTAGGAAAAGGAAAGAAATTGCTCGTTCCGAGCAATTTCTATCCTTTTCCTACTAAATTTCAATTGTCATATATGTTTCGAAAGTATTTCTTTTAAACTGTTTGATATCCTTTTGTGAGGCCAGTGCCAGCCTTTCACTTCGACTAAAGCGGAAATTCGACATATCCGATGTCGACATAACGAATTTCAACTGTACATGTATGATGACAGCTCTTTGACACAAAGTAAAAATAAATGCTACAGACACAGAAGGACCACAATTCTATGAAAAAATAGGAATTATCCCTTTCCCACACAAGACATGCTTTTGACGTCCCCAATGGAAAAGGTTTGGGAAACCTTCAGGCAAAAGAAGAAAACGCTGATGATCAGCATTTCTCCCTTTGCATCAATATTTTCTTAGATGTATTTTATTCAAATCGCATCTTTATCAACACCAATTTTCTTCTACAGCAACTTTCAAGTCCGACTCCCCTATAATCCACCTATCGTGAAAGGGTTAAATATCGTCGGTGGGGAGTCAAAACCTCGTAACTCCAGCTTATTCAATCTGTAGTTACGAGGATTTGACTCCCCACCAACGATATGAACATCTTTGTTGTTTACAATGTAGGCAAGTGAAGATTGGGAAAATAGCCCCGTGGATTGCCAATAAGTAGGCACATCGGCCGATTAGCCGACTGACCGATAGACTACAAGATTAATCCTATCTATCCACAAAATATATAGAGCTCACGATGAGTAACATGACAGGGCTATTAGGTAGGTATTCTCTGCCAGGTAATTTATCGTGAGCAACAACTTAGAGGAAACGTTCACCCAATGAAAAATAACATGCTGTCTACGAATCTGTTCAAAACATTGCCTTACATGACAACTGAAAACTGTACCAAACGATAACATTTTAGGCTGTCCAAATTGAAAGAAGTTCCAGACTACAAAGTTAATGGTATTTGAAACAGAAACTCAACAAGTAAAGAATAGAAATTATTGGTGGGGAAGTTGAAAGTACGGATGATCATTTTCCGTAAATGTTTCCCAAACTTTCTCTGTTGCATACACCCCCCCCCCCAAAAAAGTAAATAAATAAATAAACACCACCTCCACCACCACCACCACCACAACAACAGACAACTACAAAAATCAAAAACAAAAACAAACAAATAACGATGCTTATTTTGGGGAAAAGCATTTAGTCTCAGACACCATTAATAAAGAAGCCAAATTGAAAACACAAATCAGCTTATTCACATTATAGATCAAGCATGAATTTCTATGTCAAACAAAGAAGACAGTAAATGCGTGGGATCGATAAATTGTGAATGGGCGACAATAGATAAGTTATCATCTATAAGGTTTCAACACCTTCAGAATATGGGCCATCTCGTGCAATACGTACGACTGCTGTCTTTTTGCCAGGTCAGTTTTTTTTACCTTTGATGGTTTCTTTTTAAAGTTGGTGGACGTGGTCGGACGTCAGAGAGATTTGGGAGTAGTAACGGATTTAACTGCTGATCCAACGGCAAAGCACTGCCTCGCCACCACTAAAGTACGCCCTCGGCACGACTTTCGACGTCCAGTCAGTGAAATGCTACGACTCAGCGATTGGCAGTGGAAAAACATTGAAATCAACGCCCAACAGCCGCTGGAGGTCGCGTTCTAGCGTAACCTGAGTCTTCTCTGATGAAAATTCGCTCTTTGATATTTGGATGTCGCTACTTACAGAATAAATAAAATAAAATGAAATAAGTAAATAGCGATATCCAAATATCAAAGAGCGAATTTTCATCAGAGAAGACTCGGATTAGTACTAGCGGTGCTAGAACGCTTCAACATTTGCTTCGTGATGCGTCTTAATCACCGATGGAACACCGATTCTCGAGTTTTTTTACACGCCAGTACCAGTTCTGTATTACGTCAGATAGAAGTGGTTTGGACGTGGGGTGTGCAGTTTAAAATATTTCACAACGTCCAAAATGATTTCGGTGTATTTCCGCGTCCTATCACGTCCATATACCTACCTGTTTTTGGAAATGTTTCATTATAGTGGGGGAGCTTAAGTAAAAAAAATGGCTGAATACGTCACTTTGTGATACAAGCAACACATTTGGCACAAATGTTCCTCAAAGTATGCCATTTTCAAAACATATGGTATCCACGATGAAAAACCAATATGGCTGCCATTTTCCAAGACTGATTGCCGTCACACAAAGGATAGAAAAATCAGAAAACATGGTGGATGCTATAAGCTTTGAAAAGAGTATACTTGAGGAAGAATTGTGCCAAACTTTGTTCTTGCATCTCAGAACGACGTATTTTTGTTCTATTTTTATACCTACAGAGATGGCTGCCATCTTGGAAAATGACAGCCATGTTGGTTTGTCATCGTGGATACCACATGTTTTCAAAATGGTATACTCTGAGGAACATTTTTGCCAAATTTGGTGCTTGTATCACAAAGAGAAGTATATTTTGATAAGCTCCCCCCCCACTATTAATGTGTAAGTAAAAGTTTATATTGCTTCATTGTTTCAAACACGTTCAAACCTGGTCACGTTGTAAGATACCTCACGGTGAAAACGGTTTTCACGTCTGACTAAAATCTCGTAAATTATTGTCTGCAAAAACAAACAAGGATTACACAAAGATTAAATCCCAATTTTAGAGCGACGTGGGCGAAATTATTCAATGTCATTACCAGGCTATTTTGAACTTCAGTTTTCTGCCCTTAAGGTCTTTAAGATCTGAATTATGTATCATAGATGTTGTTTATCCGTAAAAAGTTATTATTATGTTTTGTAAGCTTTACCCTTTCTCGGGAGACAGAACTTTGCTTTTTTCTTTAACCCATTACCAGACTACAAAATTTTGGACTGTTCCAATATGAAAAGTGTTCCAGACGACACTTTCAAGTCGAAGAAATTTCAAGAATCTTTCCATTTTGGAATAAAAAAAAAAAACATTGTGGAAAATGAAGAAATTGCTTGTTACAACCAATTACTTCATTTTTCACAAAGTTTTCCAAAGCCTTTATTTTATTGGGCATTAAAAGGTATCACTGTGTGGTAGCCTAATGGGTTAAATAAAGCCATAAATCATCAATTTCAAAGACACCTAGCAACTAAAACACAATCGTATGGTAAACAAGACCTCGCCCAAACGCACATGGAAGAAAACGCTTCGGAAAACATTGAGACACAATAAGAAAATTTTGATACAACTAGCATCACAGCCTTGTCGTTACGTTTGACGACGAAAATTGACGAGCTTAACCGGAAATTATCAAAAGAAACAGAGTAATGCCCACGCCATATAAAATCATAGTCAGCGACATCTCGGCTTTCTCGTTTTTTGGGAAATTTTAGAGGGGAAGAAAATAATTCAAAAACTTTTCCGAAACTGAAGGGTTTTTCTTGAAATTTGGACAGATTGGTCACAAATAATGTGTCTTAAATACTGATAAGTGAAAATATCCCAAAACATCTATGAATTGTCTTAACTGGGCTATCAAGTTTGTTCTTTGAAAAACGCAAAAATCGACATACGAGATTTTGCATTTACACCGACGATATGGTACAAAAGGTAATAACTATTATGTTCTATTTAGATTTGATTGTCTGAAAAACTCATTGTCTGAAAAACTCAAGAACTACATTGCCTTTAATGTTACAAAAAATGCAAAGAAATGTTGGGGCTCTAATGAAAAAGGTTAAATGTATCATATTTTAAAGACAAACTCGCAATCGTGATAAAACAAGAGCAGAAAAGATATCATTAACATTTTATTTCAACCACAATTTTTAATATTTGTAACAACAGGTTGAATATCCGATTGAACCCCCGCGATTTATTAAAGTACTGCTTAACCCTTTCCCAGACGGCAAAATTTTAGGGTGGTCCAAATTCAAAGATGATGCAGACGACAATTTCAAGTTAATGAAATTTTAAATTATGTGGTATTTTTGGATAGAAAACATTGTTGGAAATTCTTCATTTTCCACAATAATTTCCCAAGCCAATTTCTCGTGGGGAGTCAAAAAGAGTCAATGTGTGGTAATGGGTTAACCCTTTCCCAGACCGCAAAATTTGAGACCGGTCCAATTTAAAAGCTGTTGCGGATGACAAAATAAGTGTTGATATAAAAAGGACTTGTGAACAATTAAACCAATAACATAAGGCAAAAGGAGAAACTAGTAGTAACTACTGATTATCCTCCTTTCTTCTTCTGTCTCAATATTTTCCCAACCCTTTTCTTTTATAGGTATCACAAAGCGTCACTGTTTTGGAATGGGTTAACATTTTCAATGTTTCTTGTATGACATTTCGCTTCTTTTCATCAAAAACTTCGTAATCCCTCTCGAACAACTATAGATTTGTTATGTATAATTTCCATGGTGGGGATTGTGCATGATGGGATGGGTAACGAATACGGACAAAATAATCTCGATTCTGGTAAGATTTTTTGCAATAACTTCCTTATTTGTGCGTCAATTTTCAAAAGGTTTGTTGCATGTACCCCGCCTTACCGAGCTCTTTCATCTGATGTATAACATATTAGATAACTCGTGGTACTTTTTCCAAAATATTGTCCCAACCGACCAGAAAGCGAAATGGTAACGACTACGGCCAAATCAATAACGCTTCAGGTAAGGATTTGTGCAATAACTTATTATTTTCACGTAAATTTTCATGCAGTTTGTTGCATGTACTCCGTCTTACTGAGCCCTTTTCTCAGATGTATTACTTATCGAGAAACTCCTTTTTTTTTTCTTTTACAATTTATTAGATCTAGTACCAATTTACAAGCATATAACAAACATGTCGAAATAATACATTTTTAAACATTATATACATAATATGTTGTATTAACTGTGATTGGAAAAAGTCGTGTTGGTTATGTTTTACAAAGCATGGTTTTGATGGTTGTGAGCATTGTCGGACAAAACTGAAGAAAAACAAAGATAAAAAGGTTGAAAAGAGGCTGCGTTACAGCATTTTTCCATCCTTTTTACCCTTTTTGCATTATTCTATACGACAAGACATTCTTTCTTTTTTGTTCCTTCTGGACCAGTATTCAATTCTATAGTCTTTTAAACAACGCAACCAGACAAAAAAATCTTATATGTACATCCTGACATCTGAGTTATTATTGACTACATAGGTAAAAGGTACGACGTCAGTGAATTGATTGATTATTTGAAAACAAGTGTGAAAAGAGATCAAAAGAATACAATGTGCTAGCATATCAATTATATTTTAAATTGTTTACTTATTTTCTGTTGCAATTAGATTTGATTATGGCTCTGTACCAGCCTGTTTACAATTGCCCAATTTTCTCTGTCGTGATCGCTACATTTTCTGTTTGTGTTAATTTTTAAAATCAAAGAAACTCCTTGTACTTTTCTCAAAAACCGATCCCAACCGACTAGAAAATGGTCTGAATTTTTTGTCGTTTTTCTGGTCGGCTGGGATATTTTTTTGGACAAAATATAAAGATTCTACAAACAAGTCATATATCTGAGGAAAGAGCTCAGTAATGCGGGGTACATGCAACAAACCGCTTGAAAATTGACGCAGAAACAAGAAAATTATTGCACAATTTCTTACCTGAAGCGAGGCAAATTTGTCCGTATTCGTTATCCATCCCATCATGCACAATCCCCACCGTGATTTCATCGTGGTGATATCGCATAATTTCAAGGTGATGGAAAAAGGGCACTAAAAGCATACGGAAGCACATCGTTCTTGATTGGTTTCTGCTTAACGCATCTCCAGATGGCAAGTTTTTGGACTGTTCCAATTTGAAAGGTTTGCAGACAACAATGTCAAGTTGATTAAATTTGAAAAATCTTTCCGAGTCGGGTTAGAATACATTGTGGAAAATGAAGAAACTGCTTGTTACAAGCATTTTCTTCATATTCCCCAATGTTTTCTCAAGGCCTTTCTTGTAAGGGTGTCAAGAGGCGTCAGTAAGCAGTAATGAGTTAAGTGTTGACCGACTAGGATCAATGCTAATATCATACAGAATAGAATAGAATAGAATAGAATAGAATATATTTTATTGCTCAGTTATACCCTTACGGGTTAAAGGCAAAATTGAACAAAACAAATACACAAATAAACACATATATACAAAACATACATTGTAAAAGTTTTTCACTTTTACACGAAACAAATCTACTGTTTGGAGTTTAAAGCTATGTTATTTTACATTCATTTATAAAACATGCAATCGATTGAATAACATTCAAATCTTTGCAACTCATTAACTTGAAAAAAGCTACATTATCATTCTGGTCATCCCATACAAAATTAGTTTTAACCAGACTTGTGCGTAATTTCAATCGTTCTTCGTTATATTTTTCACATCTTATAAGAAAGTGAATTTCATTTTCAACACAATTACATGATGTGCACAATCTTTGCTCCTCTGGTTCACCACAATACCTACCACGCTCAATTCGGAGTTGGTGGGAACTCATTCTAAAAGCACTCAAGGATTTCCGTTTATTTTTATCCATTATATGATCAAGATATGTTTCAAATTTGAAGTTTAGTTTTAATTGCTTGTATATCCATAATTTATGCATCCCCGCACTTTCTGAACGGCGTCTTGACCAAAACGACATCAGTCACTTTGCGCTTAATTGCAGCTAAAAAAGCGTTTGAATTAAAGGTAAACTGGTTTTGCCAAACATGTGAAAATCCAAGTTCCTGCAGAATATTTTGAATAAATTGCAACCAGATTGACTTATTACTAGAAGCATTTAATTGTTCCAAGTAAGCCTTTGCAACTAACGAATCTGCGCTTGACTGAATAGTATGCAGCCAAAAATTGATAGAACTAGTTATAATTGTTATAAGCATTGGCAATTGACCTAGTTCACTTATTACAGCAAAATTAGAAGTTTTAGAATGAACTCCGACTACGTATTTACAGAATTTTATCAAAAGTTTATCAAATTCATTACTGCCTTTAATTGACATTTCAAACAAATCGTCCAATGATTTATTCTTGTAACATGGTTTGTAAGCAGCCCAAATTTCGCTACCGTAAAGTGCAATGGGTTTAACGAGGGAATCAAATATCTTTAAAATGATAGAAGGCTTAATATCCTTATCAAATATTCCCTGTTTAATTGAAAATAGAGCTCTACTCGCTTTTAACCCTAGTGATTTTTCAGCAGAAGAAAACTTTGCAGTGTTACTTATTATTACACCAAGATATTTATATTGTTTCACATGTTCCAATTCAACATCACCAACAAAAAATGTATACTTGTCGTTAGTCAGGCGACCTCCCTTAGTAAAAACCATAATTTTTGACTTCTCGGCATTTATTTTAAGACCCCATTTATTACAGTATGCATACACCTCTGACAAATTTTCTTGCAACTCCTTTTGCGATGTAGACAGTAATAGTAAATCATCTGCATATAAAAGATGGTTAACCTTTGTATCATGCAAAAGCGGGGCATCATTCGATCTTAAATCGTTACCAATGTCATTAATAAATATATTGAATAAAAGGGGACTAAGCACGTTTCCTTGATGGACACCTTGTTTGATGTTGATTGGTCCCGTCAATTCTTTTTTGCATCTTACACGTGATATCGGACCTAGATACATAGATCGTAACAACTTATAAAGTTTACCATTTATTCCGGCTTTTAGCAGTTTTAACAGAAGTCCATCATGCCACACTGTGTCAAATGCCTTCCTAAGATCAATGAAGCAGCTAAATAGTTTTTGTTTACTGCTTGTTTGAATACATTTATCTACAATAGTTTTTAGAATAAAAACTTGATCTGAAGTACGGAATTTCCTTCTAAACCCAGCTTGTTCCCTTTTGATGTACGACTTTTCTTCAAGAACAATTGAAATGCGGTTGTTTATTATGTGGCAAAATAATTTTCCAAAACAACTATTCAACGTTATTCCCCGATAATTATTGGGGTCAGTCTTGGAACCTTGCTTGTGGATAGGCACAATTATACCATCTGTCCAAGAGTCAGGAAATGTACCTGTTTTTAAAAGAATATTAAATAACTTAAGAACGTGTGTTTTTATAAAGGGGATGGCTGATTTGATCATTTCGTTTTTTATCATATCAAAAGCGCTAGATTTGTTGTTTTTTAATTTTCTACTGGCATCCAAAACCTCCTTTTCTGTAATTTCAAAATCCAGATTACCCGTTTGCATAATATTTTCGAGGGATGAAAGTTCGTCTTGCACATTTTTCTTCCTCTCTTCACTAATTTCGCATTTGGTTTCGTTTAATAAATTTTCAAAATGAGAGAACCATTGTGTTTTGCTTATTTTCTCTGCTTGATCAGGGGGCAACCCTTCATTTTTCAATTCATTTATGATGTTCCACGCTTTCTTGGGGTCATCTTCCATAACCGTATTAAGCATGTTTGTTAAGGAATCTCTGTATTGTTTCCTTTTGTATTTTATCAATCGTTTATATTCTTTATACTTTTTGAAATATTTCACACGCAACTCCCCACTACATGTGTTTCTATTGAATTTATTCTTAATTGATTTTAAGTCTTTAAGCATATCTTTACAATCAGAATCGTACCATTTTTTTGAAGTCCTATATGAATTCTTTTTTCTAGATTTATACGATTTTCTTTTCAACGATTGGTTACCAGCAGAGTTAATAACGTCTGTAATCAATTCAACTATATCTTTAATGTCCGAACTACTGGGTTCGGGTATTTCGAGTTTGAAATTTATTACATGCAATTTTTGAGTTATTTCTGCGGAAGCAAAGCAATTTTGAAACAATTCTTTAGACCTTTCTGTCCAACGAAACGTATCTGGAAGATCCATAGAATGTCTATTATCGCCATTCATTATGGAAGGTTCATCATTTGTTACCTTTATTTTTAGCTTTAAAGATAT
The DNA here is from genome assembly GCA_963680895.1 of Fragum sueziense. Lineage (NCBI taxonomy): Eukaryota > Metazoa > Mollusca > Bivalvia > Cardiida > Cardiidae > Fragum > Fragum sueziense. The sequence continues at coordinate 45,932,402 of OY804601.1, read as the reverse complement.
CATGCAGTGATCTGAGAAAAGATTCAGATCATGAACTCTCATATTCAAGATTGAACCTAATAGGGAATTACTAGATATAAAATAATCAATAACACTACTACCTCTAGTAGAATGTGAAGTAAATTTTCCTGTTAAATCACCCAAAGTGCGACCATTTAGTATGCAAAGTTGATTATCCGTGCAGAGATCAATCAACCAATTACCTCTCTGGTTTGTATTATCTTTATCGCGAGAAACTCGAGGGAGCATATATTCAGAGATATCATCATCGCTAGAATATGGTATGTAATTATTACCCTCTTTATCAATAAAATCTTTACTCTCTCCTATACGTGCATTAAAGTCTCCACACAACAAGACCTTACCTTTACAAGAAAAATATTCAACCTGATTTTCAAGCTTTTGCAAGATATCTTTTCCATGTGTTTTACCATAAGTAGAACAATAAGGGGGTACATAAACAAATGCAATGTAAAGATCAGAATTTAACTTGGTCAATTGAGACTGAAGCCTAATCCAAATTACATCACTGTCAGATAAGGGTTCAAACTTACATAACTGTCTGAGTGAGTTCTTTATCATTACTGCTACTCCACCTGATGATTTTCGCGCGTTTTGATGTTTAGGCCTATCTTTTCTAAATGTATAATAACCTTGTAACGATATGTCAGTTGCTTTGTCAGCATGGGTTTCAACTAAACCTATAATATCAAACTTATCGATATCATTAATAAACTCCTGGTCATACAATTTATTGCTCTTAGCACCATTAGCTTTAAACTCCAAACCGTTTATGTTCCAACAACTTATGTTTAAAAACTTTTTATCAATTTTATCCATCATGAAATCTGACGTCACAACTTCCAAATATGAAGATTTGAGTTTAGAGAGAATATTATAGGTAAACTCGACACATTGTTTATAAATACTCTTGAAATCATTACAACAAATAACATACAGCAAATAACCATATATCATTTACAGTAATAAACCCAATGATTTACATTTTTACATATGTTTTTACAAAGATATATGATCTCTTAGCATCTATTCTAATTGTTATTATCTAATTTCGGCGAAGTCTCTCGTTTGCACTTTGTGTACCTTCTCTACCACGTGGGTATTGACTTCTATCGTCATAGTCTCTATTTCTATACCCTCGTTCATCTACGTTTCTCAAACTTCTATCGTGACCTCTTCTGTTGACACGATGTTCCCTATATCGTTCCCCTCGTCCATTTCCCGAATAATGATATTCAGGATTTCGTCGGATGGTATCTGCATTCGTTCTATTATAACACTCTTTGTATTTTTCACGAGCATATATATTTTGCTACAAAATATACATTTTGCTACAAGTCATTCTACAAGTCATGCTATATTAGGCGGGGGGCCAGTGGGGCCTACCATGCACCCCCCCCCCCTAGACTTTTTGCCACTGGTGCCAAATTGTTCCTTAGGTCCTACTTGTTGAAAATCAGAGGTGCCCCCAAGAAAAAACTCATTCCCGCTATACGAAACAGCACCGTTTCCATGGCAACCCTTATGCGCTTTTGAGAAAATGACAGTAGTTGAAAAAACATCAATATCTCTGCTTACAGATATAGTAGATCAGTACTTTTGGTATCAAAATGAAGCTTAGACATTGTTCTTGAATTTGGTATGTGCATATGCAAATTAACTAATTTGCATATGCATGATTTTTAGGATTTAATTAAAAAAAATGATGAAATTTTCGTCGTTTTTTTAAAATATGATACAAAAATAAGCTATTACTCACTTAGTTTGTTGGTTACATTAACAATTTTGGTATCAAATTAAAGCCTAGACATCCCTCCTTAATAAACATCAGTCAAGTATGATATTTTTTGCATGCATGATTTTTAGTGATTTTTTAAAATTTTGCCGAAAAATTTGAATATTTATGAATATTTGATATATGTAGTTCTTTCAAGCCTTATAGAAGGACTTACTCACTTTGTATATGTAAAACTTCATTTACAAAATAGAATTAGGCATTTTAATGTCATTTTACTGAATCAAAGTGCATTAAATCATATTCTAGGGTGCGGTTTCCATGGCAACATATCTTGAAAAAGTGGTTTAGAAGGTATTATAAGAGAAAGAGCTTTTGTTCACTAAGTCCTGGATGTAGACTGACAATTAATGTTTTAGATTGATGTTTAGAGATCCATCTTTACTTTTTAGAATAGTTATGCAAATTAGCTAATTTGCATATGCATTATAATGAAGAATTAATTAGAATAATCAATTTAATTAACATTATTTTTCGCGAGTGCAGCTGGAAAATCAGATGTAGCTCTCATAGTTCTGAATATATATTAACACTTTTGGTATCAAAATAAAGCCTGGACATTTCTCTTTATTTTCCAACACAGTAATGCAAATTAGTTAATTTGCATATGTATGATTTTAAAGATTTAATTAGTATTTTTCTTGATTTTTTTGCAATTTCTATCAAGTTTAAAACAGAAAAATAAGCTTTAGCTAATTAAGTTGGTGGTGTACAGTTACAATTTGGATATCAAAATGAAGCTTAGACATTCATCATGGTTTTCAGTGATGCAAATTAGCTTATTTGCGTATGCACATTTTTTTTTAATTAAAAAAATACTTATAAATAGGGAATAAGGAATATCTAATACACACAGCATTTTCAAACTGTATGGAAAGACTATATCATATTTTTATGTAACATTACATGACAACAAAATAATCAAGCATTTTAAGGCTTTTTTACAGAATTAGTTTGAATTACAATACCGAGGGCTTAGTGCAAAACTATTGTAACTATGTTTTGTAAAAATTTACTGGAGAGGGGAAAAAAAATAAGTTTCTTAAAATTAAACATTTAAAACATTTTTTGAATTCTAAATAACTTTTTAATTTTACATATTTGAAACCCAATATTAGAACACAATAATTGTATTTCTTTATTAGGCTTCAGAAAATTATAAAAAGGAAAATTCTCAAAAATGTATTTACAATAGTTTTGCATTATTCCTGGATATGCAAGAAGGTGTCGTTTCCATGGAAACATGTTTTCTTTTAAATTAAAAGCAGTTAGGTGTAGCAAGAGAAAAAGCTATAACTCACCAGGTTCTTGGTGTAGACTTACAATTTGGATATCAAAATAAAGTCTGTCCATCTTCTTTTTATCATGTATGCATATAAGCTAACTTGCATTAGCTATATTTCAAATCAATTTAAACAATTAATTTTGACCCTTTTTGATAAAATTGACTTTAATTTGTGAATACTTCTGAGATAAACAATGAATTTAAGATTCAAATTGTTGAATGACTTTTATATTGAATATATCATGCAGCCCTAAAGTCAAGTATTAATAGTTCGTATATTAATCTTTTTATATTATTTTGCTTAAATTTAGTAGGTACATCCCACAAACACTCACCATTTAGCCCCAAAATAAATGGTATGATTGTCAAGGTCATAAATCAAGGTCCGAACAATTGCCCTAAGGTCCTGCATTGATACAACAGTGTTGCATCCTGTAAAATGGAAATTATACATTTTTTCTTTATTGAAGGAAAGAATAATGGGGCAATAAAAGAATATGTGTAATTCACTTAATAAAACCTTTCGGTCTTTTTTCTGTGTTTAATAGGGTTTCTCGTTAGAAGAATATTGAATGTGTTCTTCTCATGCATATCACTAACTTGATTACCCGATATTGCTTTCCTGTATGATGCCTACAATCGTTTATGTCACAAATCCATGAAGTGCAGATGTCAAAGTGATACATTACAATATCATGAACCTCGTAATCCTGGCTTCCTCTCAAATGTTGGTCAGACTTCAACTTCTTGCCTCTCTTAGTCTGAATTTGTATGTCTTTTATGAAATTTATCCTCTGTCTAAGACTAAAAGCATATTCAGTCTCGGTTACAATACTCATAATGCTGTCTTCTCTTTCATTTTTGCTACAATATTTCAACTATTCATGATTTCTTGTCCGGGTTTGGAATACAACCCCTACGAATAGGACTTTGATTTAGTCCTTTCAGATCAGTAGTCATCTTTTATAGGTACTGTGATTCAAATGACTCTACTTTTTGACTAAGCAATTGTCACACTCATAGTCTTCACCGTCTACTAACTTAACAATAGTCTCAGAAAAATCTGCTTCTTTACATTGTCAGACACTGTCATCTCTCTAGAACAATTTATCCTCATCCCTTCTTTCATTTAAGATAAGGAATCTCCATTCATCTGAGCCGCATCATAGTCCTACTCAGACCATTACTTGGCCGATCGATCCCCTTCTCTCTAAAAATATGAAACTCTATGATTACTCTTATGATCTCTAACATCTTTTATATAAGATTTAGTTTGATAGTCGAGACGGGAAAAATAAGTTAAAGGTGCCAATTCTCCTGCCTCATACAGCCGATTGTCTTCTCCTTTCACACAGGATGACTTCTCCAACTGTATACATAATCCATTGTTCCTTGAAAAAAATCATACCCTTGACATGTTATAAAATTCCTAAAAGCACCAGTCTTGTCTCTGCACATAAACTCTCTCGCTCATTTCCAAGTTTCGTATTTAACTTGCAGGTGCAGAAGCATCGCCACTTCAATGTGCTGCCTTCCAGCTTGCTGTCTTGCTGCACATGTATGGCTGTTCTCACTCCATTCTTTCATTTACTTTGCATAGCCGAGATAGCTCAGTCGCTAACAACCGAGTCTATCAATTCAGGGGTCTTGAGGTAGAATCCCTGCCTGGCCAATTTGCATTCTGACATTTGTCTCTCACCAATGGGTGCTAATCATCTTTGTGAGAAAGCAGTTTGAGGCTCCGATTCGATATTGTGGTAGTACTGGTGGAAAGAAATACCTGAAATCCATGCAAAGGTGCTCCAGCTGCTATGATATGACCATAGCAGTTCAAGTGGTGTTAAACCGCAATCAATCAATACATCAATCCAATTGTTCTTTTCATATGGGTAGTATATTCCTTTCTATTAGACACCTCTCTGACAGTTGCTTCCATTTCATCTAAGTCCTCCCTCATCTGTGCGTACCTGTGACCTGCATGTTGTACTCTGTTTTATTGCCCAATTGGATCTCTTAGCATGTCCATACCATCTTATCCTCCTTTCCCCCAAGAGGGGTTTCTAAGTCTTCCAGACCATGCTGTTTGCGTAGCTCGCTTGAGCTGGTATTGGAGATATCCTGTGGTTGTATGTTGCTGATCTGAATAATTATTGTGGTGTTGTTTCGCTTCAGGCGTTTTAGGTTAGGCTTGGAAAGGTCTCGCTTGCGTTAATCATAACACTTGAGTATATTTTTGTCTCCTGTTTGGTAGGAGAGGCAAAGATTGTTATTATTTTCTCCAAAGCCCTTCTCCTTAAAGACCAGACTGCTCTTACCAATGCTTTTGTACTCAATACATGCTTTTTTAGCCTTCCTGTATCTGTATCTTATTGAACCTTTGAGGGTCGCAAGGACTGGTAACTTGTTATTGAAAGAAAAACAATGTGATAAGATGTACATGGAATTTTGGTTCAGGTCTATTAAAATTTCGGTTCAGGTCTATTATGTTATTTATGTATCATGTTTGTATGGAGAGTATATATTGAGGTAACTTCCTTGTGACAAGAAAATAGTCTCTTTTCCCATTTTTTGTTTACTAAGGCGAGAGAAGTCACCCCCTCATATCTTCCTACACTCCTCCACTTGCCTTCTATCACTAGATAGTTGGCTTGCACTGTAAGTTTCGTCGTTAACCCAATGCTCATGTCAAGTTGCATACTGGATTGTGATAATTCAATGCAATCCATGCTGTCCTCTTTTGGGTAAAGCAAAGCCAAACCCACATTAATCAGAATTCGTCTTTTTTCGAACACTTTCTTTTTCACAATAAATCAGACAACCAGACCGAAAGGCACGCAAACATAAAAGGGTTTCAAACTATTAATTCCAGAATATTTGATATCAAAATATAGCATGATGAAGTCCTTCAACAAAGTTGAATTTGCCATATATCTCATAAGTATTAACAAATAGAAGATAATTCTATCGTATATCATTATTCAAACTCATTTGCAAGATAGCTAATGCAATTAAGTTAGCTAATCTGCATAAGTGATCAAATTAATAAAGATGGATGTCTAAGCTTTATTTTGATACCCATATAGAGAATCTGCACCCAGGACTTGGAGAGCATGAGCTATTTCTCCTGCCCTCTTAACTGTTTTAAGGAAGATAATATTATGTTTCTATGGACCTTCTTGCATATTGTAATTCAAACTGATTTTGTAAAACAGCCTTAAAATGAAAAATTATGTGGTAAACATGAAGTGTTACATAAAAATATGTTTTAGTTCATCTATACAGCTTGAAATCACTCTATGTATCAAATACATGTATTCCCAAATGTGAGATATTTCTTTACTTAAATTATATCTAAAAAGATATCAAAAATTGTGCATATGCAAATAAGCTAATTTGCATCACTGAAAACCATGATGAATGTCTAAGCTTCATTTTGATATCTAAATTGTAACTGTACACCACCAACTTAATTAGCTAAAGCTTATTTTTCTGTCTTATTCTTAATAGAAATTGCAAAAAAATCAAGAAAATACTAATTAAATCTTTAAAATCATACATATGCAAATTAAATAATTTGCATTACTGCAATGGAAAATAAAGAGAAATGACCAGGCTTTATTTTGATACCAAATTTGTTAATATAAATTCAGAACTATGAGAGCTACATCTGATTTTCCAGCTGCACTTGCGAAAAATGATGTTAATTGAATTGATTATTCTAATAAATTCTTCATTATAATGCATATGCAAATTAGCTAATTTGCATAACTATTCTAAAAAGTAAAGATGGATCTCTAAACATCAATCTAAAACATTAATTGTCAGTCTACATCCAGGACTTAGTGAACAAAAGCTCTTTCTCTTAAAATATACCTCTAAGCCCCTTTTTCAAGATATGTTGCCATGGAAACCGCACCCTAGAATATGATTTAATGCACTCTGATTCAGTAAAATGACATTAAAATGCCTAATTCTATTTTTTAAATGAAGTTTTACATATACAAAGTGAGTAAGTCCTTCTATAAGGCTTGAAAGAACTACATATATCAAATATTCATAAATATGCAAATTTTTCGGCAAAATTTAAAAAAATCACTAAAAATCATGCATGCAAAAAATATCATACTTGACTGATGTTTATTAAGGAGGGATGTCTAGGCTTTAATTTGATACCAAAATTGTTAATGTAACCAACAAACTAAGTGAGTAATAGCTTATTTTTGTATCATATTTTAAAAAAACGACGAAAATTTCATCATTTTTTTAATTAAATCCTAAAAATCATGCATATGCAAATTAGTTAATTTGCATATGCACATACCAAATTCAAGAACAATGTCTAAGCTTCATTTTGATACCAAAAGTACTGATCTACTATATCTGTAAGCAGAGATATTGATGTTTTTTCAACTACTGTCATTTTCTCAAAAGCGCATAAGGGTTGCCATGGAAACGGTGCTGTTTCGTATAGCGGGAATGAGTTTTTTCTTGGGGGCACCTCTGATTTTCAACAAGTAGGACCTAAGGAACAATTTGGCACCAGTGACAAAAAGTCTAGGGGGGGGTGCATGGTAGGCCCCACTGGCCCCCCGCCTATATAGACTGGTAGTGAAAATCTGAAAAATCAAATCAGGGAGGACAATTTGTTACAAGCAGGAGACATATATAGAATGATTCAATTATATATCGCGGTCAATTGTAGCCCTGTCTCTTTGTCCGAATCAATGGCGCAAAGGGATTTTATTCAGGTCAAAGGTCATTCGGTGCATTTGTCACACATGCCTCCTAAAATGTCCCATAACTTACTCATTTATAAAGCTAAAACAATTATTTTGGTATCAAAATAAAGCTGATTATTTGCACGTTTACTTACAACAATAATATGCAACATTTTTACAGTGTTTTTTTGTTAATATACATAAATATAGCGAAAAATGGCCAAAAATCACAAAAATAAGTTTTGTCTAAAAATGAAAAAAAAGTTTAGAAAATATCAAATGTATGTTTGTGTTTGTGAAATTATGCTTAAAAATTGCCTAGATATCTGTTCTTGGCTTGTATATATATGTTCACAGAATTAGTCTTTAGCTCACGCCTGTAGCTATAGCTTAAAGTGGGTGGGGTAAATTTTTCCAAAAAATACAAAAAGTGCAAACTTTGATGTAACAATACGTCTTACACATAAATGTTATTCTATGATAAATCTAAAGACATGTTATTGGAAATTATTGTTTTGAAATCATATTTGCATGGATTTGTGGTACATATTCCTGAAAATTAATCAGATTTTTATGAGCGAAAATGACAATTAAATAAAACAGCATGTGAGCCTGATTATACCGCTCAAATATCAACATCACAATGTCAAAACCACAACTCTTTAAACAAATATTTATCTAGTATACACAAAAGTGCAATTTGATAAAGCAAAACTCAAAATAAAAAAATAGCATAAAAGACAGCTGAGAATACTCCTCTCAATATCTTACAGTCACTATAAGACATTAACGGGATCCATGCTAGACTTTTCAGGAATCAGATCAACATGAGGAATGGCAGTTTGTATTTCTGTGTTTTGCATTGTATTATCTAGATCCAAAAGGAAGGGAACCAAGTTTTTAACTATGTCTATCAAGGTTCAGGTTCACATAGATGTTACTATAAATACAAGAAGCGGGTAAATTAATTATATACAGACATGATTTAGAAGGACTAAACGAACTTCATTTGAAATTTCCTAGAACAGAAATTATCTAGCTACATTTGCATCTAGGTTGACCATTCCATACGACATTGCTTTAATATATACTGAGTACATTTAATTCCGCAGAGGTACTTCGTTCGCTTATAGGATGGAAATGACAAGCAAAGGCTACGTTATGCGGGTTTATTTTCGTTGATTTTTCTAATTCCATAAACTCAAAAGGTAGAACATGTTTTAAATACACGTGGGAATAAAAGTGTGATTATTTTTAATTGAGAGGGGTCAAATCAATCTATAACGAGTGTGCTCACATGAATCTTGAATTCATATGCCTGACATCGTCGTTGCATAGAAAGGATTTTTCTCGCAATTAAACCGCTTTTGGTATTTTGTTCTGCTCTTGAATTACATGAATACGAAGTTGTTGCAACGTTTTGGGTGGTGGAGTACGTGAATACACGCATGTCTTAAGGCCATTCCAAGCATGTTCTATGGGGTACCTAAAAGGCCAGTAGTGTGTAACAACAGTATGTGACCAAGCCATCGTGTCGTTAGTCGTGATGTTAATGAATTTCGGCATCTTACGTGCCGTGAAATGTCCGAGTTTGGAAAACTAAGCAAAAAGGTTCCAAAAGCTTGGTTCTTTACATTTTCAAGAAGACGGAGCATACTGAAAGAATTGAGAATGTTTCGATAAAACGTGTTTTTATAGTGTCCCTATAGAAAAACTTTAAAAGCATGTTGAAATTTAACTCGAGTTTCACGTGCATCAAATTTACACAACGTCAGCGTGTTTAACGCTTTGGCTATGGCGCTGTAAAATATTCCAGAATTTCTTACTCTAATCTTTTCCATTCATGTTTAAAATCTTGTGGGAGATTCATAATAAACATTTCTATTTCTTATAACATCTTATAACATCTTGATTCAAGCTTTTGAAAACTCTGCGTTTTTAAATGTACCAAGTACATTTACATGTTTGTACGTCTGACAACCCTGCATGGGTGCCTTTAAATATGTATTCATGTTTCAATACGTTTCGTACATAAATGCATACATGTAATATATTTCTGGTAACAGAAGGTTAACTGCGATCATTGCAATTCTGATAATAACACCTGTCAAAGAAATCGAACTCTTCCGTTCTGCGTGTATCTCTTATTATGCAAATCACTCAGTACATGTGACATTATGTGTGTTTTATCCATCCTTCACATGCCAGTAAGAAGCAATTTTATATTGGGGTAGCTGAAGCCCCTGTGTCTGAAAACTGGGGGGAGGGGGGGGGGCTAAATTGGTTTTTCCCTAATTTTTCAGTGAAAAATAAGGAAAATTCGGTATTTTTGGACAACTTGGGGGAGGGGGCTTATAAATGCATAGCTCCGTCCCTCACCCCCACCCTCCTGGTCCTACGGCTTTCTTCACTATCCCATCATGATTATTCAATAAATGTGTTCAATCAATTGTTTTTTTCCAAAAACTAAGTCTAAAATTACCACGTTGATCCACAGCTAATATGTTTTGGAGTAGACATAGATAAACTGTTGGTATATAAATAGCGGAAATCTTTGGACCTGTGATTGTTTTAGCTAACCCAATAACAATATACCTGACAAATCTATGGACAATATTGAACTTATTACTATGTTGAAAATATTCATTTAATAATAATTATCGTTGTAATCAATCCTGTATCTGTCACTTGTATGTACCTATATTGAAATATAGCAAAAAAAATATTAAGACAATAGAAATAAAATAGATTCTTGGTGTTTTGGTCTGTTCCCTTGAGACTTTAACTAATAGTCTGTAGCAGGCGTCGTGGCATACCAAAATAGAAATAAAGGTTTTCATAAAGGCTCACATTTATGTAAATAAATACCTTTAAGTGTAAAATATGAAAAATATATGAATGAATAGTGGACATTTTCGCAGAAAATATACGATCAAAGTCATTTTACGCACTTGTTTCGTAAGGGGGTATACGGGATCTTACCGACAAAATTTTAAATATTTGGGTAAGATTTGGTGATATTTTCATTGTTAAACTACGCATAAAGAGGGATAATGCAGAACGAAAGCCATCGCTTGCTTTAAGCTTGCAAGACAACCAGCCAGAGCAAATATAAAGGTTTTGGGTGAAAATTACAAGCTATTTTGCGGTTGAAAAGGTTTTCTGGCAAACAAGTAATGGTTTTAAAGTTTTGCTCTGAAATTGAAGTTTTTCAAAGGTTTTATAGGTTTCAGTAGGTGGCTAGCTGTAAGATATCCAAACCATGGCCTGTATAGTACTTAAGGGAATATAAAGAGTATGTAGGAAAAGTAGAAGGTCAAAATATATCGACCCAAATATATATTTTTTATTGCAAATGGTAGTAGGTGGGGGGGGGGGGGGCTAATATGATATGATCTTTTTGTTTGAAATATATTTGCAGATCTTTTTTTCTGCTACCAGCAAACCAATTCTGTTTAATGAAAACTATGAACTGCACAAGTTCTCAGTTAAATGTATAACACGTAAAATGGTCGCAAGATAAACTGATGTTTATAAACAAAATCTAAACTTATAAAGACATGTTATTTGCTTGTGCAAATCATCTCGTAACAATTACTTAACAATCATGATTATGATCGCTATTATTTCCTTTTAATTCTTTGGTGGAAATCAGTAGATTATGGAATCACTGTGTGTTTAGTTCTTCCAACTCCACAATGTTACATTTCCATCTAGTTTGCCAATTATTGATACCCGATCTATAGAAGTCAACGCCTTGGTAACCCTAACTGGCTCTCCGCAGTAGCGTTTTTTTAACCTCTTTCGTCTTCTTAACCATATCTGCAATCTTGAAATTCCTTCATCCAAAATTTGGTAAGAAGGAGAGGACATTCATAAACTGCATGCAATTGCTCTTCAACCTATTAAGCAGAATTAGACTAGAAATCGTATTACACTCTGGTTCACAAGAATGACCATTTCGTCAACATCTTTCGTTGCAAACATATATGTTAATCATTTTTTCTCAAATACAGGTTAGCTAATGCAATTTACAGGTCTTATTTCTAAGGTAAGGAGAAAGGGCCTAAGACCCTTGGTATGGGAAAAATACAGCTCTATGGGAAATCTATAATTGGATATTTTGATAAAAAAAGTTCTAAACTTCAATGTAGGGATTCATAAACATATACAGATCTGAAAATAATCTTTTAACGGTGAGAATACAAATTTCAAGCAAAATTAAGACCGTTTTACAAGGACCGTAACATTGTTTAATTGGGGAAAATGATTTTTAGGGAAAAAACAACTGCACGGGAAAAATTCTCTGGGGGAAGGGGCTAATAAACGGCCCCAGTTTCATAGTAAAAATATGTGATTTAGATAATTTGAAAAAAATCTCAAATAATTAAGATATGAGTCTTTGCTTCATTTTGATACAGTAGTGGTTAGTCAGTTGATCTTGTAAACTGTGAGTTTTAGCTGTTCCCATAAAACCTCTACCACGTTTTAAAAGATATATTTCTCTAGAGACAATTCTGTTTGGGACAGGCAGTAGTGAATAATTATACAATATGTTTTAGTTTCTTCTATGTATGTTAAAAAGCAAGTACCAAATATTCACAAATTTGTGATATTTTCATCATGATTTAGAATAGAATAAAAAAATGTTGGAATGTAAATGAGCTATTTTGCTAAACTGGAATTAAGAAAGGAGTCCTAGGTTTTATTTTGACACCAAAATTGTAAGAGAACACCATCAACTAATTAAGGAATATCCCTTTTCCTGCAAAATTCTTAACAAAAACTGTGAAAATTTCACAAGAATTTCCAATTGAATCTACAAAAGTATGCATATGCAAATTATTTCATTTGCATAACAGTCCGAAAAATAAAGACGAATGCTTAAATGCTTCAATTTGAAACTAAAATTGTTAGTCTATACCAAGAACTATTCGAGTTATGTCTGATTTTTTCTGATGTACATGCAAAAATTGACTATAATTCCATCAATTGTTCCAATAAATTCTTCAAAGTTATGAATATGTAAATAAGCCTCCACAGGCTTAATTGCATACTTATTCTGAAAAACAAAAATGGATATCTTGTCTTCATTTAAAAACATTGATTGTTTGTCCACACCAAGGACTTAGTGACTGATAGCTGTTTCTCCCGTTTTATCCTAAAACTACTTTTACAATTTATGTTTCCATGGAAACCAAATATTCTGCTATACTGTAATTCAATCTGATTCTATAAAAAAAAGACCTAAAAATGCTAACTTCTGTTTTGGACAGGACGTTTTACATATGTAATGTGATTATATCCTTCCAGGAAGCCGCAAAGCTCTGTATGTATCAAGTTTTCACTAATGGGTGATAATTTCATCAATTAATTAAAAATAATAAAAATTGTGCATATGCAATTAAGCTTTTTTTGCATAACTTAACTTAAGGATAGATGTCTAGGCTTTACTTTGGTACTAAATTTGTGAATATACACCACCAACTTAGTGGGCTATAGCTTTCGTTCGAACTTCACTCTGAAAAAATGACCAAAAAATGATCAAAATTTCCAATTAAATCTTCAGAATCATGCATATGCAAATCAGCTAATTTGCATATTTATACTTCAAAATAAAGATCAATGTCTAAGCGTCATTTTGATACCAAATATGTTATTCTAAACCCAAAACTAAATGAGTTATGGCGGATTGTTTAACTATACCCGATATACCATTTATTTTTTGCACCTAGTTGACCTTTGACCTATTTAGACCTACTTCACCATTGATGCGGACAGAGAGACAGGGCTTAAGTGATTAAGGGGACATTGCCACATCGTTTAAGCATTGTCTCTTGCTTGTAACAAGTTGTCCTCCCTGGAACCATTTTTAGGCCTCGTACAGAAAACTTCTCCTAGTCTAATAAGAGAACACCACGGATCATGATCAGGTTGTGCGTATGCACAGACTGATCCGGATCCATGTTGGTATCAACTGCCTTTAAGAGCCCCTTTTGTAGAGACTTCTGATATGATTTAACTATAAATCTAGTAAATTTAGCCATGTTTACGAGAAAATGTCTCATATTTTTGTACATCTGCGTCAATTTTCGGAACGTTTGTTGCATGTATTCATCAAATTGAAGCTCTGTCTTTGGCGATATGTGTTATTTGAGAAAAGTATGTACTTTTCTCGCAATTTTGGAATATCCGGCATAAAAAGATGTGTCCTTTTTGCGCCTTTGTTTTTCCGTTGTTGTCAAATTCTGAGAGAGAAGATTGTCGCGTTTTTCTGAAGAAACGAAATGTACCCTAGTAAGGGACACTATTATAATTTTATTGCTTGAGTAACGGTTATGAAATGTCATTCCGAAACTTAAATCTTTGGAAAAAGGTTAGTCATTTTGTGTCTGAGAAAACATGAAACCCTTTCCCAAAACAAGGTCTGAGTTTGGCTAAAATGTCCGAAAAAAGTGGGACAAAAGGACAACCTGTTGATAACAAGCACATTTTCTCTGTTTCTAATTTTTTCTTTGCTATTACAAATTCCATTTCACATGTCGCAGCTTTAGCTTGTATTATCTTAAATTACACGCCTGTTCTTTTTTTAAAATAACAATTCCGTAATATTTTTTGTATACCAGTTATATCTGTGTACTATGATAAAAGTCTGTTTGAAGAATGTTGCACTATATGCGAAATATGAACACATTTTGAATAAAAGTCAGTGTCAGGTCAAATGAATTCAGAAGTACATTCACTACATTGTCAAAAGTAACAGAATAGTTATCAACATCCGTTATATAGTCTTCAACAACAATCGTATTTTTTTATCGTTTATGAAAATGTTAATAAAACGGAATAGGTTATTTTTCCCCAAAAGATGATATTTGTCTCACAGAAAATATTAAAAGTCACCAATAACCCTTGAAATTCAATAGGCGTCATAAAATTGCGTCTAATTCGACATCAGATTTAAGTGGGGGTGGGGTTATTTAATATCTTTCATGATTTTGATATTTTTAGCTTCTGTTCGCATGACCGCAGGCCCAGAGGGAAACGATTTTTAGTTTTTTACACAGAAAAGAAGATAAATCGCTTTTCAAGTCAAGCCAACTTAAGTATCGTAGGTTCCTTCTACCGATCAAATCAAAACGATCGCTTAGATTCCTCCAATTAAGCCCGACCAAATCACCTCTTCTCTATTTCTAATCGACCAAAGCCAATCCGCACAGTCGATTCAATCGGGCGAATATATGGATCAGAGATCGAGTTGATCGGGATGCGGTCTAGAATCGCTCGAATACAAGTCGATATAATCAATTGAAGGTAAGCTGCATGTAGATTAAGAAATATCAATAATATAAGGAACAATTTTATCCAGTTAACCGTGACGTTAATTCGGAGAAACAAAACGTTTTTCGTAGGTGTTGTTATGGAATCTCTTAACTAGGGCTTGATTTAAGCAGTAATTACGAGATTAAAAAAAAACAACCCTCCGACTGTTTATCAAAACATAACGTTATACCAAGTTATTTTTAGCACAAAATTCATTGCCATCCGATCACAATCAATCTCTAGAAACGATCGATTCTCGAAAGTAAAGAAGCGTGAAGTTTTATTCGCCTGACATTCTCATCTGAAACATGTTTGAATTTGGATTAGTCAACAATTTCGCCGGCTGGAAGTTGAAAACGGCGTAAAAACCTAAAAAAACATCGCCGTCTGGCAAACGGATTACCCTTTCCCATACTACAAAATTTTAGGATGGTCCGATATGAAAACTGCAGCAGACGACTATACCCACGGTTTTTGAAGATATGTGACCCGTCACGCCAAAAGCGACCTTATCCGAACTCCAAAAATCCAAATTTTGACAAACTTGTCAGAACCAGTACATGTCAACCAGATCCCGTATGCGAAAAATGAACATATACATGTAGTAAGATAGGGGAAACTTTCGAGATTTAGAATATAGCATAAAAGTAAAAAGTGTCGGCCCTAGTCTGGCTGCGCGGACTGCGCAGACTGACTAGGGTCGATATTTTTCACACTTCCTATAAGGTCCCTTTTAGCGTTACGGGTCGCATATGATTTGTCTACAATTTAGAAAAGAAAATATTAATAGGCCTGTCCCAACTTACCGAACATTTGTAGCGAATTTATACCGAATGTCAGGTGCGAAATTCGCAGTGTTCGTTGTCATTTTAATCGGTGACCTTTGGTTTTCAACGATTTTGTACCGACCATACACCGAACACGTAACGAACATGTAGCGACAGTGTCAAACAGCCAACGATGTTTCTCCGAAATATACACCAATTCGTTCCCAAACATCAACGAACCCCTACCGTCTGAGTTACGAATACAACGTTATATTCGGAATGGCATCGTGAGGATCGGTGTATTTCGTTAGCGGTTCGTTTGCCTTTTCGGTCAGATCGGTATATTAACGCACCTTCATCGGAGTGCAAACGCTAGTCCTTCGGTGCGATCATGACGAACATACCGACCAGGAATTCGTCGGCGAATTATTATCGACATCAAAACGGAAGCAGTGAATGTCGGACGCGCGGCTACCGATCCCTTTGCGAACCATTACCGAACTCATTCCGAAATTTTGATTCGCTGCATTCGTTGAATTTTTTGTGCATGCTCAAAAACTTTTTTAGGCGTCTGCGAACATCGCGTAATGTCGACGAAAAGCACCGATAATTTACCGAGCATAAACCGTTTCAGAAACGAACCTTTAACGAATATGCCGATTCGCTGTAAAATTCAGTTAGGTGGGACAGGGCTAAAATGCAAAAGAAACGTACGCTGTTTATCATTTTTTCGTCGATTTTCGACCCCCCCCCCCCCCCCCCCCCCCCCCCTCGTAAATGAAGTTTAAGACAAGCTGCAGTTACGAGTTTTTTTTGTTGAAAAACATCGATTTCCTTCTGTTGCCTGGATGTTTTCGAATGCTTTTTCTGTCAGGGACGCCAAAAACAGGCCATGTTTGAAGAAAGTTTGATTAAGTTAGCTATCAATTTGTTCGTAATCAGATTCCGGAACAAGAAGATAAATAATTGTTTGCATAATTCGATGAAATATACGAAATTCTTACCATTTCTGGGTTAAACTCTTTCCAAAACAATACCTAGTTTTGAAGTCCCTGATATAAAGAGTTATTAACAGTAATATGAAAACATTGAGACAAAAGAAGAATTTATCGATAATAATCATTTTCTACCATTGCCTAAATATTTTCAATACTATTCTTTATTTTCCAATATTCATTGTGTAATCTGCAGCAGCTTTCAAAGCTTACCATAACAAAATTTTGTCGTCTGCGAAAGTATAAACAGACAAATGAAATTAATTTCCTTACATTTTCGATATGAAAGATGGTCCGACATGATAAATGTTCTGATAGTATAGATCAAGATCAATATTTGCCTGAGTGAAGTCTGATCATGATGGATGCCGTTATCCGGGCTTTGCTTAATGTAATGAAGAAATTATTTGAGATTCATTTGGATCGTGATGTAGGAGTTGGTTGATCCGGATCCATTTTGGTCTCAAATGTCATTATTTGAAGCTCCATTTCGAATGATAAATCAAGTAACGTATACACTTACTATTGGAAGCGAATGGATAGTCTAACTTCCATCCATATTTTCTTATGAGTCACTCATATTCCAAGAGACAGAGAGAAGTAACAAAAAATGCAATAAAGAATATCACACAAACAATTAGAAAACAACTCCTTTAAACAAGTATCTTCAAAAGTGTAATTGCAAATATTTCGACATATTAATTGATTATGATTAAAGAAATAAAACGTTTCGTAATTTTCTTTTCCAATTCTGAAGTACAGTACAAAGCAAATACTCGATTTTGATATCAATGCATTATGTTTAATCGTTTGACATTCTCAAACGTCTAAGTTATTAAGATGAGGAAGACATGAAACATTCACCAAACAAAATGATTTTATGTTATTCAAGGCTTTGACGTCCATATCAAAAATAAATTGGAAAATGTGAAAAATGATGACAAACATCCTCTACTTCCACTTCAATATTTTCTGTACTATTTGATATTGTACAAATGCTGTAGTCTGTGGCAACTTTTAAATTAACAGCATGTGGCTACTTTTTGTCGTTTGGGAAATTTTCGAACATCGTCTGTGAAGGGTGGAGAAACAACAAAAACAGTCGGAGAACAGTGGCGTCGGTTATGAAGTGCTGATTTTAAGTAAAAAAGGGGCATTATTACCCATACATTATTGTAAGAGTTATGGAACTTGATATGTAATCCTCAGCCAAAGTCTTTTTTCTTTACCGATTTTAGTAGCGTCAAAAATTGTCTTTGCTTGGGAAAGGGTTGAATAAATGCTGTATGTTTACTAGACTATGTAAGTTTTTGGCCAGCGGTAAGTCACGTGCGCGCTCAATCAGATACTGGGCTGCGTCCAGTAAGACAAAACGTTAGCCGTTTCATACGGAATACTCGGTTAATTCTGTCAATTTTGTGTCAAAGAAGTTGCGACTGTTGCTCACATTAGCTAACGTTTTGTCTTACTGAACGCAGGGCTGATGTATTCACATTGTTATCATTTAACCCTTTCACTTAAGGTATCCAACCCCTCATTAGCGTCAAAGAGCCGAAGGCAAAATTTCAAAAATGTCAATAATTCCGAAACTGTGTTAGATATAAACATAAGCATTTTGTAGAGTTTAGAATTTTGAATTAATTCATACTTATTGAAATATTTAACAAAAGTATTCAAAATTAGGGCCTACCTCCCTTGAATATGAATATAGAGTAAAATAATATTTGTAAATTATTTTCTTCTTGAAGCATAATCTTGAAATCCGGCATGGTGAATCAACTTATGTGAAATGTATTTACAAGTGTAAGTAATTTGGTGCATATCGTGTGGCTAGAAAGTGGTGTTTTAATGAGGGTCTGTAATCCTTAACCCTTTCCCAAACGACAAAATTTTAGGGTGATCCACTTCAAAAACTGACAAAAATGACAAAATGCCAAAATGAGGGAGAGATGGTGTCGATCAGTTGAAACTGGGACCAGAATTAGTGGTACATCGACGGAAAGAGTGGTTTATTGTTGTCTGTGGATGGTCTGAAAAGTGGATGATCGTAGTCCGTGGATTGTCGGATCGATCAGTGATGGAAAAGGAGGAAGTTAAATGTAAAGTGCGGTTACTGCTCTAGATTCTAAACCATGTAAGTTAAGTTTCAGCCATCAGATCCTTCTATTACTTTACAACTTTTTAATGATCTAGATCTAATTGCCTTAAAAAAAAAAAAAAAAAAAAAAAAAAAAAAAAAAAAAAAAAGATGAGCCGGTCCGTGATTGAGTGTCGATCCTGATCAGTCCAATGATAAACTCGGGAGTTATTTACCGAAACTGGGATGCAAAATTGTCACTGATGAGTTATGTCATTCATTCGCCATCACCGTTATGAAATTTCAAATGTTAGGCTGCTTTAATTATTGAAAATTCTGTATAGGCTATCCATCACCAGGATTGTATATTAGAATTTGTGTAAAATATGGCACAAAAAATATTGAGACAAAAGGAGAAACTGCTGGTTATCAGCAGTTTCTTCTTTTGTTTCAATGTTTTCCAAAGCCTTATCTATATATAAAGGACGTCAAAACCAGGTCTTGTTTGGGAAAGGGTTAAAAGAGATGATGTGTGTTTATTATGACATTGAAAAAGTGATATTGAAAAATTGAGACAAAAAGAAAAAATGCAGACTTTCAGTATTTTCTGCTTTTGTCTCAATGTATTATCAAGGTTTTTTTTAGTATGTGCACGTATCGATGTGGTACTCTCAATGAATATTATGCAAATGAGAATTTATTTTAGTAAGATAGAACAAAACTGCAAAAAAAAAAAAAAAAAAAAAAAAATAAATAAATAAATAAATAAATAAAATAAAATAAAATAAAAAAATAAAATAGAATTAATAAAAAAGAGTAATAATTAAACGAAATGTTTTTCATTGTTAATGCATACATGGCATCTGAACCACGTGCCTATGTCAAATCTAGCAGGACTTGATGTTTCACAAATCAACTGCTTAGCCCTCACGGCTATGCCGGCAAGCTATACAAAAGGTGCGAATAAAGGCTTTTCAATCCTAAAATTATGGTATTACTGTTTCCGGTTTTCAAAATAAACATATCAGTTAGTTCATATCAATATTTACAAATATTAAATGAATAAAAGTACTCCGTTTGTCAAACTAACTGCTGAGCGATAGAATTGTATTAATTCATTTGTCTATATCAGTGTGTATGTCAATTATGTATTCATTCGTCCGCGCCAATATACTAAGACGTTTTTATGAGTTTATAAATTTCATGTTAATCATAAATCCTTGTTAGAAATCAAATAATAACCACTTTTAAAGCCTATTTTGCAATAATACAATTGGCTAAAAGCTATATATCGAATAGGCATAATTCATGCTTGTTCATTTTTTGGGAACTTCCATTCGTTGTTCCTATTGGGTGGGTGGGGTACCATGCTATGATAGTGTAGACATGGTAGAATGAGTGAGATAACTTGCTTAATGTTCGTTTTCGCAATCTATGAGTTCTTTCTTTCCATATCGTCGCTTTTCAACTAAACCCTCGTAACTGCAGCTTTAGACAAGCTGCAGTTCCGAGGTTTTCGTTGAATAGCGACGTTAGAAGCCGTATAGTCGCAAGCAATGAAAGGAAGGAAGAACTTTTGGTTTGCAAAAATGAGCTATGCCAGAGTAGAGTGATATTGTATAACCTTTTCCCAAACAATGTCTGCTTCTTAAATCTCAACTACATAAGGACAAAGAAAAAATATCAAACGCTCGAAATTTCTCCTTTGAATTGAAAACGTTTATGTCTACATGTGCAGTAATAAAATTGTAACTGCAGAAATTAAATTTAACCGCATAACAGTGTGCTGTTTGGGAAAAGAATAAAATACATATAATCATGTGAGCAGAATAGATTGGGAATATGAGTGAGTTAGATTATGATACAGAATGAGTGCGCGACGAAGTGAGAATATGAGTGTTAGATAATGTGAGTGTCAGGAAGTGAGAGTGTGTGACTTAGAGGGGATGTGAGTGAGTACGGTACGGTGCGAGTGAGGGAGGGTGTGAGTGATTGATGAGGGCGAGGGCGAGGGAACGTGTAAGTGAGCGAGGGAGGGTGTGAGTGAGTGATGTGAGCGAGGGAAAGTGTGAGTGGTGTGAGCGAGGGAGGGTGTGAGTGTGAGTGATGTGAGCGAGGGAAAGTGTGAGTGGTGTGAGCGAGGGAGGGTGTGAGTGAGTGAGGGAGGGACGATGTGAGTGATGCGAGGGAGGGAGGGTGTGAGTGACAATAGGTGAGTGTCTGAGACAGGGTGTGAGTGAGGGAGGTAGTTAGTTAGTGAGGGTGTAAATCAATTTCGTCGTCTGTAACAGGCGTTTTTTTGTTTCGGACTACGTAGATTTCTTTTGATGCAGGCAGTCTTGAGTACTTCGTAGAAACAACACTCATTTAATAATGAAGGCAATACTAAATATGGTTTGGTTACATAAACAGCTTTGAAAATACATGGAAGCCACTATTAAACCTTTCTGACAATCTGACAAGACACAATTTTTGATTTATCCAATGGAAAGCGTTTGCATACGAAGAATACAGAATTTGTGTACATCGCATCATTTTTTTATTGGGGCAAAACAAAATTACTGGTAAAACATTTCTTGTTTAGTCTTTTGTCTTTTCTGAAGATACTTCCTTTTAAAAGCGTCAAAAGTAGGTCTTGGGAAAGTGGTATGTATAGCAGAAGCTTTTTAAGGTTTACGAACTGAGAATGAAAACACCAATTTCTAGCCATACGAAATGCATCAAATAACACACACTTGTAAATACACTTCACATAAGTTGATTCACCATGCCGGAATTCAAGATTATGCTTCAAGAAGAAAATAATTTACAAATATTATTTTACTCTATATTTATATGCAAGGGAGGTAATTTTGAACATTTTGGTCAAATATTTCCATAAGTATGCATAAACTCAAAAGTCTAAACCATACAAAATGCTTATGTTTGTATTTAAAATCGAAATGTAACACAGTTTATGAATTACTGGCACTTTTCAAATTTCGCCTCTGGCTCTGCCTTTCATTTTCAGTTCGTAAACCTTAATGAAAGAACACTTAGTCAAAGCACAACATCACTCAATGACAAAGAATTTTGTGCTAAAGAAAGACTTGGTTTACCGTTATGTATTGGTACACCGTCAGTGTTGTAATAAAGTCTCGTAACTACGGCTTTAATCAAGCCGTAGTTATGAGATTCTACTACAACATCTACGGAAATAATATTGTTTGTCCGAAATTACGTCACGGTCAAATGGATAAAATCGTTCCCTATTAGTTACATTGATTGCTACTTGACAAGTTAGTCAGTGTAGAATATTTCAACCCATTATAGTGGTACCATCAACATTGAGACTCAAATGTACTTTTAACTATTGACTACGTGAGAGGGGTGTTGTTATTACATCTAACGGTAAACGCCTTCTTTAAACCGCGACGTTTACAATAGTCCCAGCCGAAATTGACAGTGACGTGGGCTAATGTTTACTACTTGACAACCAATCAACTCTCTTCGTATTTGTAACGGATCAAATCAGACGAATTGATTGGTTTTGCAGCAGTAAACATCAGCCTACGTCACTGTCAATTTCGGCTGGGACTATTGTACATACCTGGTTTACCTGTTCAGTTTGACTCCTCTATCCAGAGGTCATGGTTTATTTACCGAAACGACAATTTTATTTATTTATTTATTTTTATTTTATTCTTTTTTGTGTGTGTGTGTGTGGGGGGGGGGTGTCCAAATCCAGAGATGTTGCAGACGACAATTTCAAGTGAACGATGATAATAGATTTTTGTGGTCGGGGGGGGGGGTATAAAACGTTGTGGGAAAGGCAGAAATTGCTTGTCTCAAGCAATTTCTTCATTCTCCACAATGTTTTCTCAAGCTTTAATAATTTTGAGGAGTCAAAAAGAGTCAATGTGTGTTAATGGGCTAACAGAGGATATGATCAAAAGGGCACATGAACCTAACATTGGTAAAAAAAACAAACCAGTATGCGCACACTCGCTGACCAAGATTTGATGTTTCTTTATAAACTTTCTCTTAACGTTATTATTATTTTGAAGCTTGAAATTTGTGTTCCATAGTCGAAATAATCCCAGCTGATTGTCGTTAAGACTTACCCAAATATAACCAGGCTTTGGCACAATAGAACCTCTTGTGAAAACATTGAGGCAATAGAAAAAAGCGGATACCATTTCATCATTTACACTTTTTCTGTGCCAGGGCTTTTATTAAAAAAAAAAACGTGTTGGTAGCGAATTGAAATAACGTTTCTGACATCGCAGCCCGTTTTGAAATATTTTTTTGAAAACGGGTTGTTATTTCAAAAGGGACTGTAACTCAACCGACTCAGAAAAGGTCAATGATGTGATCAACGGATCAAAATGCAGATATTTGCAGCTATAAAGCTGCATGTGCATGTAACATGCGAGAAACTTCCTGAATACACCATGTTTCAAATCCCAAGATGGTTATTTTCCTTGTTATTCTAGAACTTTAAAGTCGGTTAACATATACCTACTTTTCAACGAAAACCTCGTAACTGCAGCTTAAAACAAGCTGCAGTTACGAAGTTTTCGTTGAAAAGCGACGATACTTAGAACTTGCTTTTGGACCTATGTCATTGTGACCCCTCCGTCACGCTAAACGGGACATTTTGGGAAGAGTGAAAAGTATTGAACCTACTTAGCTTCATGCAGCGCGGACTGCGCAGGAAGAGCACGATAGAAACCTTTCATTTCAAGAGCTCTAACATATTCTGAATCTAGAATGTTTCCCTGATCTTAGTATCCGTTCATTTTCCAAATATTGTTTACCTATCCTGGGTCTGGTCTATTTCTCACATGATATTTTACGGACTTCTTAGATGTGATGTCTTTTAGTGTGACACGTTACACATTCAATTAAAGCTGTTTCATTGAAATAACAACAAAACGAACATGTCGTTTCATTGTTCAAGGACAACACCGTGCACATCATGGTGCACTTTTAGATCTTTTTTCTTACATTACAAGATTGGAAAATATCGTTCGAACTGAATGTGTGATTTGATTCACGAATCGAAAGTACACAGAGTAATATACGAAGTAGTGTCAGGGGCAATAACCCATTAAAGCTCGCGCATGTGCTAAATGGACTTTTGTTGTCTCATGATTTGTTCAAGTCACAAAACTCGAATGAATAACTTTGCAGTAAGAAATGCAACCAGTCCCTTTTACTTTATTTTCGGGAATGTGTGAATCAATTAACGTTTTTCCAAAGTGACACAATTTTAGACACGCTGCACTTTTAAGAATGGGTCGATGTATCTCTTTTCTTTTTGTCTTTGAATGATATCTCAAGAGTCCTGTTGTTGGAGAAATCAAAACAAATCACAATGTCTTTTACGCGACAAAATAAAAGATAAAATGCAATCAGCCCTTTTAATCTTTATTTCCGTAAAAGTGTGCATATTTTCCGATCATTTATGCAAATAGTTGGCTCTCTAGGGCACCAAAATACAATGTGTGTCTCCGGCTTGCACTTTCTGTGGTTTTAATCTAGATCGTTGTAAATGCAGTTTGATAAGGTATCAACAAATTTAGAAAAATATGGCTGCATTTTAATGCCCCTTTTAAAGGGACATTTCATTCCAATTTCAATTTTTTAAAGTATGTTTTGATGCCAAGATTGGTTATTCTAATGAGTATAAATACTATTATTGCCTAAAATGTGTGTTTTCAGTCTGTTATTGGCATTGGATAACGAGAAGAAACCGGGCGGATATCCAGAGAAATCGTGCATTAATCGGCAGATTCACGTGTGATATCGGACCGGTTTTGCACTCAAATATCCTCTATTTGACCCTTCAAAATAATCAATTGTCTCTTTTCCCGCAAAATTCTCAACGTCTTACGTTGAATAAGCGACGTTCGCCTTTTGGCGCCAAATTATGACGTAACGTTGTTTTACCGACGTCACGCATAACAAAAAAATCTCGGAAGATTTATCAGAACAAAACAACAATGGCGGACATTTTCTTATTTCACCTCGGTTCATTTTGCACACATATCAAGGGGTTTGGGGTAAGTAATCATTGGAATTTTATGTTTTTATGCAATAATAGCGTCAATTCACGTATTTTTCGGTCGTTAACATTCGCAGAGGCCCGCAAAATACGAAAACGACCCTCCTGCTTCGCAGTCGGGCGTTAACGTATTTCTTGGGCCTCTGCGAATGTTAACGACCTCAAAAACGTGAATTAACCCTATATTAGTTTTTGCCAATAAGCGAGAAACACGCATTTAAATCTGAGACATAATCGATAAATTGCATATAAATCCAAACTGTTGTCCACAACAATTTGTTCAATTTTAACACAAAAATATAAATTTCTCTTAAACGGCCCAACATTTTGGTTTGAAATTTTCAGAATTTTCATAAGGAAATATGCTCTTTTCTGATAAAAATAAAAGTAAAATTTATGACAAAAAATTCTGAAATGTCACTTTAATTGCAATTTTAAAACTTTGATATCTGACTTCATGACTGTTACTATAGACGGGTCAATATATGAAAATAAGGCCCTTACCCCCAAAAAATTGCAACAAAAGGTTTTTAAACTGTTCTGGTTAGTATAAAGGGTCCTTAATAACATACTAAAAATCTACCAAAATCTGGGTCACGGAAAAGGGTTATTTTCAAGATGGCGTCCAAGATGGCCGCCGAAACACTAAAATCGCCATAGCTCCATTACTATTTGTGCTAGGTTGGTAAATTTGGTGTCTATCCATAGGTTTAAGGGGTCAAGGAATTCATTTAAACCATCAAAACTGGTACAAATCGATTACATAATGAGTAAATGGTATGTAGGGCCAATGCTGGTCACCGAGGCATTGCTATAACTGGGATTATATTATGGCGGGCTATGCATTAATTGAATCAGGTGTCAATATATATTCCTATGAGCTTTTACCTGAAAAGGGGTCTGATATGACATTTAAGACCAGCATTGACCCAGATCGGCCTGATCAAGATCCATGTTGTTCTGCAATAGCTTTATCGTAACAGATAGCAACTGTAAAATACCAGCATGGATCATAATCCATAATTTGGTATCTATCCATAAGTTTAAGGGGTCAAGGAATTCATTTAAAGTATTAAAACTGCTACAAGCGCAACGATAAATGAGAAAAATGATGTATCGGGCCCCCTATAGCTGATCACGAAATATAGTGCCATAGCAGGATTTGAATTATATTTGTCAATACATGCATGTATACTATAGAGGTATTTGTAGTCACTAAGACATTCAAAATGACAAAAAGGAGCAACATTGATGTCTAAAAGGTTCTTGAAGAAGACATGGATGTCATCATTCAGTTAGTATTAAGTAAGATTATGCTATTAGTTTGTTTCGGCTGTCAGATGAAGTGCATTCCGAGATCTTAAAAATGTTCAAAAACTCCAAAATTTCGGACTTAGTGTAAGCCACTCTGCTATATCTTGACAGCGGACAATGTGCGGTAGATCAATATCATAAAATTAGCTGCATGTTTGCAATTTGTATGTTTACCTCATTATATCAAATTGAAACAGAAATAAAATAATTCCAATAATATGGCATAGGATAACGATGACATTTTTTGTACTTTGTTACAAATGCATCGTAATGCTAAACAAGTCTAACAGAAAAACGAACCCTGGAAAAAACGCACATTTCATTTATATGAAAAAGCATCCTAATACCACAGATCGGTATGGATTTTATATTTACAGAATATAGATATAGCCATTCAATATCTTTTATGGAAAACCATTTGATAAATTCGCATTTGACCTTCATATGTTATACGAGTTCAAAAATTAATGTAAGACAGTAAAATGCCCAATGACATTTATTTGATATTTTAGATAGTACTGGTTAGTACATTGCAATTTCCTTTTTCGACTGACAAATTTATAGAATTTAAAGATGAATTAACAAAGACGGGTAAAAAATTATAAACAGTGTGTCACATTTGCTAAATTAGGCCTACATCTTTTTCTCTTAGAACACATATATTATATTGTTTTTATTGATCGGAATACTTAGTTATACTAGAAATGTAATTCTTAGCAGACGTGTAATATTTCAAGTTTACTGAAAAAGGTCGATGCAAACAGATGAAACGTATACACAAGATATGAAATATGAGTTATCGTTTCTGTCCAGTGGAAATTGACATCAATATGATTTATAAAATTTTAATAAAAGTTTAACAAATGGGCAAGAACAATTACAGCATATTATTTTCCATTCTAGATAAGGCAGATTTCATATCATATTTAATATAATTATTTGTCAAATTTTAATTGCCATTTGCTATAATTGTAATTGTTAGTCCATGAGTTAAAATTCGTGATATTTCGCTAAATCAATTTCTAGAAGGGACTCATGAATGCTAGTTAGTTAAAATAAAAACATTTAAAATATACACGAGAACTTACACATGAATCTTTAAACTTAAGGGCAGATCATTTCTACGCAGTAAAAATTGGCATTAAAGTATTCCGACCATCATTAGATACAAACACTTTATGCAATTTTGCTTCCAACTTTGCCGTTTTCCCAGGCAATGGAAATTGACAAGGATATCCATATTTGGAAACCATAGAACTGATGTCGCTGAAGTTACACACAGTTTTGGGTATCTACTAACTGGTGGAATACTAATTTGTTCCTGTCAAGTCAGCTTTTTAATTCCAAGTAACCAATAAGGGAAGGCAATTCTCAACAGAAGGTGGAAAATGCATTCCATGGTAGTGGTATGTATGTTGTCTATAAGATCGGAATTTTGAACCGTATTATAGCTTTTTACCAATTTTAGAAGAAGACGGTGCGAGGAAAGCTACACTTGTGGTACAGCATATTTTTATTTGTTTTATTGTATCTAAGAAAATTATTTAATTTCAATTCCCATTACTTAATGACTTAATGAATGTATTGTGCATGTTATAACATGAAGGAAAATGGCGAAAAGGAGAAATTGTCGTTTTTCAATATCAGCTTTTCTTTCAGCACTCTCCACAGTTTGTATGTTACCCACTGCACATATTGCTGTATTTATTCTAAAAGCTCGTAATTGCAGCTTTATTTAAGCCGTAGTAGTTAAAGGTTGTTTTTTTTCGAAAAGCAAAAAATGTATAAGCACATGTGTGGAATTTATTTCCCGCAAAATGAACATTCACTTTGGCTTTTTAATGGACTGTTGTGATGTTTTTTACTTTTCGCCAGTATGTTTGCAATAATTGGTTAATTTTCCAAATCAAAACTTGATGTTTTTAACATTTTACGGCTTTCTGAATGCACTTTATCTCCATTTGAAACAAGCTAATAGTGTAGCCTTTCTAGGCACGGACTGGTGACATCAATAACTTTTTCAAGAACGTTTCTGATGTTCAGCCGTGTCGCAAAAGCTTGTGTGCAGATCATACAAATATTTCAATTGCTTCCGTATATTTTCAATTTAAAAAGGGACAATAAAATTCAGGTTGTATTCTCAAAACATACTTACTTGATGCTCCTTAATAACAATCGAATGGCAAACTCACTCACAAGACCTCAAAATGTATAAGCCTATATTCAGTTTGATTACAATCCATGTATTTACAGTTGCTATCTGTTACGATAAAGCTATTGCAGAACAACATGGATCTTGATCAGGCTGATCTGGGTCAATGCTGGTCTTAAATGTCATATCAGACCCCTTTTCAGGTAAAAGCTCATATGAATATTTATTGACACCTGATTCAATTAATGCATGGCCCGCTGTAAATTAATCCCAGTTATAGCAATGCCTCGGTGACCAGCATTGGCCCTACATACCATTTACTCATTATGTAATCGATTTGTACCAGTTTTGATGGTTTAAATGAATTCCTTGACCCCTTAAACCTATGGATAGACACCAAATTTACCAACCTAGCACAAATAGTAATGGAGCTATGGCGATTTTAGTGTTTCGGCGGCCATCTTGGACGCCATCTTGAAAATAACCCTTTTCCGTGAACCAGATTTTGGTAGATTTTTAGTATGTTATTAAGGACCCTTTATACTAACCAAAACAGTTTAAAAACCTTTTGTTGCAATTTTTTGGGGGTAAATCAGTATATTGACCCGTCTACTAAGGCTCCATTGAATGTAGTCGAAAACCAAGCTAATTTCCAGCATGTATAATTAAGGTGGCGAATGCGATTCCATAACAAGAAAACTGCCCTAGAGAATTGACTCATACTGTCGCATATTATAAAGTGAATCCTTACTGACATTTTAAGATAATAAAAAAGATAAGTCACCATCTAGGGAAAGAATGGGGGCCGTCTCAAAACCAGCACTGAAATGGCTATTTTTAACATGGAGGCCAATGGGAAATTTGAATATTTTTACACAAATGTTAAAAAATAGAGAATTTCTGCCCTAGAGAATTTGATGATATTATGTAAATTGATGAACCTGGTCATGATCTGTGAAATAAAGAAATAAAAAACAAAAGTCACCACAGTATATGAATTGGGGGTTGTCTCAAAAGTGCCGGCATCAGCAGTGTTTCAGCTGATTTTTGACGCAAATGTTAATTTTTTAGAAATTTCTGCCCTAGGGAATTTGATAATATTTTGGTAATTGATGAACCTGGTCATGATCTGTGAAATAAAGAAATAAAAAACAAAAGTCACCACAGTATATGAATAGGGGATTGTCTCAAAAGTGTCGGAATAGCAGTGTTTCAGCTGATTTTTGACGCAAATGTTAATTTTTTAGAAATTTCTGCCCTAGAGAATTTGATGATATTTTGGTAATTGTTGAACCTGGTCATGATCTGTGAAATAAAGAAATAAATAACAAAAGTCACCACAGTATATGAATTGGGGATTGTCTCAAAAGTGTCGGAAATAGCAGTGTTTCAGCTGATTTTTGACGCAAATGTTAAATTTTTAGAAATTTCTGCCCTAGAGAATTTGATAATATTTTGGTAATTGATGAACCTGGTCATGATCTGTAAAATAAAGAAATAAAAACAAATGTCACCACTGTACATAAACGGGAGACCATCTCAAACGTGTACGTTTCCACAGAAAAAAAGCAGCCTTTTAGCTCGATTTTTGTATAGCTATTAGTACATACATGTAGTTATAGGAAGTATTGACCAAAAAACATAATCATGATCGTAATATGTTGCTTGTTTGATTAAAACATAAAATAGATTTTAAAATAAATGTTTGACGTCTCAAAATTGTTTCATTCTATTGTGGGAAAGGTAAATTTTAGGCCTAAATGGCTTTTGAGTAAGCTATATTTATCAAACATTGGTGTAATGTCTTGAACTGTAGTGTGAAAGTGGAGCGTATTAGACATAAGTCAGTAGATTCCGATAATTCGAACCAAATTTGGACTTTTCTAACGATACATTCGTCAGAAATCGGCCGATTTTGTGTATTTTATCTTAACCGTATTACCGACGTCGTTACTTTGAACGCCAAAACGCACGTGTTTAAATGACGTCATCAAAATATTTCAAATACGGCCTGATATATTTTCACGTTTTATTCTTGTTCGATGAAAAACTGATGCAAAAGTTTGTATAGTTTAACTAAAAAAATATAACGGATCTGACTTTCTACCTTTTTTTCTGAAACTTTAGGTCTCTATCTTATTTTACGACAACATGCGCGTTTTTGATGCGCAGTCGAATCGAATTCGGCCACCTTAAACAACAACCAATCCAATTGGCCGAATGGCCTGTGTCTCGTCCAATCAGAGTGTTTGTAATGTAGCTAATACAACTAAATGAGCAAAGAAAATTACACTGGCCCTAACAATGTAAACATTAAAAAAAACGGGGAAAATCAATTGCCACCAATCCTATCGACGTCGAAACGCCTTTAACCCTCCCAAACGCCAAAATTTTAGGGTGATCCAGTTCAAAAAATGACAAAATTGACAAAATGAAAGGTATTAAAGATAGAATTTGTGTAAAATATGACATAGAAAATATTGAGACAAAAGGAGAAACTGCTGGTTATCAGCAGTTTCTTCTTTTGTTTCAATATTTTCCAAAGCCTTTTCTTACAGGGGCGTCAAAACCAGGTCTTGTTTGGGAAGGGGTTGAAATACGTTTTGTCGCGTATATCAGCTATCTATCTATCTATATCAAATAGAAACAATCCAAATATTTGTCGTTTTCGAAAATGAATAATTGTGTCAATGAAATAAAAGAAATCAAAGCTATATATGTTTACGCCTTCATGTTATTGACCACAAAGGAATGACCCTTTCTATAAGTTATGATCACGCCCTTTTACCATAAACACACACTTTAACGTTATGTACTTGCGGTTTGTTGTTGATGCATATGCAAATTAATTGTCAAATAAAATTTAATATGTTACAATCAAAAGTTTTCACATCAAATGTCATGATCACATGTTTCTAACCCAATAATTGTTCTTATCCTTGTTATCTAAAGACTTGAAAGTCGGTGGATAGATTGTACATGTAAACTAGATATTGAATGCAATTGTGATTCACACTATTGAGCTTGCGCGGACTATTCAGGCTGATTAGAATAGACCCTTTTTACTCTTTCGAAACCAAGAATATTTTCCTATCTTATTGTATGTTCATTGTCTAAACGCGACACCTGGCTGACCTAAGCTGATCCTGATCTGTTTTATGGATTACCCAGGTGACACCTTTTTATAACGTGACAGGTCGAAAACTTTAGTTAAAGTAGAATGCCGGTAATGAGATTCGCGCGACGTCGGAATTATTACGGTGACGTCGAAAACGTTTACGACCGCGCCCGAATATGTTCATCTTCGCAAGCCAAGGGTGACATCTACGACGTAACGTCGTTTCTGTATTCACCCTTGGCGTATTTAGTCCCATTTTCTTGGTCTCCTGGAAAGTTTTTTCATTGGTTCAAGCGAGGTCTCGCTGGAACCAATCAGATTGTCGACTGATACATTTGTTATGAGTAACGAAATCATGACAACGGGCGGGAAAAAGCATTGCATTTGCAACTCAAAAACGCGAAGATGGGCGATTTTCCTAAAAATTTCACTGCAATTGACAGGAATTTCCTAACTTTAATCGACGATTTATTATACTTTCGACAATTCGACCAAAAAAGCAGCTAACTTTTTACATAATCCGCATGATGTATGACGCGAAAGACAACGCGCGTTAATGACGTCATCAATAATGGACGTAAACAACCAGCAGAACAACCGCTAGGCGGCGCTTCGCGATTTCAAGAAAATCGGAATAAATCCGCCAAGGGTGAATACAAACGTAGGTGGGTTCAACCTTGGCTAGCGAAGATGGAATATGTTCTGATACGTGACAACGTAGCTCGGAAAAAGCCGATATTTTATGAATCTCAAAATGGCTACATTACGGGTATTCTATCTTAAAACTTTACCATTTAATCGGCAACCAAGAAAGATGTATTTTTTTTCAAGGACACCATCTCATTATGTTTTCATTTTTTTTCTTTCTTACATTAATGTTCGCGAGCAATGGTTCTTTTAAATGACCGCTATTTTCGTGAATACGGCTTGACTTGATTTCTACCGGGTTATCTTTTGAAACTGCATACGCCCTAGAGAGCATTTTTAGCAGGCATTAATCCCTTTCCCAAACGGCAAAATTTTAGGGTGATACACTTCAAAAACTGACACAAATGATTAAATACAAGTTATTCAAGACAGAATTTGTGTAAAATATTAAACAGAAAATATTGAGACAAAAGGAGAAACTGTTGGTTATCAGCAGTTTCTTCTTTTGTTTTAATGTATTCCCAAGCCTTTTCTGTTAGGGACGTCAAAACCAGGTCTTGTTTGGGAAAGGTTTAAATTTTGAATTTTCAAATTGATATTGATCTTTTGGTAGATGAACTTCGTGTCCTAATGCACGAGTCGTTTAATGACTTCTTGATTAATCTAAAAAGCGTGTTAATTGATTGTAAACAATTGCCAGGAATCGTTTAATCCTCATGTGTCCATCATTGACTGATGGGTATCCATACGACGTCATGCATAGACTATAATTGCTGGTGTATATCGTCGCTTTTAAACGAAAACCTCGTAACTGCAGCTTAATGCAAGCTGCAGTTACGAGGTTTTTGTTGATAAGCATAGTTATTTTCACTCGTCACAATTCGGCCCATTTCGTAAACCAACCTCGTCCTTATCATGGTCGTGGCCATATTGAACGTGAAAGTTAACGCGCACAAATGCCGTCATAAAAAAAAAAAAAAAAAAAAAAAAAAAAAAAAAAAAAAAAAAAAAAAAAAAAAAAAACCAACAACAACAACAACAACAAAAACAACAACAACAACAACAACAACAAAAAAAAAAAAAAAAAAAAAAAAAAAAAAAACACCAGAGGGCCATGATGGCCCTAGGTCGCTCACCTGAGATTGAATATTTTGTTGAAATTAATGAAGCATTTTGACCTTCAAAGCAGTGTTTCATTTACTTATTTTGGGCCCCCATTTTGGTGCCATGGAAGCCATAGTTTTTGAAAGAATCAAATCCTTTTAGCAAATTTCAAAGCCATTCACCCAATAATGATTCTTGCTAAGTTTCAAGAAGATTGGACGGATGGTTCAGCAAAAGAAGCAATTTTTGCAATTTCCCCCTTTTTCTGGTGCCCCGCATTAAGAGTGAGAATCAAATCCTTCTTTGAAAGGTCTTCACCCAAGGGTCATTACTGTGAAGTTTCAAGGATATTTGCCATCTGGGTTGGGAGAAGAAGATCTTTAGGATTTGGCAGTTTCCCCTCCTTTTCTCATGCCGCGACAGCCCAAGTCTTTCACGGAATCATATTCTTTTAATGCATTTGAAACTCTTTCCCTTCAGAATTATTCCTGCCAAATTTCAAGAAGATTGGCAAACCTGTTTGAGAGCAGAGGCTTTTTGTTTGGAATTTATCTATTCCGGGTCTTCTTTTTTGATGCCACGGCAGCCAGCAATTTTGAAGGAATCAAATTCTTTTAACAAATTTCAAAACCTTTCACTCAATATTAATTCTTGTCAAGTTTGAAGAAGATTGGATGACTAGTTTGACAAAAGGAGCCTTTGTAATAGTTTTTGAAAGTTTGCCCCCTTTTCTCGTGTCGTGGCACCAAGAGTTTGCATGAGATTCAATTTTTTTAACAACTGTGAAGACTCTTTATCCAAGGATCATTCCTGTGAAATTTCAGGAATATTGACATTCTGGTTTAAGAGCAGAAGATTGTTAAAAATTTAGCTATTTTCCCCTTTTCCCATGCCGCGGCAGCCAGAGTCTTAAATGGAATCAGTTTTTTAACAACTTTTAAAGCCTTATTCCCAAGGATCATTCCTGCCAAGTTTCAAGAAGATTGACCATCCGGTTTGGGAGAAAAAGATCTTTAACGAAATTGTGGACGGACGACGGATAACGACCGGTCACAATACCTTACCTTGAGCACTTCGTGATCAGGTGAGCTAAAAAGTATGAAAATGAAAATGTTATATTTCAAGGTTAGCGAAAATAATTGCGAAATGTTGGCAGACCACACCAATTAAGGTTTATAGACCCTAAAAACTCACCACTTTCTAGCTAGATGAAATGTATCAAATTACACACATTTGTAAATACACTTCAAACAAGTTGATTAAATGTGCCGGATTTCAAGATTATGCTTCATATCAAGAAGAAAATAATTTACAAATATGCTGAGTCAAAAAAGAAAATGTGCACAGAGAATAACTGGAATTTCTATCGTAATTTTGAATATTGATATTATAATATTGGTATCAAATTAAAGGTAATTCGATTGTCTATAAGAAGGTGTCTTTTTAAATTGTGTGAAATGGAATTTTTCTTGTGCTTTCCTAAGGTAATTAAGATAGGGGTCAATTTCGAAATTCACAGAAATTGCTGACGAACTTGAGGAGATTAAATAATGCAATTCTCTTTGGATTTCTGCTTAAATTTCTATTGTTACATATCTTCAATGAATAACGGCAAACATCTGTGGTCTCACTGATCGAACAAAACGTTTCATTTTATCGTTTGGAATTTCGTTGCGTTCATATTGCAAGACGTATTCCACGTCCTACAAATTCTTTAACTGGACCCTAAATTTTGCGAAACTTAGGTAGTAGAGATACTCGGCCCTACAGCACACTCATGACTAATTTTCACACTTCCCTTGTCGATGGCGATGTGCATAATGCAGGCGTAAATTACGATTTAGGCATCATGATAATGTGACGAACATATGGTCTCGAAGCTCTCATGAGCCGTCTATCTGTCTTCGTCGATTTCCAATGTTGCTAACATATGCTTGATTACTGAATCGCCATAAATGGTGTAGTTTTTAAACGTTGACGTAAGGGCGTCAACGTCATGT
Source organism: Fragum sueziense (assembly GCA_963680895.1). NCBI lineage: Eukaryota > Metazoa > Mollusca > Bivalvia > Cardiida > Cardiidae > Fragum > Fragum sueziense. The sequence continues at coordinate 45,897,039 of OY804601.1, read as the reverse complement.
AACGATCTTGTCTAGTCATTGCTGCATTCGGGATATCAAACCGAAGCCCTTCAAAAATGCATCCTTTGTTTTGAAAACTTGATTGCAAACGCCTAATTTCAGAACGATGGCATTTAAACGACAACGATACATTTTACGCCGGTTCAAGACACTTGCAAAACTGACGTGTAAATCTGCTGTGTTTCCTAAGACGTAGCATCTTTGGCTATTCAGAATTTTGAAATTTTATGTTTGATTTAGCTTTTATACACTTTGAATGCATACTTCAGACAATAAAGTTTATTATGAAATCTTTGTTTTGATAACCACGTGCAAAAAGGTGCTAACAGCGTTTTGCGATATGCCAGACAATTTGATCATTCAAAGTTGTTTCCAATGTCAATAGACACGAGAAAGTCGATAGTGTAACTCTGTGTAGAAGTTTCGTGGAGTTAATTGCAGTGGTTACGTAGATATATAACGTAGAAGTATGCATACTTTCTTTTTTGACTTAGTATATTATTTTACTCTACATTCATATGCAATGGAGGTTATTTTTAACATTTTTGTCAAATATTGCCATAAGCATGCATTAATTCAAAATCAAAAATCGTTCAAAATGCTTATGTTTATATTTGGAATGGAAAATTTAACGCAGTTTAGGAATAACTGGTACTTTTCAAATTTCGCATCTTGGTCTTTGCTGCTAATGAGGGGGTTGGATACCTTAAATCTCTGTAAAAAGGAAAAGATTTTTTGGGATCTAACCAAGGGATGTTTAGAGCCCGGAAACACTCGAGGTGTGCCGAATAGCATATCTTTTTATACGTTTTAGAACACCAAAGCGCCCGACTCGGTTTATAATTCGCTATAAAAGTAACCACGGTGATGTGAGCGCAATCTTTAAGTCCATAATTAGTAGAATGACCTCTTGAGAAAAAAAATACCCTAGAAGGGTATGAAAATGAGAGTAAACACTTTCCAGATATTAATTAATTAATCGCGGAGTAAAATGATGTGACACAACAACAACGTTTCGTCGCTTTTCATCGAAAACCTTGTAACTGCAGCCTGTTGTAAGCTGCAGTTACAAGATTTTCGATGAAAAGCGACGATACGCAGAAAAATGTTCAATGATTCTATAAATACATGACAAGTTTGAAAATGGCTTACGGCAGAAAATAGGAATACTCAAGGGATTCTCCTTGATTTGGTTTGTCTTTGAGCAGCACACCAGCACCTGATAAAAAGTTATTGACAATCAAACCGATTTTTGTTTGCTTGCCAATCACTTTTTACAAGGAGCTGTTTAAAAGATTCACTACATTCAACAAATTCATTCTACATATTCTCTGCTTCAAACCAAGTTTAAGTCGGAAAGCGTTAATATACTTATTTTTTGATAATTCAGAACATTAGTTTTGTTTGACAGTACCTTTAAAATTGATATGTAGGCTACTAAGGATTTATTTTCTCTCCTGGCAATAAGATAAGGAATAATTATAAAAATCTTTGTTCGATTAAACGTAAACAACTGCAGTTGAAATGTCATCGCCCTTACTAATGAGATCTGCTTGTTTTGTCAATACTTGACCATGAGCTTTAGCCAGGAATAATGTTCTTTAGAATTCCATCCCTGCCGTATGAGTGATTTCCTGTAGAAATACCATATTCGTCTCAACCCTTTTCCTAAATAGAATCTCCATATGACCATCCCGCTGAATCTGAAACCTTTCAAATTTCAGAAAGGAAGAAAATGCTAATAATTGATAACCGGCACTTTCTTCTATTGCTTTAGTGGTTGATGGCATTAACATCGCGATTTTGTAGGCTACATCAATTAAATCTTCTGTGGTTTCTTTCAGTTTTTAACAGTGCACAAAGTTTGTCGTTTTGGACAGGGAATAACCTTTAAGTGACAAAAACTTGTCGCCTACTGATTTTGATGAAAACGTTTTAGTACAGAGCGAGAAATGTATCTGGATAATACATATTTGGCTGACTTGATTTTAAGTCCCCATGCATAACAATTTAATAAAAAATAGAAACATAACAAACATAACCCCAAGAAACTTGCATATCTATTTTTTTCTTTACATTCCCCAACTGAATAAGGTTGATTAAACACTAGATGGAGGGAAATGAAAAAGCGGTCCTTTAATTAACAATACATGTATTCTAATTATAAAGTAGAATTGTAATAACACTGTTTTGATAATCTATTATATCGGTATAGATCTAATCAAGTCACGATATTATGGCACTTGTTTACAAATTTTACCTACTCGCATGTAGGTAAACAATGGGAAAGCACTCAACATAAAATATAAAATACTATTCTGCAAGTGTTGGTTCGAGATACGCAGGTGTGAGACACCTGTAAGATTCGAACCGTCGCATGCAGAATTATAGTAGTTTGGAGTTTAATATGTGTCGTCTGTTGATATTTGATATCCTTTTTTTGTAACGATGTTTCTGTATGCAGGGAAGAGGAAAAAACTAAACCCATTACCACAGTGATTCTTTTTGACTCCCACAAGATAATGGATTTGGAAAACCAGATGAAAAATGAAGAAATTCCTTGTGCCAAGCAATTTCTTCATTTCCGACAATGTTTTTTTTTTACACAAAACAACCAAATATGCAATATTTTATTTACCAAAATTGTCGTCTGCAACATCTTTGAATTTTGACAAGTCTAGAATTTTGTCGTTTGGTAATGGGTTAAACAGAAGTTCTGTCGTATGGAAGATCACTGGTGCAGATTATGGACGTACATGTATAAGAACACTTCCGGTTGAACTACATGGCCGACTTCGGTTGAGACTATAGCTCGAGCTATCGTAGCTATCGCTCCGAACGAACACTGACAGTGCGATCTATTTGTCGTCATTTCCGAAAGACTATTCTGACATTCCGTGAAACTGTGGTCTGGAAAATGAGCTATCACGTCTGGATGAAAACAGCGGACCAATCATTGTTGAGGTAAACAAAGATTTTGACGACGAAAGGGGAGTGAATCTAATATACAGAAGAGCACTGTTTCCCAACAAAAGCTAAAGCAACAGATTCAATTGAAGTCGGACCATGACGTCATGTACCTAATAATATGTAGACGTGTATACCGTCGTCCAGTATCCGTCGTGGGATGGCTAAAGTTAGGTAATTGTGTTCGAAACAAAAAAATAACCGAACAAAAATGTAGATCATGACCCATTCTTTCTTTGTTAAGAATTCGGGGAATCTTACCGAATGCTATTGACAATGGGGTTAGGTTATAACTACATGTATAGTCCAACAAACTTCTGACATTTGCATATAGCTAAATTTGACTGTTTACTCTTCATTTGATGAATAAAAAGCGTGTGACACGTTATTATTGAATAATCTGAACCAGATAGTGCGTATGCACGAGATCATCTGCAATTATATCTGTCTGATCGTGTCAATTTGCAACATTCTTGCTTAAGCACTGTCACTTCAAAATTTCCAATTTTTAGATTTTTGAACATGAAAAATGGTGACAGACGATAAGACCACGCATGAGAACAAAATTGAACTTGATCAGATTGCGTTTTCAGGACCGACTGATCCAGCTCCTTGTTGGTTACTCTCAAAGTTAAGTACTATTCTTCAAGCCGTTCCTGGTTTTTTCTTTTATTTTTTATACGCCGCCGGAGGCGGTTATATACTGAGTCAAAAAAGAAAGTGTGCATACTTCTTTTTCATATATCTACGTAACTGCTGCAATTAACTTCACCAAACTTCTTCACGGAGTTATGTTATCAACTTTCTCATGCCTATTGACATAAGAAGCAATTTTGGATGATTAACTTGTCTGGCATATCCCTAAACGCTGTTAGCACCTTTCCGCACATGGTTATCAAAACAAACATTTCATGATAAACCTTATTGTCTAAAATCTGTATTCAAAGTGTACAAAAGCTAAATCAAACATAAAAATTCAAAATGCTGAATAGCGTAAGATGATATGTCTTAGTAAATACGACAGATTTCACACGTAAGTTTTGCTAGTGTCTTGAACCGGCGTAAAATGTGTCGTTGTCATTTAAATGTCATCGTTCTGAAATTAGGCGTTTGCAATCATGTTTCCAAAACAAAGCATACCGTCGTCGTAGATGCAAAACCTCGTATCTCGTTTTTGGAAAATTTTAAAGGGGAAAGAAAAAAGTGTAATAACTTTTCCCAAACTGAAATGTTTTACTTCAAATCTTGACATATTGTTCACAAATAATGTGTCATTAATACTGATCAGTTAAAATATCTCAAGACATGCGAGAACTGTCTAAACCTGGCACACAAGTTTGTATTTTGAAAATCGCACCAATCGACATACGAGGTTTTGCATTTACACCGATGATACATTTTTATAGGCTTCGGTCTGATATCCCGAACGCAGCAATGACTAGATAAGATCGTTAAATGACGTTGACGCCCTTACGTCAACGTTTCAAAACTACACCATTTATGGCGTTTCAGTAAAGCAAGCATATGTAAGCAACTTTGGAAATCGACGAAGGCAGATAGACGGCTCATAAGAGATTGGAGACCATATGTTTGCCACATTATCATGATGCCTAAATCTTACGTTACGCATGCATTAGGCACATCATCATAGGCACGGGACTCATGGAAATTAGTCATGAGTGTGGTGCAGCACCAGACATCTCTTCCTGTCTGAGTTTCGCAAAATCTAGGGTCCAGTAAAAGAATTTGCAGGACATGGAACACGTCTTGCAATATGAACCCGATAGAATTCCAAACGATGAAATGAAACGTTATGTTCGATCAATGAGACCACAGATGTTTGCCGTCATTCATTGAAGACATGTCATGTTAGAAATTAAAGCGGAAATCCCAAGAAATTTGCATTATTTAATCTCCGCACGTTCGTCAGCAAGTTCTGTGAATTTCGAAATTAATCCCTATCTCAAATATCTTAAGAAAACACATGATAAATTCCATTTCACACAATTCAAAAAGACAGCTTCATATAGGCAATTGAATGATCTTTAATTTGATACCAGTATTATAATATCTATATTCAGAATTACGATAGAAATTCCAGTTATTCTCTGTGCACACTTTCTTTTTTGACTCAGCATATATTGGCGTCATCTTCTCCGTCTATCCGTCCGTCCGTCCATCCGTACGTATGTCCGTCCACTTTTCTTGTGAGCGCAACTCCTCCTAAGTTTCTGGCTGGATCTTTTTGAAGCTTGGTCAATGTTATCACCTAAATTGGTAGATGTGCATGAAGTAAGGATTTTATGGTTCATTGATTTCTGCCTGAGTTATGTCCCCTTACCACTTAGTCTCTGGGAGTAGCGGCCTACTAGTATTTTGTGACCATGGCACTCTTGTTCTCATTGAAGGCATCCTCTAAATTTGGCACTGTAAGAATTATGTGCCGTTTATTACCACTGTTCTAATTATAAACATCGTGTCGAGACCATTACCATTGACATGACAAAAATACTTCTTTGATCGTCTTGGAATTTCCAGAAATTAGCCTCTCGCGGGAAATAAGTCAGACATGAGATTTGACGCCTACAAGCGGCAATATAGTTTATTGCGTAATAAATTGTGAAGAAATTGATACTATACGCAAGTAATATATAGAAATGATCCTTTACATGGACCGTATTGCAAACATATTCTGATATTCTTTTGATGAAAACATACCGGGCGGGAAATCACCTGACGCAATAGTTTTAAAAGGACCCACGCTAGAGTGTCGAACCATCAGCAAGAAATATCGTATGAATTGGACTACACGTATGACTAAATCATTTTCATTCAAGGAAAATGAAGTTCGTTTAGTCCTTCTAAATATACTCTCTTAAGAACAGAGCACATTCTCTCTTCATTCCATTATGATATAATTATGCTCTGTTCCCGCGGGGTCATTTCACGTCTAATCTCGGGGCCTTGGCGGGATTTCGGTATCCAATCTCTTGGCTTTACACAACAAAACAATTTAAAAAGCTGATACAAACTTTAATTGGCAGACGCTTCAAATTACCGGCTTCAGCCAAAAATAGAAGCGACGTAATGTATACGTAACCAAACAAGATGAAACTGAATGATTTTGAATCGATAATTCAAATGTTACCGGCTTCAGCCAAAAATAGAAGCGACGTAATGTATACGTATATATAATGATCATGCAAGATAAAAGAATGATTTTGATTCGATAATTCAAATGATGTGCTATAATTAGATTATGACGACCAAATAGGCTGTTTGTGTACCAAAAACGGCAGAGGTCATATTTGAAGGTTAATCAATAGACCTCGGCTTTTGAGAGTATTCTAAATCCAGAAGGTATCTAACTTAACCCATCCGGGCTTTCTCTTTACAGTAACAGTGAGAAAACATTGATGCAACTGGACCTTGCAAGGTGGTGAACAACTTGTTACCAGTGCTATTTTTCGGGGTCGTAGATGATCCATTGGGGGACGATTTTATCCAGTAAATTTCGGACAAACAAATAGTATTTCTTGGGTATTGTCATAAAATCTCGTAACTACGGCTTGATTCAAGCCGTAGTTACGAGATTTTATAACAACATCAACAGTTAATCAAAACATAACCGGTAACCAAATCTATTTTAGCTCAAAATTCATTGCCTAGCACCACACAATAATACACACTATGGCTTCCAAGATGTTGTTACGTGCAAGATCCTTCTAGCGCGAGCACCTTTATATATGACCGATTGGAAAAAATGAAGCACAGAAGGCAAAAACGCAACAGAAATATGCTGAATGCCAAGAATCTTTTCAAACCAGCTGATAAAAAGGTATTGACGACCAACCAAACTTTTAGTTGGGCGCCATTTTGTATCAGTCGATTTATAAAAGATCTACCATATGCAGCTGATTCTCTTTTTCGAACCAAATTCAAATAATATTAAATTCTTTAATCACAAATTCAAAAAGTATCAAATTCTTTAATCACGAAATCAAATAGAGCTCCATACCTTATGAAAAGTCAGCGACATTTAAAACTGTACATATACCCAGATGAGCTTTCTAGTCCCCATTTCTAGATTAAATAGCGTGTATCATAGAGAAATATTTGCTGGAATTTAAGGTTTACGAACTGAGAATGAAATCACCATTTTCTAGCCATACGAAATGCATCAAATTGCACACACTTGTAAATACACTTCACATAAGTTGATTCACCGTGCCGGATTTCAAGATTATGCTTCAAGAAGAAAATGATTTACAAATATTATTTTACTCTATATTCATATGCAAGGGAGGTAATTTTGAACATTTTTGTCAAATATTTCCATAAGTATGCATTAATTGAAAATTCTAAACCATACAAAATGCTTATATTTGTATTTGGAATGGAAATGTAACACAGTTTAGGAATTACCGGCACTTTTCGCGTTTCGCCTCTAGCTCTGCATTTCATTCTCAGTTCGTAAACCTAACGAATACCAGCGATGAGATTCGCGCGACGTCGGAATTATTCGGGCGCGGTCGAAGACATTCGGCGGTGGAACTTTCCACCGCCGAATGATTACGACCGCGCCCGAATATGTTCGGAAACGTAACGGCGACGCTCGAAAGAATCCAATGTTTTATGGATCTCAAAATGGCCACATTACGGGTATTAATTGAAAATCCCTGTGAGTAAAAGTTCCAATCGGCTTTCTCAGTTGAGTTGGGTGTCTCTTACATTGTCATTGATAAGCAACGGTAACTGTAGGATTACTCTCCAAAGCCGAGGTCTATTGATTAAACCATCAAATATGACCTCAGCAGTTTTTGTTACACCAACAGCCTATTTAGTCGTCATAATTTAATAATAGCACATCATTTGAATTATCGAATCAAAATCATTCAGTTTTATCTTGTATAATCATTACGTATACATTACGTCGCTTCTATTTTTGGCTGAAGCCGGTAATTTTTGAATTATTGAATCAAAATCATTCAGTTTTATCTTGTATAATTACGTTTACATTACGTCGCTTCTATTTTTGGCTGAAGCCGGTAATTTGAAGCGTCAGCCAATGAAAATTTGTATCAGATTATCCAAATGTTTTGTTGTTTAAGCCAACGATTGGATAACGAAATCCCGCAAAGGCCCTGAGATTAGACGTGAAATGACCCCGTGAGAACAGAGTATCATTCTATCGAAATAGAATGAAGAGATAATGTGCTCTGTTTTAAGAGAGTACTATAGGATTAGCGCAGATCAGCTTCCTAGAGACCCCGCCTGATCGGCGTGCATTGATAAGCCTTTATGTTGTAAGACCAGTCTGTTAATTTTTTTTCAATGACGGTCTTGGGTTCCGATACTAAGACCACCCTGGTACTCATTATTAAGACCACTTTACTTGTTCCCAAGTGTAGACTCAGATTGTTTTTCAATAGAGATTAGACCGAGCTACAATCAGTGTAGACTTAAGTCAGACAAATTGACTTAGAGAACAACATGGATCTAGATCAGCCTGCGTGTATACGCAGGCTGATCTGGACCCATATTTGTCTCAAATGCTTTCAGGACTTTGTTTCTAGACACCAGATTATTTGGAATTGCTATAACCATGACAAACATTAATTGCATTCGAAATAAATCGTGTGACAATTTATTGCCATTTCATACATCCATGATTTGGAATTTCTGTGATATCAATAACCGTTTGTGCTAGACGTTTCAACATATTACCAGACGGAAACATTTTTAGATTGGTTCAAATTTAATGATACTACAGAGAATAATTTCAAACGAATGAAGTTTATAGAAAAATTCATTTCCCGGCAGAAACATTGTGGTAAATGAAGAAACTATTTTTTAAAGTACGAGCGTATTATCATCATTTTCCACGATGTTTCCCAAAGTCATCTTGTAGGGAGTCAAAATGCGTCGTTTATGGGTATTTGTCAATTATATAGGTGCCTCTACTCAAATTGTTTAAAGTGACATTTCCCGATTATTTTCACATAAATTTTACATTTATTCTATCTTAAAGAGCATATTTTCTTATGAAAATTCTGAAAATTTCAAGCCAAAATATTGAACTTTTTACGAGAAATATATATTTTTGTGTTAAAATTGAACTAATTGTTGTGGACAACAGTTCAGATTTATATAGAATTTGTCATTTCTGTCTCAACTTTGAAGGCGTATTTGTCGCTTTTAGATTACAACTTCAAAAAACTGATAGCGTTTCTACGCATTAGAATAAACAATCTTTGCATCAAGACATACTTTTAAAAATGAAATAAATGTGAAATGTCACTTTAAAGCTGTAATCACGAGTTTTTTGAAAAAAAAAAAAAAAAAAAAAAAAAAAAAAAAGCAAAATTCCAGCATAGGCCTGGTTACATATCCAATTTCGCGTCCATATCATGGTCATCATCAGTCGTATTTAGCTTTAGACGCGATGTCGATAAGAGTGATATGGACGTGAAATTGTACGTGATAAGGCAATAAGGAGTACTAAAGAACTAGAAACCATTTCATACCACATCAAAAAATCTCGCAATTAACGCTCAAAACGAATCATATTATTAAACAGAATTATGGTTGGTTTGGAAAGGCTTAAAGACATGAAATACAGTACCATGTAGGACGTGCTATAGCCTTGCGATATGACAGAAGTTCGTGATTTCATGTATCTGTAAATGGATCCCCAGTGAGAAAAGACACTACATGTATCACGCTATATTTTACCATACCATTTGGCCCCCGGAAGCCTTTTAGTACATGCGACAGCTTTTCACTACTGATACTACTTCATCGCAACCAAACTTAGCTTCCGGGTGCCATATGGTACGTAAAAAGAACGCTATCAATCGTTATTTTTTAAATCGGTAAAGACTCATTTACTATTCACCGGCGTTCGGCCGGGGTACTGCCGAACATTTGACGGACTCCAGGCTGACTTTATACACGTCGCCGACGTTTCAGACCCATTCGAGCAACAGCCACTTTCTTAAATCGGCCGGATGCCGTTAATAAGAGGGTGACTTATCGGTGGCATATCATCGATGAATCGACGACTGGTCGTTTTTGTTATTGTATCGCCAAATCTCTGATAAAAGAAATAAGCCGTCGCTGGGGCGTCGCTTTCATGTAATTGCTCGACCAAACGATTCCTCAGTCAAACGACTATCTTGGTATACTTCTAAATTGTTTGTAGTGTTGCGTGCTCCTGTAGTTAGGCTGACAGTATGTCGCATTGGGACATTTCAACTATTAATATATCAGAATTGCGCGATATTGTTTTTTTTCATTTTCAAAGAGTGAATTTTAATTATTTTCTTAAACATTTGTGATGATCGGAATATGTAGCCTACTTCAAGCTCTTGAGTTTTCGGGGTTAACGGATAATGGCTGGGAAAAACAAGTCGACAAATAAAATCACTACTCTTGAAATATGAGGCCAATATTGTCTGGAAATGTCAGTAAAATCCTACATTTGTAATGGACAAAGCAGGAAAAATGAGTTTGTTTACGCTATCTTCACGCGCTGCAATCTCATAACGAGGCTATCGATCGCTTCCGTTTACGGCCGCTCAATCCCATTCATAAATAAGTTCCATCGGAGACAGATCACGTGACCGTTACGTCACCAATAACGTGGGAGTGTTTTTCGTGAGAGAAGTGGGTTGAATCGGCAGAGCAATAGATAAGATGGGGTAAAGTCATCCTAAATTTGTTATTTCAAATCCAAACTCTATGTTGTGGGTACTCATTTGAATCGTCTCGAAGAGACGATTCAAATGAGTACCCACAACATAGAGTTTGACGAGCAATAAACGAAATATTGCATTTTGAAAGGCCCCTACCCCCTCTTATCTGCATCCCTGGAACTTGAATGGGAATCGTATTTTACTCTAGCACGATTTGTTTGTGAGACAGTTCTGTTCGGAATCGCTTCATGAAGGCATCAATAACGAGACGCTGTATATCGGTTTACGGTGTGAATAACAATTTATTTGACAAACGAGCTAGACTTTTATTTCTATTTCTGGAGTTTTCTGAAGTTAGAAATGTTCGGTCAGCGAAATAGTTCATAGTTTTTACAAGTGATCTATCACGGAGTGGAATATAGAAATTGAAATAATATCTACGTTGTGGAAGATGGAATAATTTTGTGAACAGTTAGCATGACGACGTTTTTGGAATTTAGTTTCAAACATTGTTCCTTACCAAAACTTTGTCTTTCCGTGAAATGCATGTGTAAACGAAAATGTCGAGTTTCGAGCGTGCTGTTAAACGGTAAACGACGGGGTAAGACATTTATTTTAAATCTCTCCGTCACGTTTAAAGACTGTGAAACAGTTTTATTCAGTTTCCATTTCCTGATTATCAAACCGAAAAAGAATTTTTAAAAGATTAAAACACATTACACAATACAATAACATACAGAAAAATGGAGTTGACGGAAGAGTTTGACTTTAGAATTCCAGAAAGCCTGCTGTGGTCATCCGAGTCGAATTATTCTCTGATACACCCCAATGACACACGTGACACGTCGAACAGCACAGGGTTACAGGAACGATATTTTCTCTACTATGTGTTTGATATATTCGGGGTTATCATCACGATGACGACGATAGTTGGCAACATTCTGGTGATGGTTGCCGTCGCCAAAGAGAAGAAACTTCGCAAGGTTGGGAATATATTTATTATAAATCTGGCTGTTAGTGACTGTCTTGTTGGTATAGTGGTCAGTCCGCTGGCCATCTGGTACGGGTTGACAGGTACATGGGAGCTGGGACAGACCTTGTGTGATTTCTGGGTGTCCATGGACGTGATATGCTGTACTGCAAGTATTGTAAACCTCTGTGCTATAGGATATGACCGCTGTAATGCTATAGTACAACCAATGAGGTACTCTAGAAAGAGGACGTTCGGTCGTGCCATGCTCGTGATCGTGTTTGTGTGGTTGTATTCCCTGTTCATCGCGCTACCTCGATTCTGGGGCTGGAGAGACATTCCGGACTCAATAAATGACGGTGTCTGTCAGGTCAGTCATAATCTTGGATATACGCTATTTTCCACCATAGGATCTTTCTACCTGCCTTTGATCATCATGTTGTATTTTTATATCAATATTTACCGAGCTACTTGCCAAAGAAAGCACGTGTGGAGACGAAGTCCGGGTTGTAGACATTTTGTCGGCCATACCGTGGTTCGAGGTCCGAGTCCATGCTCAAAAGACGTCATATGTTGGCCGTGCAGTATTAATAAGAAACAATACACCGATAATGAAACTCAAACATCGAACAACTCTAACGAGGATGCCAGTGCTAACATTCAACTCGATCCTCAATCACAGTTTATAGACAAAACTATAGACGATCGGCGTGAAAGTATCGAACCAGAAATTCTTGCCATTTATAAAATCCGAGAACGTAACCAGCGTAACTTATCCACGGTGACAGAATCGAGCTTCAGTTCAATGTTATACTCGTCCGATTCCTCCCACACGACATCGTTCTCAGATAGCAGTGGTAGAAGCTTTAGTTCTGGTACATGTAGCAGTCGTAGCCACAGTACGTCAACAGAGGGGAGCCGTAGTTATAGTATACTAAGTAGCGGTAGCCGCAGTATGAGTACGTCGACGGATAGTGGGCGGAGTTATAGCATAATGAGCGGCGGAAGTAGGCGGTACAGTGCTTTACGATCTCATAGGCTGTCTGCTGGTCGACACAGCAGCTTACAGACGGAAGTGATTCATGAACTAGCCGCGGCTCAAGCGGAACATTTAGCTAGTATAGCTAAACTGGATGAAGTCGATGAGTTGTTAATGTCTGAGAACCCGGTGATTTGTGAAACTGACGAGGCTAACGACGAGGAAAGTGATGAACCGTCTACAAGGACGAAAGTTAAACGTAACCTGAAATCCTCGACGTTCAGACGACGTAACTCTAGAAAACGTAAACGTATCGCCATGTCGCAGGAGCGACGGGCGGCAAAGACGTTGGGTATTGTGATGGGTTGTTTTGTCGTCTGCTGGCTCCCGTTTTTTATCGTCGCCGTGATGCGCGGATTCGTGGGCCCGGACTACTTTCATCCGATATTACTACAGGTCGTCACGTGGCTTGGTTATTTTAACTCGACCTGTAATCCGATTATATACACGTTCTTTAACAAGGACTTTAGAAAGGCTTTCAAAAAGATCTCTTGTAGACCCGCATCGGGCGTTGTTTATTTATAGATTTAGTTTATTTATAGATTAAGTTTATTTATAGATCTATTTTTACGTTATATTGATATAGACTATAGATCTGCATGTCGCTGCTTTTCAATAAAAATCTCGTAACTTCAGCTTAATACAAGCTGCAGTTACGAGGTTTTCGTTGAAAAGCGACGGTATAATAGGGCTTGAGTCTCGAAAACGTGTTTTATGGACTTTCAGACCAATTTATTGTGGATGATTTTGCGCCTGCAATTTTGCAGTCTGGTCAAAATATAGGCTCATCCCGTATCAAAAAGGACCTATGGATCTTGGCCATAAAATAAGTAAGTGCATACTGACCTGGCCCCGGTTTCTCGAAAAAACTTAAGTATATACTCATGAGAACATGCTCAACTTCAAAGGAATACTCTCCAACGTTGAAGGGTATTCGATTGAAGTTCACGTGGATTTCGTGCGATTTGAGCATGGTGCTCAGATTTGAGCATGAGAACGTACTTTAGTTTTTTCGAGAAACCGGGGCCTGGTAAATATTTGTCCCAAATGGTCATAATGACACGTTTTACATATTCGAGCTCATATATTTTTGTCTTATTTTGCAGATTTTATTTTGCAGTATTATATTTGATATTCAAATTACATTACAAGTCATCAGATTGGACGAGACGTATGTTTAACCATTTCCCAAACAGAACCAAGTTTTTTCGTCCTTGTTAGAAAAGGCTTGGACAAACACTGGGACAAAAGAAGCAAATGCTGATAATCAGCATTTTCTCATTTTGTTTCGAAATTTTCTGGGCTTTATTTTACTTAAAAAACCTTCTGTATCATCATAAATTTGGTCGTCTGTATCAGCTATCAAATCGGACCACCCTAAAATGATGCCGTTTTGAAGATGGTTAACTTAATCTAATCTTATCTTTCTATGAAGTGCACCTGTACTTGCACTGATTACATAATTGACGCGTACAATGCATTCTTTTGTAATTTAAAAACCAATTTTCTATAATAATCAAGTAATAAGATACCGCGTGGAAATGACAAAATAACTACAAGAAGTTTAATAAACTGTCAAGTACATTTACGCTGATTTTGTATTTTCTAGTAATTAATATTGAAGAAAATTAAGACAGATTTTAAAATTGATTAAAGAATCGAAATCTAGTTCAAATAGGTCCTTATTGTCTCGGGACCTAAATGCACTAAACAGAGCAACAGATAAGAGGTAAAATAGATCTTTAAATGTCATGGCAGAGCATCCGTAGCTAATCAATAGAGATCTGCCAGGTAATTTATCATGAGCTATAAAGGCATTCTACATGTATTTTTATTAGTTATTTCTAATCCAAACACTATCTTGTGGGTACTCATTTGAATCGTCTCGATGAGACGATCCTAATGAGTACCCACTCTTTAGGGTTTGGTGAAAAATTAATGAAATTTTTACACATTTTGAAAAACATTTATCCCCACTTATCTGTAGCCCTAAATAATTGTATCGAGAACAATCAGAATCTGTGTCTGATTTAAGGCCAATCGGGATTCAGACGTTTTTAAAATAGCACTACTCTTGATCAGACTGATCGTTAACACAGGCTCATCTGGATCCATGGCGTTCTCAAATTCCACAAGGGCGTTTTTCCTGGATTCCAGCTCGAATGTATACTTAGGCCATAATAAGCGAGACATAAATGTACTCTTAGGTATTGAAACTCCCACGCGGGAGGATCGATTTGATTACATTTATAGCTCATGGTAAATGACCCGGGGGAGCGTCTCTAGCTAATAGCTAGAAATTCGATGTCACGTCATTTATTGTAAGCTATAACAGAATAAGTTTTATCTAAAGACATTCAACGTCAACATGCCGGTTATATAATTGTGACAAGTCACGCTAAAAGGGACCTTTTGGCAAGTGTGAAAAATATCGCGCCGACTGACTAGGATAGTAACAGTCCACTTCAACACGTTGGATAACCACGTGATGCAATAATTACTGAATATCTTAAAAAACTTTGTTAATACGGGACCGAGTTGAATTCGGTTTGAAGCAGAGAATGTGGACAGACGTCACGCATTAGATAGACGTGGTTGATTTTTGAAAAATCAACTGATAAAAAAGTTATTGAAGATAAACCAAAATGTTCGTTTATCTTCAATAACTTTTTTGTCAGTTGCTTTTTATAAAAATCTTTCACAACCATGTTATTCCTAACATTTTTTCACCTTCTCTGCTTCAAACCGAATTCAAATTGGTCAAGTATTGACAAAGTTATTGAAGATTATCGGAAATTCTAAGTCACGTGATTATACACCGTGTTTAAGGTAGTTTTCTAATTCTAGAATGTTTTCCCAGACTCACCAGCATATTATGTGCGTTTCTACAAATACGACATATTGTTGACCTCTGTTTAATATGACAGGTCCCTCAGAATTTGAATTTATGGAGTTTCCAGAAGGTCCCTTTAAGTGCAGGGGTGCTCAGTTTGACCTGGCTGTCAAACGTTTTGTGTTTCCTTTTTTTTTGGTCACAATATTTAAAAGTTTCCATACGTCAGACGTCAAAACCAGGCCCCGGTTTCTCGAAAAAAAAACTTAAGTATATTCTCATGAGAACATGCTCAACTTCAAAGGGATACTCTCCAACGTTGAAGGGTATTCGATTGAAGTTCACGTGGATTTCATGCGATTTGAGCACGGTGCTCAAATTTGAGCATGAGAACGTACTTAAGTTTTTTCGAGAAACCGGGGCCAGGAGTCATTTATGAACGGTTAAGAATCAATCAATGTAGTGATCGCTCTATGGGGAGACTAGCATTAACCAATTATTGTTTTGTATCCAAGTTAAATGGATATGGCAGAGCTTAGGGACATCATTTTTGTCATTGCCCATCCCTCGACATAAAATACGAGGAATTGAAAATAGTATGATTGTACAGCCTTGTACTTTTAAGGCATTTCAACCATCATTAGATGCTAAACAATTCGTGCAGAAGTTGGCGTCATCCGTCGCAACGGAAATTTTCGAATCTTCCTTGGCAACGGAAATCGACGAATGATTCGCTAGCCAACTTCCGTTTCCACGAATACCATGAAAGAAAATCGTGCGCATGACAGAAAGTAGATTTAATGTTTCATGCTGGCTTTGTTCTTTTGATTAAAGTTGTTAGTTGTCTTCTAACGCTAAAGTGCAATGTGTCTGCTGAAATATAACACAGTAAGAATTAACTTCACAGAGCTAAAAACAGGAGGGAGTGATGGCTTTTCGAAGTGCAAAAAAAGTTAGAATGTCTAAAGTTACTCCCTCTTGTCTGTTGCTCTGAATTGCGTCACAATTGAAATAGGATTAATAAAACATTGGTTAGAAAATTTATTTAAATCTAAAACATTGAAACATGAGAAAATATCAAAATACGAACAACCTTTTAATTTCAAAATTCGTTTTCCGGTTATTTCTTAAGTTGTGAAAACTCATCAAGATATGACGATTCAAACGAGTACTGACAACAAATAATTTGTGAGAAGAATATAAAGCATGTTTGGTAAAGATCCGAAAAAGTATTATTTCAGATACTCAAGTTGGTACTTAACCCTTTCCCAAACAACAAATATTAGGGTGCTTCCATTAAAAAGCTTGTGCAGATCATAAAATGGAATATGATGAAAAAAAAAATTGTACACAACATAGCTAAGAAAATATTGAGGCAAAATGAGAAAATGCTGATTATCAGCAGATTTATCTGGTAAGGACGTCAAAACCAGGTCTTGTTTGGGAAAGGGTTTAATTAGGCCTGCAGCTTTGGTAGGCCAAATACAGCAGAATCGATATCAAAGCCTTATAGACGGAGTCTCGAAATACCGTTTTCTCATTTAGCGTCTTAATTTACTTTAGGCTATATGACTATAAGCGAAATAGTTCCGAATAAGTACACAGTGTTTGAGAGAAGAATGATATAAAACATGAATAGCTCACTCCAAAAAAAATGTTTCTCGACACTTAATTACCGTGCAGTCGGCCTGTTATAGCAGAATCGATATCAAAGCCTTATAGGAGGATACGCGTTTTCTCATTATAAAGGGTCTTAATTTAACGCTTGAGACTATATTGCCAATGCCAATATAAAAGTTTTTTTTCATATAAGTACATTCTGCAAAGTCTTTGACAGTAGAATGAATGATATAAAACACGATAGACAAGTCTCCGAAAAATGTTTCTCCACACTTAATTAACGTTCGGTCAGCCTGTTATAGCAGAATCAATATGAAAGCCTTATAGGAGGATACGCGTTTTCTCATTATATAGGGTCTTAATTTAACCCTTTAGACGATATTACCACACGACAAGTAGAATCAAATGAGTACTTTCAACATAGGTTTTGAGAGAAGAATGATACAAAACATGTTAGATAAATCTCCGAAAAATGTATCTGGATACTTAATTACCTTTCAGTCGGCCTGTTATTGCAGAATCAATATCAAAGCCTTATAGGGGGATACGCGTTTTCTCATTATATAGGGTCTTAATTTAACCAGTAACACTTCAGGCTTAAGACCTCTACGAGAATATGTATCAAATGAGTGCTTACAACATAGGGTTTGAGAATAGAATGAGATAAGGTGCGATAGACAAGGCCCAGAAAATGTCTTTCGACACTTAATTCAGTCGGCCTATTATAGCATAATCGATATCAAAGCCTTATAGGGGGATACGCGTTTTCTCATTATAGATCTATAGGGTTTTAATTTCACGCTTTAGTCTATAGGGCTGCTGTGAATACCGAGTTCTCGTTTGTTACCGGTATTAGTTCGACGAGACAATTCTGACAAATATTTAACAAAACATAGGATTAGCGTTTGATATTTTCATTGGCTTTCCTCCTTTAAAACATAACTTAGTGCGATTGCGAAACTGTTCCGTCGACGTCAAAATGAATGTTATTTGACATGAATTTTGTGATTGTGATTGTGGTCGAATGGGATTTAAGGCCTCTTTCGACTGCCGTGGTCATTTCCCGACGGCTGGAGCACAATAACCATTGATTCCCATCGTTTCTTATATCTGTTTTGGTTATTTTTGTATTTTTATGGGAATATTCAACCAAAACTTTGTATAAAACTATTTGGTTAACGCTAACCAAAGTTTATACATCAAGGTTTCGGTCGAAATCTTATTGCTCTTATAGCAAACATTCACCAAGATGTACTGCAACGAAATCCAATAACGACATAATGATTCAATTTATCAACCCAGGAAAACATTATCCTTTTTCCAAACAAGACCTGGCTTTGACGTCTCTAAAAGAAAAAGGGAGGCTTTGAAAAGCATCGAGACAAAAGAAAAAAAAATACTGATTATCAGCATTTTTTTTCTTTTGTCTGCTATACTAAACATGACTTTTGTCTGTTAATCAAGCATTTTGTCGTATGCAGTCAGCGTTCAAAGTGAAGCTGTAAAAATTTCAGCGTTTTGGAAAGGGTTAATACGCAATCTCTTGTAGAAAAAATATGTCATTAGGGTCGCGTTACGTTAAATTGTGCTTATTGAGACTTTCATGATGAGAGGGTTTTTTTTAAAAGAGATGGAACACGACGTGGATTACGTGGCATTACTCTACGCGTTGTGGATTGGAGTTTGATTCGGGTATTTCTATATTAAGGAAGTCCACCCCTAGTGAGATTCACGCGAAGTCAGAATTTTTTGAGCGACTTCGTAAACATTCGGCGGTGGAACGTTCCACCGCCGGACCTGTAACTAAACTTAACGACGTCGCACGTAATATTTCAACGTCGCGTGAATCTCTTTTGTGTGGAAAACCTTAAAGATATTGATGAAGGTAATGTACATCGAAACAAAATGTTTCAACAATATACGCCGCATTTTTACCACATGCAATCCTAAATTTATATCTGTTCTAAATAATTCCGTTTGGATATGGCGCGTCTCATGGAGACATTTTCCGGCTTTTTATTGCCTAAATCACTTTGGCTTCTTCTCTTCGCGTAATTTCGTCCATTTCCGGCAGTTTACGTCACACGTTTTCCGAAACTAGCGACAAAATCGGTCATCTATTGGTTTTTGACACGGCAAACGTAGATTTGATTCAATGTTATCATTTTTTCATGTAATCATTGGAGTCATGATCTCGAAAATGTTGTGTCACGTGAATACCCACCTTGTTAACCCATTACCCAACGACAACTTTTTGGGTTGGTCCAAATTCAAAGACGTTGCAGACGACAATTTCAAATCAATGTTTTTTTTTTTTAAACTTTTTTGGTCATTTTGTGTAGAAAACATTGTGGGAAATGAAGAAATTGCTTGTCGCAAGCAATTTCTTCATTTTCCACGATGTTTTCCATGGCCATTATTTTTTGAGGAGTCAAAAAGAGTCATTGTGTGGTAATGGGTTAAGGATCATTTGCCAATTTCCATTTTTTGTATTATACCGTAAATAATTTACATTCCTTTTGTTATCACCTTTATTATATAAACATAATAATCTTTAAAAAAATGCTACACATTATTTCATTCATTATTTAAATTAGCATGACAACTTGTTTATTTTTGTATTATTTCTACCAACTCCATACCTGTTTTCTATTGTATGCTATTTTCTGTAATGATCAAAATGATTCAAGATTATTTTTACGAGACCTAAATTGTACAGATTGTTATATTGTTAAATTTGATGTTACGTTTAATGTTTTGAGTAATTAAAATTAGTGAACGAATTTAGTTTTATTTTGATTTTAGATGACCCATGGTACAAATTAAGAGATTTAGAGAGCATTTCGTCGGTGTAAATGCAAAACCTCGTATGTCGGTTCTACCGATTTTCAAAGTACAAACTTGTGTGTCCAATTTAGACAATTCTTTTAGGTTTTGAGATATTTTTACCGATCAGTATCAATGATACATTATTTATGAACAATATATCCAAATTTCAAGTAAAACATTTCAGTTTGGGAAAAGTAATTATACTTTATCTCCTCCCCTTTAAACTTTTCCGAAAACGAGATACGAAGTTTTGCATTTACAACGACGATTTGCTCATTTTAACTCGATATTTTGTGTTTTATATTGTACAAAAATTTTATTTTGATTAGAATTAATTGTGTTATCTGCAGCAGCTTTACTATGGAACTGTCAAAATTTTTGTTATTGGGAAAGGGTGAAATCATTAAATTCTTCTGCTGATGATGTTAGTCAAAAGCAGCAATCTACATGGAAAATTTCAACACTATTCACCCATTACCACACAGTGACGTTTTTGACGCATCCGAAGAAAAAAAAACTAAACAAAACATCGTGGGAAGCAATTTCTTCTTTATCCACAGTGTTTTCCAATATAAAAATATTGAAATTTTATCAACTTGAAATTGTCGTCTGCAACGCCTTTCAATTCGGAATAGTCATCTGGGAATGGATTAAGGTAGGCCTGCATAATGCACTACCTACATAATCGTTTTCGACTTATTCCGTGACGTTCGTAAGTCAGAGCCTACACCGAACATGCCCGATAATGTCCTAGGTAGTTCCCCGCTTTTTAAAGTACCGTTAGATGAAATATCGCCTGTTTCCGTAACAACGGAAATAATTGAGCGTGCTCAGATTTCCGGAGAATATTCTAAACAAATTTTGTGAAAATGTTTCTTAGTTGTATGAAGGGTAGGCAAAAGACCCAACAAAAGTCAAAAATTCAAAATGTTGAGAGAAATGAAATTACTTCCCTTTGAAATCGTCTACTCGCACCATACAGATTTCGTTCTATAACTGGTCACATAATACATTACTCAGGCATTACCTTAACTGTCCCTACCATGAAAGAGTTAACCGATATTTCTTGAAATTGTCGTCTGAAATGCCTTTAATATTGGAAAAGTCCAAATTTTTGCCGTCTTGTAATGGACAAATTGTCCACACCACGGTAGAGTTAACCGGTATTTCTTGAAATTGTCGTCTGCAATGCCTTTCAAATTGGAAGAGTCCATATTTTTGCCGTCTGGTAATGGGTAATTTGTCCATACCAAGATATTTCTTTACAGTGTCGTCTCCAACGCCTTTCAAATGGGAAAAGTTCAACTTTTTGCCGCCTGGTAATGGATAAATTGTCCACACCAGGAAAGAGTTAACCGATATTTCAAAGACAAGCACTCTAGGGATCATGACGTCATTGTGATTTTTTCCAGCCATTAAAATTTCCTCGTTTATCTCGTTAATTCCTTCCATTAATAGTAACATTTAGCCCGATCCCCGTGAAATTTAGTATTTCCCTGCTTTCAAAGAAAGATAAAAAAGTAAAACAAGCTGCAGTTACGAGGTTTTGTTTTAAAAGTGACGATTTCTAGTGCTTAGTTCTTTTTTCGTTTCCCGGAGGCTTTATTTCGTAAAGTTTCAAGATCAATCTAACGAAGTTTTCATTTCCAAAAATAAATAAAATTGTGGCTCGAAATGATTCGAGTTACAGGCAATACAACGGAACTAGATATAGGGACAATCATTGTTTTATGAACGTTTTGGAAATGGAGAAAATGCTGATCATCATGTTCAGAATTACATTTTGAGACTAATACAAGATTACAGGGATGAAAGAAATAAATCCTTTTTTTCAAACGTCCAATTGGGGTCGCCTAATATGAAAGGAGTTGCAGACGACAAGGTGAATTATGCCACAAGTACAATAATGTGGATTCAATAATATTTAGACAAAAGACGAAAATGCTGATCATCAGCATTTTCTTCTTTTGTCTGAATGTATCTCAAGCCATTACTTATAGGGACGTTAAAAAGGCCTTTATGAGTACAATAGAGTCAAAAGCTATATCCATCATAGAGAACGTTGACCTCAGATGAGCACAGTGCTTACCAGGATCTTCTTTCAGGGCACTCAGCTGGTGATCGCTTTGTGTCGGATCAAATTTTGCGCCATCTATTGTCAAAGTACTTGGCACTTATGCGGTTATCAAGCACTCACCGAACTTTATCTGGTAAAAAGTGCTTCTTTTTTAAGGTACCGGGTTTCCATCCATCATTAAATACCAAACACTCGGGGCATCTTCGGGCGTCATCAGTTGCTACGAAAATTTACGCTGGTTGCCGGATTTTAAATATTTTTTTTCTTTTGTTACAGAACTGATGACGTCAGAAGTTGGGCGAAGTGTTTGGCTTCTGATGATGGACAGAATCCATAAATATTGGATGCGTAACATGCTTTGGTCGCCGTATAGGGTTACAAACTTTTTTTTCGGGCTGGATCAATTTCAAAGACGAAAGAGATATCAAAATAGATAAAGAGCATCAAAAATGTAAATCTATATCATGAACAAGAAAACATTGATGGAAAAAAGAAATGCATTTTAACAGAACATTAACATAATTATACTCCCTGAATGGCGAGCATATAGCCGCCGTTTCGTCTGTCCGACTTTTAATCCGTCCGTCTGCCCGTCCGTTCTTCCCTCACGGAACATTTTCTAAATAACCATTTAGCCAAGTATGATCAAAATTCACATATCGTCGTTGTAAATGCAAAACCTCGTATCTTGTTTTTGGAAGATTTTAAGGAGAAGGAAAAAAACTTTTACAAAACTGAAAGGTTTTACTAAAAATTTGGACATGATGTTCACAAATAATGTGCCATTAATATTGGTCAGTAAAAATATCTTAAAACCCGCAAGAATTGTCTGAACTGGGCACACAAGGATTTACTTTGAAAGTCTCAAAAATCTACACAGATAAGAGACTAGGCTCCCCAACTAGCACCTTCACGGTGCTCTGTGTTATCAGTTCTACATCTTACTCGGTTTCAGTCAAATGGAGCCTAGTCCAGGGACTGTACATACGAGGTTTTGCATTTACACCGACGATATTAATAGCAATGAATTTTGCGCTAAAAATAAAGTTGGTTTACTGTTATGTTTTGATAAACCGTCGGTGTTGTTATAAAATCTCGTAACTACGGCTTGAATCAAGACGCAGTTACGCAATTTTATAACAACACCTACGGAAATACTCTTGTTTGTCCGAAATTACGTCACGGTTAACTGGATAAAATCGTTCCCTATTCTTTACGATCATACGCCTGGGGCCTTATAAGAATTAAAGAAAACATTAGAATGATACTTCTTTTAAAAACTCATTTAGACCAAGCTTTGCAAGGAATATGTCGCTGCTTTTCGACGAAAACCTCGTAACTGCAGCTTGAAGAAAGCTGCAGATACGAGGTTTCCGTTCAAAAGCGACGATTTCTTGGTGTAAACACGTGTACTTGTCGATTCCTGGGATTTCAAAAGTACAAATGTACAAACTAGTGTGCCCAGTTTAGACAATTCTCGCAGGTTTTGAGATATTTTTACTGATCAGTATTAATGACACATTATTTGTTAAAAATATGTCAAAATTTCCAGTAAAACATTTCAGTTTGAGAAAAGTTATTACACTTTTTTCCCTCCCCTTTGAAATTTTCCAAAAACGAAATACGAGGTTTTGCATTTACAACGACGATTTTCTAAGTTGTTATTATATATCGTAACGTCAGGTTGATTCAAATCGTAGTTATGAGATTTGAATTGAATAACAACCTTGATGTTTTAACCCAGTCTATTTTAGGAATAAAATTCAATGCCATGCTTCGAATTTTGCAGCGCTCGATTTGCACGGTAATCTTGATAAAACAAATGCAAACGCAGTTGTTCTATTTTTAGATCAGCGCGGCGAACTTTCGACTGCAATTGCACGATCTGCACGTGCATCTTGACAGTAAAAATGCACACAGTTGTCCGTGTACAATGTAGCTCGCCTATACGGGAGCTTGTCACAAAATCAGCCATTGTTAGGGTGGTCACACTTTTTTCCAAAAGTATTCCAGCCCCTACAAAATATATACCAGCTTACAGAGAATATTGAGAGAAACATAAAACTGGTTGAATTGTGAAAATCGGACATAGCGATATGGAATAATGCTTAATCAGATTTTTCAAAAGGGGAGATAATTTTGCCGAATTACGTTATTGTTTATTTTTCAAAGAACTTCAACAAATTATATATCATTTTTAAGGTCCGAATGAGAGGAACTCAAAACTGCTTACGTTTTTAAAATCGGACATTTAATAAAATAGTTATACCCCTTTGAAGTTTTACAAAGGATGAAATTATTCTACCAAACAATTTAGTTCTTCAATTTCTACCCAACAACAATTATAAAAACATTTGTTACATTATTTCAACCCTTCCAAGAACAAGCCATGATTTTCACGATCATTCATGAAAAGGTCTTGGAAAACATTGAGACAAAAGAAGAACATGCTTATAACCAACATTTTCTCCCTTTGCGTAAATATTTTCTGCGCTTCGTTATGCGCATATCATTTCCGTGTCATTGCCTCCGATAAAAACAAGATTTTACGACATATAAAATAGGAATTTCAAACAAACAAAAAATAATTCAAACTTTCAAGTGATCGATTATTAACATTATACCTCTGGTTCGTGAAGAAATAGGCTTTCAAAACATTGACCCAAAAGAGCACCATACATTTGAACATGTCAATTTTGCAACCTCTAAATTCAATCTAATTTTGGCTGCCTCACCCTTTCCCGAACAAGACCTGGTTAGACCTGGTTTTGACGTCCTGAACGGATTTTATTGAAGGTGAAAAGATTGAGGCGAAAGAATCTTATTTTCTTTTACACTCATTCTGTTGCCTGTCATAGCTTTCGAGTTGGATGACCATAAAGTTTTACTGTTTGGGAAAGGGTTAAATGGATGTTTTAGGAAGCCCATGAGAAACGCCGATTTTGTAAATCCCTTTGGACTGAGCACGAAGTGCTCAAGATGAGCTATTGTGGTCACTCACCGTCCGTCCGTCCGTCCGTTCGCCCATAATTCCTTGAAACACCTCCTACTCCTTAGCCATTGGACCGATTTTGACAAAATTTTACAGGAATGTTCCTTGGGTGACCATATTCAAAGAATGTTCGCGATTTTTTGATTCGTCAAAAAATATGGGCGTGGCAGGGCAAGGCTTATCGAACTTTGAGAAATCATGATATCATTCTTAACAAATCAACCATTCGGCCAATTTCAACCAAACTTTGCAAGAATGTTCTTTGAGTCACTGTCGTCAACATTTATGAATAAATTTAGGATGAATGGAGATTAGACAGAAATTATCGATAAATCACGGGGAATTGAAAAACACTTCCCATTGTTAAAGCCTTTGCGCTTGAATGCGCTAAGCTAAAAGCACAAGATGTTTTACTATTTGAATAGATAGGATGTTGAAGAACATATATAGGTTTTTCTAGGCTTTTCTGCCGCATAGTTCTTGCCATTTGAAGCCGAGTAAAATTACCTATTTTGAATACCTAATCATCGACTCTTTATTCATCGGTTCATCGTATTAACATACACGGATGAAAAGATCTATTTTCCCTCTTTAATTTGATATAAGATTTATGAAAATCCGTTCAAAAATGGCAGTGCAAAAGCAATTTTATCACACATACCCACGCGTCCTTCTAAGGTAACGACCGAGTTCAAACAAAGAAACGCAGAGTTGACCCACTTTTTCAAATAGAGATTTAACACGAAAAGAACGTGTATAAGGTAAAAGTATTTTATCATAATAAAATATAAATATTTAGCTTTAAGTTTATACACACTTTTTGGCAATTTAATGTGTTATTTAGGCTGAAAATGCCATTTGTAAATTACTCGTTTTTATATAGAATCAGATAGAGGCAGCATTTTAAAAACGAGACTGTGACCACACTACCATTGTAGTTCTAAGATTATTTTAGATCAAACATACATGCATGAAGTTTCTAAAAATAGACAAGCATGTTTAATGATTTTTAAGGGGGAATGCTCCAGTTTCCTATTTTTTTTTCCAAATAATAGAATTTATTCACATTTTGTATGTTGAAATTGCATGTTATTACCAATTGAAAAATAAAATAAAAATTGGTGGTCAGCAATCTTGTTTGAATTTTATTGGCATTCGTATCACATAACCCTACATCGAAAAAATGCACAATTTCTTGCACCTGTCCAAGGTCACTAAAATGCTAATAAAAAGCTGTATATTCATCGTTTAGTCCCGAAAACGGATTTAAAGTAACGTCTTACATTTATTACGAACAGAAAACCCAAAATATGTGCTATTATAAATGCGTAAATGTATAAAACAGCATGCTCACGTGCTCGGTTAGATCAACGAAACTGGAGTATTTTATGTCAAAATTTGCATATTTTTGGAAATATTTCAAGTTCTACATAATAGAATTTGACAAAAATCCATCATTGTATTAAGCAACATGCCCTGGTAATAATTCAAAAAGAAAATGTATAGGTCAGCGCGCTTATTAGTGAATTACGGCTATTTTTATCAGCTACACATGAATACAATGACGCAAAACAGTGGTAACTGCATACACACTTACGACTGTCTTGCTCTAAATATTCGATTTTAATCTTGAGAAAACCAGTTTCGCATAATAGATACACTTTTATCCTCGAAAATGGTAAATTGTAATGATGTG
Source organism: Fragum sueziense (assembly GCA_963680895.1). Classification (NCBI taxonomy): domain Eukaryota; kingdom Metazoa; phylum Mollusca; class Bivalvia; order Cardiida; family Cardiidae; genus Fragum; species Fragum sueziense. Next base: position 45,870,319 of record OY804601.1, on the reverse strand, counting down.
TTATATTATTGAAAATCTGGTAGCGAAACATATTGGTACGAAACATTTAAATTACTACAGTAAAGTCCGAGTGTTCCGAAAAACTGGAGCATTCCCCCTTAAGGTAAGTTTGGACTCGGGGGTTACTTTTTATACGCCCGAAGAGTCGTATTATGTTATGACCCCGCTCTTCCGTCTGTCCGTCCGTCTGTCCGTCCGTCCGTTTGCAATTTCTTGTGTGCGCAACTCCTCCTACAGTTTTGATCGGAATTTGATCAAACTTGCCACAACAAATTTCCATGGTGTCTATTTGTGCACCTCGCTTACGGAATTCAGATATCTCTTTTCGTTCTTGAATTATCTGCCCTTGAATTAAAAAAATGCCCATTTTCTCAAAAATGCCCATTTTCTCCTGTGCGCTACTTCTACAGTTTCAACCAGAATTTAATTAAACTAGCCACAATGAATCTCTATGGTGTCTTGTTGTGCAAACAAAATTTTGATAACTTTTCATGTTTGAATTATCTGCCCTTGAATTGAAAAAAAATGGCCATTTTTTACTGACAAGCCCCTCTCGGGCGTATATGCGCCGCTCTGCGAGGCTCTTGTTTTCATTTGTGCATATGTTGTAAAATAACATTTCCTGAACAAAGTATAAAAAGAATCAGGGTAAGTTTCCTGACTCGTTTTTGTGTTAAAGTTATCTTCCCTTGACTAGTAATGACCATTTTCGCAAAATTACCTTATCTTTGAAAGTCATATAGCAAGTTATTCCGAATGGATAATTTCAAATGTTATAGTTCTCCAACGATAATCAGGTTCCCGCCAAAAATATAGACCATACCCATTTGATAATGGAAGGTTAGACAGATCAAAACACAATTATCGCAATTATCACAATGAAAACAATGGTTATATTGTAAGTATGACTCTCTTCAAGTACCTGTGTCTGTGGTCTAATGGTTACACAGTTGGCGCTTGACCTTAGGAAAAAAGTTCTGTTTTAATTGTGTGGGTTCGATTCCACACATATCCGTGTACTTTTTTTTAAAATTTTTTCACTTATTTGCGTTTTCCTTTTTTTTTGTTCCTTTCACATTTGTAAATACATATATATTCTTTATTTTCAATGTAAACCATTGTCAAACGTAAAAATAGGCTGAATAAAATTTAAAAATGCTGCAAATAGATCTTAAATGAGCTTCACATTGTTTTATGCTTTTCTATGTAGAAAACAGTTTGTGAAATGAAAACATGCTTATGACAAGCAGTTTCATTTTTTCCAATAAATAAATGAAAAAAAAAATCGTGATTTCTTTTATTTTGCGGGCTGTCTAAAAGCCTCATTATGTGGAAATGGATTAAATGTTTTTTATTCACAATATAGATTATAAACTTTAAAGATGCAATACATTACAAAACATAAATTAATTAATAAAGGTGTGGAACTCTTACTGTCGCCAAACGGCAAACATTTAGGCTGCTCAATTTTTAAAGTTTTCTAGACTGAATTTGGCGATTTTCCGAAATTATCTTATAAGTCTATATAAAAATCATTAAGAGTCTGCTTTCTTCTCATCTTTTTTTCTAAAATGATAAAACAAAATATACTGAACAAAAGTGAAAACGCTACACCTACTTTGCTTGTCGTATTTCTTCTAAAAACAACAAGTAAAAAGATCAAATGAAAGTGTTTCGCATTGTTCACTGACTTGGTTGTGCCACGCACTAAACGTTTTGTGGATCTTAATTACAGGGATGAAAAACGGAACCTTTTAATGTGACAAGGGTCCGTTTTTTAGGTGTACAATTTGAACTGAAATTTTACATAATTTAAACCTTCAGAAATCCAAGCAGAAGCATGCAAACCATGCCGAACTGCACGGAATGGTAGTCTGACATGTTACCAGTCAGGAAATGTAAAGAAGCTTGCATAACATTGTTCCGGCGTTTGGAAAATGGTGTTTGAAAATCAGAATTTTCACTATGTTCCAAAGCCTGAAAATTTTACAATGTAATCTCCATAGGAAATTGTAATCGCTATTGCATGGACATCTGGGAACAATCCTAGTCGAAGAAAGGGTTAAAAAATTCCATGTAAGGCCTGCATGATGTTGCCAAAAATTCGATCGAAACCCGTGATAAATTTGTGAATAACAAACATTTTAAATTCCCTATTTGTTTATGTTAAAGGGAGGTAATTTGCAAATTTGATAGATTTGACCTTGATTTAAGAGCTTGCTACAAGAGATGAGTGAGATTTCAAGTGTTTTTTTGGCAACCCGGATATTACCAATTCCGAAAAAATAATGAAGCGTTTTCTGCGCATGCGCATATGTGGCATTAGATGAAATTAGCTCTAAACGCAGTAAGGGCCGTAACTCTGACATTAAAGGAGACAAGACAATGGAATTTGGACAAAATGATTGCTGAAAGCCTGGCAAATAACGTCAAAATATAGTTCATGCTATTTGTTCGATACTTTTCCAGAAATTAGAAATCTTACAGTGTAGCGTTTTCACTTTTGTTCAGTATATATTTGTAAAACAAAATATGTAATTACCCATCGGTCTATGAGACTCGAACCCGCGTTTGCTAAAAGAAAAAGAACGAAGCGCCAATGTTCTATCCACTGCGATATCGAGTATGTCTTTACATTGCAGCGTAAAATATAACATTTTAATCGTATATAACAAGTCTTTCTTACCTGTAGGCCGAGTTCATTCTATTTATAGCTTTGTTTGTAAATAGCACATTATCGTTGGAATGCTATATATCAATTTAGAGACGTAACATATGCAGTATGCATATACGGTATGACCAGGATGTGAACTGTATTAAAATGTTTTCATTTTTGGAGATTACGCCTGTTTTGATAATTAGCTTTACTGAAAACTTCGATCCATATGGACCACGGTAGTTTAACATTTTTTATTTCACTAGAATTAGATAAAATCTTATTTTCACATGGCGGCACAATGTTGTATAACTGATACAGTGCACGCCTTTTAGCCTACGTAAATTTACGACGGACCATTCCCATCTAAACTTGACAATAAATTTTTCCACTTTTATGTGCAGTTAAGCAGGTCACTCTTTAATATACACACAGTCTGATCTAGATCCATATTCTTCTCTCAATCAATTCCCAAACAAAGACTCTTTTCCCACGGAAAATTTTGCTGATAAACAGTTTTGTTTTCGATATAACTCATCGGCGCTCTTCAACAAACACCTCGTAAATGCAGCTTGTTTTAAGCTGTAGTTACGAGTTATTATAATAATTATTTTTTGAAAAGCAGCGTCATTTATGTTTCGGTAAAATATAGATACAAATTCTGATTGAAAACTGTTGGGTCCAGTGAAATAACAATGCATTTTGTGCTTAGAATAGACTTGGTTTACCGTTATGTTTGATAAACCGTCGGTGGTATTATAAAATCTCGTAACTTCGGCTTGAATCAAGCCGCTGTTACGATATTTTATAACAAAGCAAACGAAATACTACTTGTTTGTCCAAAATTACGTCACGATTAACTGGATCAAATCGTTCCATACTAATGAAAACAAATGTTTGAAAAAGTTCCATTGTCAAAATAAACCAATTTGACCAAAACCATTTCCCAAAACAAATTCGTAGCTTGGTCGAACACACTAGGGCGAAGTTTTCATAAAAGTGTAAAAAAAGAAAAATCTTATAACCAACAAGTATTCTTGCTCATTTTCTCAATATTTCTAACTCTTTATTATTATTATATGTTAAACACGCGGCTTTTCTACGGTAGACAAATATTTCTTGTCATCTTCATCTGTTTTAAGGTAGTCCACCCCTAATGAGAATCGCGCGACGTCGGAATTATTCGGGCGATTTCGAAAAAAATTCGGAGGTGGAATTTTCTACCGCCGAATGTTTACGACCGCGCCCGAATAAGTTCGGTAACGTAACGACGCCGCTAGGAAAAATCCAATTTTTATGAATCTCAAAATTACCACATTATGGGTATTCTAGCTTAAACTTAGACCAGTAAAAAATTTCGTTCGTTGAAAGGCAAACACCAATAAAGATCACATATAAATTTTCCCGAGTTATATGAAAAGTATGGAATTCTAGCGTAATTCTGAAATTCGTCGCTTCTAGGGTTTCCATTAGAATGAATGTTATCTAATAATGGGTGCGTCTTTTTATACCCCAATCACACTATATGCCTGCTGACTGTAAGGCGTTTTTTTTTTAAAAAAATGTTGGCTGAAACTTAAGATAGGTCACCCCTATTGAGATTCGCATGACTTCGAAATTAATCGGACGCGATCGAGAACATTCGGCGGCAGAACTCTCCACCGCCAAATGTTTACGACCTCAGCCGAATAGGTTCGGATACGTAACGACGACGCTCGAAAAAAGTGGTGTTTCATGGATCTCAAAATGGCGACATTACGGGTATTCTACCTTAATTAAACGTCATTATTTATTAATAATGTCGCTTTTCACAGAAAACTTCATTCATACTGCAGCCTAGGACAAGCCACAGTAACGTGATTGCTTTTTCAAAAAATCACTTGATAAAAAAGTTATTGAAGATCAACCAATATTTTTATTGAGCTTCAATTACTTTTTCATCAGATGAATTTTCAACAATCCTTTACGTCTAGTTTATTCCTGGCATTTTCCAACTTCCTTACTTCAAGCCGAATTCAAATTGTTCGATAATTAAACAAATAAAGATTTTCTGAAATTTTGAGACACGTAATTACTGTAGCGGTATAATGTGACGCGGGTTTAACTCGTATATGCGGCGGGGTGAACGTTTTCTCGTAATTTGAAGGTTATTCACCGTAATTTGGTCTGTCTGCAGATACGAGGTTTTCGTTGAAAAGCGACGATATACTTATATGTCTCGCGCATTTCAGTGAAGGACATTTGCTGAGGAATCTGCCGAAAGTCGAAAAGACAAAGATATTGGATGTGAAAGTGATCACTTTGCAGCCACTTTTAATCATAAAGAGTGTATACCCTTTGACCGGATGTGACTAGAAATGATATCGCTGCTTTTCTTCGAAAACTTCGTATCTGTAGCCTAAAACAAGCTGCAGATACGAGGTTTTCGTAGAAAACCGACGTTTGTATATTAAATAGTCGCAAATGTACATGAGAACGGGGGCACATATTTCCTCCGGTATTTTACGGTCTATAGTATTCTCTTAAGGACCCGGCCCGATGTCACTCGATTCACGGTGGATAATCACGTGATACAATATTTACTGAATATCTTCAATAACTTTGTTAATACTGGACCGATTGAATTTGGTTTGAAGCGGAGAATGTGGACAGACGTCACGCATTAGATGGACGTAGTTGATTTATGAAAAATCAACTGATAAAAAAGTGATTGAAGATAAACCAAAATTTTGGTTTATCTTCAATAACTTTTTTTATCAGTTGATTTTTCAAAAATCCAATACATCCAGCTTATTCCTGACATTTTCCCACATTCTCTGCTTCAAACCGAATTCAAATTAGCCATGTATTGACAAAAATATTGACGATTTTTTGAAATTCTGGGTCAAGTGATTATAACCATCGTGCGATTGCCTGCTAAAAGACTTAAAGTGACATTTCAGAACTTTTTTTGTCATAAATTTTACTTTTATCTTTATCTGAAAGAGCATATTTCCTTATGAAAATTTCAAGCCAAAATATGGCGCAGTTTACGAGAAATTTATAATTTTTGTGATAAAATTGAACAAATTGTTGTGGACAACAATTCGGATTTATATGCAATTTATCGATTATGTCTCAACTTTAAATGCGTGTTTCTCGCTTATTGGCAACAACTTTAAAAAACTAATAGTATTTATACTCATTAGAATAACCAATCTTGGCATCAAGACATACTTTAAAAAATTGAAATTGGAATGAAATGTCCCTTTAACCACAAAAGTTGTTTTAGCATTATGTTGGACCGGTTATAGACTTCATATAACATACAATAAGATTAAAACTGAACATGACACAAGAACGTTGAGACACGTCCTGGACATCAACCCAAGTCAGCACATCGTGAACAACATACTGTATCAGGGAATCCCAAGAGTCACCGACAAGATTGCCTTCCGCAGAATGGGCTTGGCCGGACATTATTATCGACACGCAAAGTTGCCCGCAAGCAAGTTACTATTATGGACACCCAAGCATGGCAAGAGGAGTAGAGGACACCCAGTCACGACCATGGTGGATGTCCTAATGCATGATTCAAGTGCAGCAAGCATAGATGAACTCAGCACCTGTATGATGAATAGGAAAGATTGGAGGTGTCGACAGCGTGCCCGTCTGCGGACGACCTGATGATGATGATGAACATGACATCAATCGATAATCATTTAACCATAATCACGGTGGGGATTGTGCATGATGGGATGGATAACGACTACCGACAATAGGGAACGATTTTATCAAGTAAACCGTAACGTAATTTCGGACAAATAAATAGTACCGGTATTTCGTTGGTGTTGTTATAAAATCTCGTAACTACGGCTTGAATCAAACCGTAGTTACGAGATGTTATAACAACACCGACGGTTTATCAAAACATAACGGTAAACTCAGTCTATTTTTTGCACAAAATTTGATGCCAACTCGCATCGCTTCAGGTAAGACATTTTGCAATAACTCTGTTATTTCTGTATCACTTTTCAAGCGGTTTGCTGCATGTACCCCGCCTTATCGACCACCTCTTTCATCGGATGTATGAAATATTAGATAACTAATGATACTTTTTCCGAAATATTGTCCCAACCGACCATAAAGCGAAATGGTAACGAATACGGCCAAATTAACCACTCTTCAGGTAAGAATTTGAGCAATAACTTTCTTATTTCTGCGTCAATTTTCATGCGGTTTGTTGCATGTACTCCGTCTTACTGAGCCCTTTTCTCAGATGTATTATTTATCTGGAACTTCCATGTACTTTTCTCAAAAACCGATCCCAACCGACTAGAAAAAGGGCCTGAATTTTTTGCCGTTTTTCTGGTCGGTTGGGATCAATTTTTGGACAAAGTACATAGATTCTACAAACAAGTCATATAGCCGAGGAAAGAGCTCTTTAATGCGGGGTACATGCAACAAACCGCTTGAAAATTGGAGCAGAAATAAGAAAAATATTGCACAATTTCTTACCTGAAGCGAGGCAAATTTGTCCGTATACTCCGTATTCGTTATCCATCCCATCATGCACAATCCCCACCGTGATAATGAAAATTAGACCAAATATTTAACCACGTTCACAAATGTTTACAAACTGATTTCATAATTATGGGTTTTATATCCGTCGTAATTTAAGCCACTACATGTCAGACGAAGTCATAATTTGGTCCAAGAAAAATAAATGTTACTTTTTAAAATTATGGATAGTTATTTCTAATGATAATAACCATAAGAAATTGGTGAGATATGTTGTCAGATGTAAAAAAATATTAAAGGAAACATCTTATGGAATGACCAACATGCATAGCTAGATTATTTCTGTGCACAGAAATTTCATATGGAGCTCATTTAGTTCTTCTAGACCAAATCTGTATAAAATTGTCTGACCCGCCATTTATATCTATAGTAAAAAATATGGGAATTTTGACTTTGATAGACAGTGAAAGAGTAGGTATCAAGGCTAAAACTCCTTTCCGTTTTGGCCCTAGATATTGCCATTCACCACACAAGAATGCAAATTATGGTTGTCCCTATGTTGTTCTTATCCCCGAGGGACCTAAACTCATCAAAAGTTCTAACCGGTCACCTTATACATTGCATCATAAAATCGATAAACAAACTATTCCAAACATTTTATTCTGGAACACTGTTGGAGAAATCAATTTCCAACATGACTGTTGCAATTCGATTATTTTAAGACTTTTTAGTAAGATCTAACAACAGTTCATAAAGAGGTACCCTCAATTTCAAAATTCACAAAAGAAGAAGATCAGTGTTAGTAACGTGTGTGGCCACCGTTAGCTTCAATAACAGATACACAATAGCTTGTCGTGGAAAGGATAATGTTAAGAAAGTCAATCACAATCAAATTCGTCGCTCTGAAACTCACCGTAACAGCGATAAATGAGCACACGTCCGTCGGCAAACTGATGCAAAGTTATGGTCTAATTTGTTAAGAAGACGTTTGCAAAGGCAGCCCTGGTAAAGGGAAGGTAACGTCGCGCCAAAATTAGACGGACATTTCGATGACGTCTACAGATAACAACACCTGAGTGGCTACTTTCAACAAATCCCAACACTTTACAGCCTATCATGCACAGTCTGGGGTGTAATATTGCGTTCATGTCGACCCCGCAGTCAACCTGAAGTGTTTGAAGCCAGGAGGAATCTGTTCCTTTCATATGATAAAGGAAAATAATGGTCCCGGCGATGTATTGTAACTCGTCGTCTCTGTCTCCGATGGCGAACTGCAGCACTTCCGGTGGCCTGAAATTCCACGTGTAAGTCCTTGATGGTTAAAATAGGCCTACTTTAACGTTCTGGCGACTTGTAAATGGATGGAAACAAATTATCAAAACTGCATAAAAGAAAACAAAACTCGATTGCCACCTACTTCCGGTTTTCTCTGCAACTAAATTCTAACAGTTGAAAACAAAGGCCCCGTTGTAGCATTTCGATGGCCCTACCTCACACTTCGTTTGTCATTGTGGTCATGCTATGTGTTTTTCTTACTATACAGTCGATAGAGACCTCACGCGTATAAACTTGGCCGTGGCTTTTGTTGCACGAAAACTTTTTACGTGCAAATCCGGAAAACGAAGTACATGGACATCTTTACCACCCTCAATGTTTCAGCGCTCTCAAAAATACGCATAATCAATGATATGGGCTAGAAATAACACATGTAAAATTTTACACTGATTGGTTGATTAATAATCGAGATATTGCAATTTTAAAAGTGACCGATTAGAACTTTTGTTAAGTATAACATAGGCCCTTATAAAGGCACACATGCCGCTTTGCCGACCAAACGCGTATTAACAGGTAATAAATATATTCAAGAAATGTCTCAAGAATCGGTCACCTTCTGTTCGGCGAAAATTCGTACGGAGTTCCTTAAGTCATTCTTAATCTAGTCTGTATAGTTTTACGTACCATCAGTTTTCATTTCTAGTAAAGTAAATGGGAAGTTGGTACTCGTCAGAAAGTGAAACATGTACTAGACTGAGTGCTAAAATTTTCTTTCTATTCGGCCTTTTAAGGCCCGGTCCCACTGGCAGATTAACAAAAACGTATGCAAAAAGGACACAGCGGACGAGCAAAATTTCGGTAGTGGTACCATCCGTTTTCATCCGCTTTTAGAAAATGGCGAAAATATAACGGAAAAGAGCGCACGTTTGTGGTATATAGCGGGGATGTTAAACGGATATTCGTGGGAAGCCTGGCGGATGGGAGCGAATGTCAGCTAAATATACGGAATACATCCCTGATAAAAACTCTTTCTTCCATTTGTATACTTCATATACGCGATGCATATGCTTACATCCGTTCTATTTCCGTGCTGCTAACGATGTATAGACGTTCCATGTACCTTATCGTTCCCCTATCAATCCCTTTTCAGTTTCGGTTGATTTGAGTTTCAAGGATGCCTATAGGATGGAGAGAGGATACAACGGACTGATAACGGACATAGAACGTCTGTTGCTCGTATATATTGCGGATTTATATCGTACACGACGGAAGGTTCATCCGTTCTAAAAGTTTTGGGCAGCCCAAAACTTCTTGCGCGGATGAAATTACGGTTGACGGATGCCCGTTGGATAAAACGTATGCAATAAGTACACATCGGACTTCCAACGGATGGAAAGAGACGTCTAACGGAAAGCAAGATTTTTTGTACGTTTTATATCCTCTTTGCATCCACTGCACTTTCGGATGCAAAGAGGAAATAAAACGTACAAAAAATCTTGCTTTCCTTTAGACGTCTCTTGCCATCCGTTGGAAGTTTCTTGCCATCCGATGTGTACTTATTGCATACGTTATATCCAACGGGCATCCGTCAACCGTAATTTCATCCGCGTAAGACGTTTTGAGCTGCTCAAAACTTTTAGAACGGATGAACCTTCCGTCATGTACGATATAAATCCACAAAACATACGAGCAACAGACGTTCTATGTCCGTTATCCGTTCGTTATATCTTTTCTTCATCCTAAAGGCATCCTTGAAACTCAAATCAACCGAAACGGAAAAGGGATTGATAGGGGAACGATAAAAAAAAGTTAAAGTTTCTATTTAAGGACAGATCCTCCATTTATTTCCTACGGTAAGATTTTTTTTCTGTACTGATATTTAAGTATATGAGAATTAAAAAAATGACTTACAAACTATAGGTCACCAAGCGAACTAAAAAGTTATTGGATTTTAAGGGAGGCTACTCTTGTCTAAAATTGCAAATATGAGGTGTCACTTAAATACCCACAAAAACGGTGTTCGAAATGACTAGGATTACATAAATAAGTCTTTATTGTGTTCAGTATGTTTTATTCTGTCTAAATGAGTATAAATTTGGGAAAATTTAGTGATGATTTTGAAATTTTTAGCAAAACATTCCTTCAAAAGTAGCTTGAATTGCTCTTTTTCGCAACGTTTCTGATAATAAAAAATATTCCAGCGGTAAGATAATTTTCTTTTTTGGTATAGACATAGTGCTTGGTCATACCTACAAAAACAAAAAAAGAAAAATATATCAAACCAAGCGTTTTTCTTAGTTATTAGTAAAAATTTGTTTACTTTTTGCAGCTCTGTCCGAAATTGTTTCACTACTTTTGTCCATTTTCTTCCTTAATACCAGCTTTAGAAAATAAAAAGTGTCATCTTTTGTGTCCATCTGAAGAGGACTAGCTCATAAAGACACCACTTTGCTTTTGTTGCTCCGTTTCCTATCGCTAACGCCACATGTTGAACGCGTAACAGAAAGCGAAATGTACCATCCGAGTACTATTACACTTTAATTGACCAAACAGAGAAAATTGAAATAACCGAAAAGGGTCTTGTCATTTATCAACCAAACATTAACTTAATGTAAAAAATACATTTGCTGAACAGACCAATTACTGAAACAGCTTTATTTCGTTATTAAGGATATGCGCAGTAAGTTGCGCAGTAACAACTGGAGGATCTGTCCTTAAAGTCTATTTTACTTTCGTATTCAACCGACTTTACACTTTAACACACGATCACTGAGTCGGCTGTTAACAGTCGGCGCCTTCGGCAGCCACAGCTCTTTGGCTTTCGACTCTCCCATGTACCCATTTATACACCTGGGTGAAGAGGAGCAACGTGGGGTAAGTTTTTTGCTAAAAAATCCCGTTGCACTGGCGGGATTTGAACCCAGGATCCCTCGATCCCAAAGACGCGTCTTACCATTAGACCACGGCGCCCCACGATGAGGTACATGGAACGTCTCTACATCGTTAGCAGCACGGAGATAGAAAGGATGTAAGCATATGCATCGCGTATATAAAGTTTGCAAATAAAAAAAACGAGTTTTTTTTTTTATCTGGGATGTATTCCGTTTATTTAGCTGACATCTGCTCCCATCCGCCAGGCTTTCCAAGAATATCCGTTTAACATCCCCGCTATATACTACTGACGTGCTCTCTTTTCCGTTATATTTTCGCCATTTTCTAAAGCGGATGAAAACGGACGGTACCACTATCGAAATTTTGCTCGTCCGCTGTGTCCTTTTTGCAAACGTTTTTGTCAATCGGCCAGTGGGACCGGGTCCTATTAAATGCGTTGCAGCACTTAACTAACCAAATTCTGAACAAAAATAACACTGTCTACATTTCCATGATTATTCGACAACAGTTAGTAAACAGAACATAAATCATCGCGGTCCTTGCCTGGAGCAACATAAAATCATTGCTCCTATTTTTGGCGGGGAGATCTACGAGGAATTTGTGATAGAAAATGTGGCGCATCGCCTGGAAATGGGACTTACTGAAAGAAGAACCAAAATGAAATGATGATACTGATAATAATAAATCTAATAATAATAAACTCTAACACACACTTAAAATATGACATATACTTAAGGATTACGACCCATCATTATCTGCAGAACAATTTGTGCAAGTACGGGTGTCAACCGTGATAATGGAAATTAACGAGTGATACACTCGTCAATATCCGTAGGTCAACCGTGGCAACGGAAATTGACGAGGTATATCCTCGTCAATTTCCGTTGCTACGGACGACATACGAAGATGGACGTTGGATGGATGTTTAGTAGATAATGATGGGTTCGGTTGAAGTCCTTAAGAAAAGCTGTTGTCACCGAGTTTTCGAAAAAAAGCTACGACATGCTCTCTCATACTTTTACATGACGCGGCAAATACATCAAATATATCGCCTTAATCCGTTGGTTTAACATCGTTTTGACCCTTAACGTGACAATGCCTTATTTTGACGTCTCTTACCGAAACAATTTAAGACGGCATTGTTGAACAAAAAGAAATCAAATGCATAACATCATGTTCTCATTCCCCCTCGATGCTGTCAAAGTTATGGGCTTTTGAAAGGATACGATTTTATCCAGTTTAACGTGACGTAATTTCGGACAAACATTATTATTTCATAGATATCATTATAAAATCTTGTAACTACGGCTTGAATCAAGCCGTAGTTACACGACTGTATAACAACGCCGTCGGGTTATCAAATCATAAAGGCTAACTCATGCTATTTTAGCACAAAATTCATTGCTATATTCGGGTTTAAATAGCATTTGTTCCATTGTCTGCAATCGCTTTCAATATAGAGCAACCGATGGTTTTGTTGTTTGGGAAAGGGTCAATGTCACAAGGACTTCAGCTTCTGTCCAAATTCTCGGCTAAACACGGCCAATATTTTAGCTACGCTGTGTGATTTACAAAACTAATGCCAATACTTCACATGTCTAATTTTGTACGTTTTTACGACTTTTCTATTTTTATTTCTAAAACTTTGAAATTGAACGAACAATATGTTTTGTAGAAACAGCCTGCATGACATAGTTGGTGTCGTATATCGTCGCTTTTCCACGAAAACCTCGTAACTGCAGCTTAAAACAAGCTGCAATTACGAGTTTTTCGTTGAAAAGCGACGATATTATACTCAAGAATCGCAAAAACGGTTACGGAAAGACATTACTAGAAACTGTTACTTTATTACTGGAAAATGAAACAATGAAGACTAAATGCCGAAAATGACAACAACAACAAAAGTGACAGCAGCAACAGCAGCATGCACCAATATCTACCAATAGATGTCGCCATACGTCGATTATCATCTATCTATGGTGGGCATTCTGGGTTAACTACTTTCAAGATGTCAGCGCCCGTAAAGTGCATGCACGTGGTACTTCCTGTCACGCGGCACATTTGCTTCACATGCTTGTATAAAGTAAAATGAATAATCCGATTTGAATTAATTATTTTATTCGATAAAATTGAGACGAAAATCAAACTTTATTTTGCTGCAAATGTTGTTTTTATTTCAATTTTCTGCTTGCTACTTTTGGCGACAGGATTTTGGAGTTATGCGCACCGCGTAGTGATTTATCCAAAAATGGTTAAAGTGATGCGTCAAATTAGTCAGTCCGAAAATAAAAAAAAATAGACTGGAAATTGTAGACTGGCTACTTAGTCAATGCAGCATGCACGCACACCAGGAGTAAGGTCACCTGGGCAAGTACTTCCTATAGTTCTTTAAAAAAAATTGCCCCTTTTCTGGTGATACCTTGCTCTCTGCATGAATGATTTTGAGCTAAGATTTTCATTGGATGTTTTGAGTGACATGTTTTCTCATTTTTGAGCCAGAATCCATCTTTCTTTTCAGGACTATTTGGTGTGTTTTGGTGCAAGGATACGCGTGACCACCATTTCCGGGGTCTCCATTTTTTTGCATGGAAAAATACACGGTATGTTTGTTTCACTGAATTTTTTGAAAAATCCACTCCATGATAGTGGGTTCATTTCTCAGAAATTCAAGAGTTCAAGGGTGGATCGTACCAGTTTATGCGCAGTTTGACTCTAACTAAACTTGTGGATTGTGTAATAATGTGTTGAAAAATGGGATTTTACAGAGTTATTTAGGAGCCATTCTAGGTGTACTGCAACCACCAGAGATATGATGAGGGAACGAGCAAGCAATCGCCCGACCTACCGACGGCACGAATGAACAAACCACTCGTTGCCCCCCTTCACATTGGTGTATATGTCCACGCTTAAGAGTAAACACGGTGGAAATTGTGAATCATGGGATGGATAACGACTACGGAAAAGATCATCGATTCTGGTAAGATATATTGCAATAACATTTCTTCATCAATTTTCAAATTTTAAAGTTGTTTGTTTGTACCCTGCCATATTCAGTTCTTTCATGGGATGTTTTACTTATCAGAAAACTCTTTTTCCCAAAATATTGTCCCAATCGACTTGAAAGCGAAATGATAACAACCACGGCCAAATTGGCTCCTTTCAGGTGAGAATATTTGCAATAACTTTCTTAATCCTGTGCCAATTTTGAAGCGGTGTGTTGCATGTACCCCGACTTGTTAAGTTATTTCCTGATATGTATGACAAATTTGGAAACTCCTTGTACTTTTCCAGTAAAAAATGGTTCGAACTGACCACATTAACGTTCTGATTTATTGTCGTTTTTTCTGATCGGTTGGGATCAGCTTTTGAGAAAAGTTCAAAGATTCCACATCTTAGGAGAGAGCTGAGTAAGGCTCGGTACATGCAATAAACTGCTTGAAAATTGACGCAGGAATAATAAAGTTATTGCTTTTTTTTCACCTGAAGCGGCGCAAATTTGTCCGTATTCGGTACCCCCATCGCATGATGCACGATCTCCACAATGTAAAAACACAGGCGGCAATCACGTGACTTTGTTATGATATATTTTCCTCACTTATGTAAACAAAAACACTCGGTAAGAACACATTTTCTTAAATTTTAAATCAAATACTTAACTCTCAGAATTGAGATACGTACCATTCGATGCGTCGTAATCTCCGGTTTATTTTGATACCAAGATCATCCCTAAAATCCATGTCAAAGCTGAGAACATTCGTGCAAAGTGCAAACATTTCTTAAGAAAATATATCACGGCATTTAGAAATACTTTGCACGAATGTTCTCAGCTTTGACAGGGATTTGGGGGAAGATCTTGGTACCAAAAATAGACCAGAGAATATGACGTATCGAATGGCACGTATCTCAATATTGAGTGTTAAGTATTTGATTCAAAATTTGAGAAAATGTGTTTTTACCGAGTGTTTTTGTTTACATAAGTGAGGAAAATATATCATAACAAAGTCACGTGATTGCCGCCTGTGAAAAGGCAATAATTATAGTTTGACTAGCCTTAATTCGATGATCGTGGTGTTAAAGTTTTTAACGTCTGTGAAGTCTGCTTGTAGATATGTGGGCTTTTTATCCGTATCTTTATTTTTAACTGCTGCATGCAACAAGCTGCAGTAACAATGTTTTTGAAGAAATGTGGTCTTATAAAGTTTGTTTCATGTAGAATATCTTTAATGTGGCCATTTTTAGATTCATAAAACATCGGATTTTTTTCGAGCGTCGTTGTTACGTATCCGAATTTATTCGGTCGCGAATGTTTTCGACTGCGCCCGAATAAATCCGACGTCGCGCGAATCTCATTACGGGTATTCTACCTTAAGCGGATAATTAATGTTAGGCAAGCCATTACGTCAGTATTTTATTGATCTATCCAATATCAATGTCAGTTATGTCAAGAACAAGGAGAGCAAATTACAGACTTCCGAGGAAATAGGGTCAATCACACGTCTACGGCTTAAAGATCCTTTCCACACAAGGATATGTTAGATTTGTTCAAATTATAAATCACCGTTAGCCGACATAACGCCGACAGAAAATATAAAGATATTTTTTTAATCTTAGAGCAAAATAGCATTATCATTATTTTCCCTTGTTTGGGTTCATATCCATAAGTACATAAAGTACAGCATATCGTCGGTGTAAATGCGAAATCTCGTATTAGTCCATGAGCCAGGACCCGAATTTTGGCCGATTGGTACCACTCATAGGGAGTAATTCTTTTTGCACTTTTTGATTATTCTGGCATCTATACTTTATGTTTCAGTATGATAGCAATCTCAGATTGGTAGCTTATGCCCCGAAAAACGCTTCTTTTCAAGGGTACCCTTTACACACAAAATTTTCATTGGTTTTCTGGTGAAACAGCACACACATTTCTCCAACCCTTAAACTCATTCAAATACAAAAGTCTTTCTTCATAACCGAGATACAGTACAGAGTAGCATAATGTAAGGTTTTGTGTTTGTCTGAAATGTCATCTGGGGGATGATTTTAGTGTACACAGAGAACTATCTATAGATGATACGAATTACAAGGAAAAAATGAAAATTATAGTGTTTTTGGACACATAAAGTCCGCTTTCTGATGAAAATGTGCTGTAATTGGTATTTTGATAACAGGTGATGCTAAATAGATAAACATATAACTAAATATCATGGATAGCAATGCCGACTTAATTGCCACTCATTACACTACCAGAAAGTCAAAAAAGCTTAAACGCTTATCATTTACATTTCATTCATTTTCTTAATGTAAAATTAATTCGAACTACGAATAATTCAAATGAACAATGCTTACAAACAATTCTTTAATGATAAACATGTAGAAAACTAGGCCTGGTTTGAAAGTGTACACAGAGAAGCTAGCTTCTCACAAGATGAAAAAGAGGTGAGGGTTGTTTTTCTGGTTCGAGAGGATGACACAAAGTCATTGTTGTAATGTTATTCTACTGTCGGACAGTCATTAGAATACATGTCCAGACAAATGTATATCCATAAAGCATCGAAGAAAAATATGTTTTTCCATGTGCAGTTGATTCGTGAAGAAAGACAGGTTATCAATACTGCTATATAATGTATAATATTTCTTTGCTGAAATCCAATGCGGATATTCAAGTGAATAAGGCATCCTTTACAAATAAAGAGCCCCTCTAGAGTGCACACCTTCGTCTTTCGCCTTTTGTTCGGATACATTTGCACAATGAATACAAAAGTGTAGGCTATTGCATGCTTTTAAAAACAATTATGAGGACTTCTGGTGTTAAAACTGACATGCAAATCAGTATTTTTTCTAATATATGTTAAAATTCTTTCTACGTATATATTGCCTTAATTCAACCACTTGGATTGCAAATGGAAGTTCATGCATTCCAGGAAAAATATTGTATATACAACATATTTAGAAACATGTGTAGTTAACTACAATGCTATCGCTTTTCATGTGTACGTATACAAATGTTACAAAGGATGTATTTTCAGCAAAACTGTCATGAAACTAATCTATAATTAGAGACCTATCAAGAATTAAATACATCTTAAGTGTATTAAAAAAGCGCTGTTGTGCAACAGAATTAACATTAACCCAAGACATCTGAACATGTATTGACCCTACTTCGGTAATGATTTCTTAAGAAAGACGCTAAACTAACGGACGAAGATGTAGTTGTCCCGGGTTCACTTTAGTGCACTATACTCTGTAACGTGGACATATCACTACAGAAGTATATTAGTCCGGCAGCCAAACAGCATTTTTAAGGTGAACCTGGATTTGCGGTATATAGAAAATGTTTTGGCTGATTATGGTAGCCAACACCTTCAGGAACGAAAATCCGGTTGATGCCACCTTGGCACCCTTGGGCAACTCTCAGAAATCAAGATGGCGTCCAAGATGGCGGAATGACATGGTACGTGATCACATTTCTGTTAAAATCTATACATCTATGATATAGAAAAGCTTCGAATATGTTCAGAGATGCCAAGAGAGAATGTCCAACGACAAAAAAGAGTGAAGTTCACAATATTTCATTATATTTCTGCCAAAATCTGGTAAATCTGTAAAATCTTACCCCACCCACCCCATTTTACATAGAAAATAAAGTTTTACAAAACATTATTAAAATTTGCTGCATTCTGATGTTATTAAATATTCTAATTACAATAATGAATGAAGAATGAATATTTGAAATGACAAACCTGGCCATATGATGTCTCTAAGAATTCAAAATGGCGTCAAAGTAGGCGGGATATATAAGTGATCATTATATCAAGTATAACATGTCTAACCAAAACATAGAATATGTTTGAATGCCTTTAAAATTATGACAATTGCACTATTCATGTAAATTTGTAAGAGCATCTAATATATATTGGTTGTATAAATTAGTTGTATTTCTACCGGAATCTAGGACAGTCGTAAGATCTTACCCAACCCACTACAATTTGCATAGAGAAAATCTTGAAATATACACCTTAATTGACAATGTCTTTATTACATGCAATAAATACTCTAAAATAGAAAGCTACACTATAAACTAAAATATCAATGATTGATTGGGGTTTAACGCCTCTTTTATGTGTTTTAGTCTTGTTGCGGAGTCTGTAATACCTAAGTAGGCTAAGCATGGATTCACGTCGTCTTCACATCAGTCCTAAAACATCATCCTACAGAGTCTCCCTCTGCTCACCCACATTGGTTAACAATTATAAAACCATGGGTGGGAGACAATTTTGTCAGAAAGGGTATCTGTCGCGAACAGGGGTGGAACCAAGGTTCTCACGAGTGAGAGTCGGTGCGCTAACTACCGTATCTGCGCCATGACAGTGGCAAAAATCTCAATGAAATGAGGTCATTGAGAATTAAAAGATGGCGGCGCTTTGTGAATAATATTTTATAATAATATTTTCACATTAAAACTGAATATCAAATACAATTAAATACAGAAATGGGAATAGGGGGACCTGTTTGCAGAATAAAATGTTTATTTCCGTAAAACATTTGCCAGTCTATTAAAAACTTCAATGCTGTATCATATTACCCACCTTCTACATTCAGGTCATTCCAAGAAAAATAAATGAAGATATTTGTTTTGTCCTTGATACAGTGTCTGCTTTCAGATTTGACGCTGATTATGATCACCATCTTTTCCAGTCCCATGGAAAATGATTGAATGCAAATGCGAAAGAATATAAATTTTACAGGGGGTGGGGGGTGTGGGGGGTGGATGGGGGAATTCTAAAGAGCCGGGAGGAGGGCCAAAATGTCAATGTTCAAAGTAATTATTTGAAATTCGTTTAATACCATGTCTTGAATATTAGCACTCCAATAATACAAAAGCATGACAATTCGGTAGATCTACTATATTGAATTAATGTTTATACCAAAAAAATTGGGGCCGATATAATTCCTATAAATGCCATATATTCAAATAAGCATTTACCAAACAAACCATTATTTTGACAATCCTACACACTATATCGCGACAGACCATATCAAAATGCGAATATCCCGCATTTGTCTGTTCACTTAACACGTTTTTTGTTATAAATTGTAGATTTCTTTTTATTTTCATTTGCGATATTGTGCTGTCCGGAATTCGATGATCCTTATGATTTAAATCTGTATTAAAGTTGGTCATTTTGGAAAGAGTAAATTAATCCAACATTATCTGCATCCTTAAAGTTTTCATGTATTACCCCCCCCCCCCCCCATTGGCATTTATTTGAGTTTTCTTTGCAAACGAAAAAAGAAAAAAAAAATGAAAAAGAAAACGACAATACCTCAGTTTTACCAATACGTTAATTGCTATGATTGCTAAATATACAAATAGAACAGGACACATGTGCAAGTAGTAATGGGATGAAACTGAAACATTACCATCCAACAACCAACTTGTAACATTATTGATCTCTGTCTTAGAGCGAGCTCATCAGCATGTGGCATCAAAAATTGAGAAACTTCCTATTATCTTCTTATATCACCTATGAGTTTCGGCTAAGTATGTTTCTTCGGAGTGGAGGTGAGAGAGGCCCATGACTATTTAGTCTTAAGATTTCAGGGCAATATCATCCTTTTTCTCAAATCAACAGGATGTTATGTACAATAATGGACAGGTGTTACAAATAGTATGCAACACAACCATGTGTTGTTTGGGAAAGCATTTATAAAGAGAGAGAAGTGTTTTTCTGTCTGAAAATACAACGAAAAAAATCCAATTTTGTATTTATCTTTTTTTAATAGATTTTAAGTGTGATTGTTGAACGAATATTCTGTAAGTTGTGGTTTAAGATTCGAAGGGTTTTCAGATAATGCAAATTTGAGTGGGTGGGGTAAAATAAGAATCTCTTCTTTACTCTGTAGGTCAATAGGGAAATACAATAAACTTATAATGGTACATAAGATGAATATATATACATACTCGCATATTTGTAGCACATTGTTTGGAAAAAAGTTTTCAAAGAAACAGACAACCTGTTGTAATTTTTGTAAGAAATCACGTATTTCCCGCCATCTTGGGCGCCATTTTGAATTCTTAAGAAACACCATTTTACCAGGTTTGTCATTCAAAATATGTTTTCTTATATCCTTAATAATAATCAGGGTATTTAATCACATTGAATACAGGAAATGGCAATGATGTTACGTAAAAGTTTATTTTTCTATGTAAAGTTGGGTGGGTGGGGTAAGATTTTACAGATTTACCAGATTTGGGAAGAAATACAATGAAATGTTGGAGGTATAATACTTCATTTTCTTTGGACATATTCTCTGGGCATTTTTGAACATATTACAAGCTATTGTATGTCATAAATGTATAGATTTTAACAGAAATATGATCATGTACAATGACGTTCCGCCATCTTAGACGCCATCTTGATTTCTGAGAGTTGCCCAAGGGTGCCAAGGTGGCATCAACCGGATTCTTATTTCTGAAGGTGTTGGCAATCATAATCAGTCAAAACATTTTCTATATACCGCAAATCCATGTTCACCTTGGAATCTGCCGGACTATATGGTAGGGTGACTATATAGGCATATAGATAGGTGGGGTAGGACTCCTCTGTTAACAAGACATGTTATATATCAAAAGTTTCGTAAGGGTCTCTAGTTTTCAAAACTGCCTGGATCATTGATTGATCCCTGTGGCATTCCGAGAAATCCAAGATGGCCGCCAAGATTGCCGCTGTTTTTTGAAAATTTCCAGTTTCTTTAAAATAGGAGAATACTAGTCATTAAAATAGAAATAATGTTATTTGATTGGTATTTTCTTACAGCCTTATAATAGTATATTAATTCTGAGTCATCAATTCAACCCATATTAACAACTGATAAGGTTATTTCAAGGTCAAACAATGGAAAAAGCACAAAAAATGACATTTTTCTTTACTTTTAATGTTAAATTCAAGAAGCAGTATTAGAAAATACAATTATTTGATATAACATTGTAATACTAAGTAGAGGTATTGTATTTTCTTCATTTCTATATCATTGCACACACACACATAATGCCTAATTTACAGGGTTTATATACATGACTCAAATTACCCCACCCACCAATTTTACAAAGGGCAAAGGATGGTTGCAACAAAGGCTCGAAATTTCTCAAAGAACAGATTTTCTCTAAATTCTGTGAATTGACAGGGTTACATAACATCTTTAATTTGCATGTGTAAAAATCTAATTAGACCTTACTTTTGAAGATTATGGCTAACAAAGTGGGTGGGGTAAATTGACATGAGAAGCAAATTTTTACTTTGAAGTTAAATAACTTTTTCTGTATACATCAGATCGAAATGAAATTTTGCAGGTACTTTCAATGTACTAAGGACAGAAGATTTTTGGAATCATTAAACATGTATATCAGTTTGTTGATTTTATGTATTCGTCCTTCTGTCAATCTCAGATTTTGTTTATTTTTTATGTGCTAACTTTACGAAACTATCTCTACAACCTTTATTTTTCTATGGATTGATATGATATTTTGTGAGCCTGATCCTATATGATGTAACTAAATATGTGCAAACCTTTGGTCATATCGGTTGCAAAGAACCAAAGTTATTTGACCTTGACCTTCAAAGGTTATTCAAAAATAATAAATTTTCAGATTTTGAGCTAAAATTTATCACGAAAAATGGTATATGAAGTGAACAAAAAAAAAATATTTTCATAATATCTTAGTTGTAATTACTTAGTTCAGTGGAAAATACACGATTGATACTGACTTTTACGCACATAATAACAAGGATTTTTGAAGGGGCAAGTGGACAATGTCCTTTTCAATAGTCCTTATTGTTCTGAATGTCAAGGTCAAGGTCTACTGTGAAATTAGCATTGAACAAACTAAGAACAGCAAGAATATTATACATGTGACTATATTTATTGAAATATACTTTATAAGCCCATTTTTATATCATGATATCATGATATAGCTGAAAACTATAAAAAAGTGACTTTTTGGAATGACCTTTGAAGGTCAAGGTCAAATAACTTTGGTTCTATACAATAGAATTAACCCAAAGTTTGCATTTATTTAGTTACATCATATAGGATCATTTTCGCAAGATATCATGTCAATTCAAACATAAGTAAAAGCTGTAGAGATAGTTTCGTAAAGTTAGTACATCAAAAACTAAGCAAAATCTGAGATTGACAGAAGGACGAATACAGAAAATCAACATACCAATATACATGATTAATGATTCCAAAAATCTTCTGTTCCTAGTACATTGAAAGTGCACACAAAATTTCAATTCGATCTGACTCATACAGAAAAGTTATTTAACTTCAAAGTAAAAAATTGCTTCTCATGTCAATTTACCCCACCCACTTTGTTAACCATTATCTCCAAGAATAAGCCATAATCGGATTTTTTAGCTCGACTTTTCGAAGAAAATGAGAGCTTATACTGTCACCCGGGCGTCGGCGTCGGCGTTGCAACAAAGGTTAAAGTTTTTTCAAACATCAATGCCTTAAAACTATACAATCAAAGCGATCAAAAGTCAAGCGCACTGTCTGCGGACAGCTCTTGTTGCACATACAAATTAAAGATATTATGTAACCCTATCAATTCACAAAATTTAAAGAAAATCTATTTTTTGAACCCTTGTTGCAACCAATCCTTTACAATTACTAAAATAAGCTACTTTGATGGAACCTGACACGGAGTTTGCTTTATATGAACATATTAAACAAGTCTAAATATAATATTGAGTTAAAGATTGCCTGATAAAGGAAAATGTAAATGACTTTTGCATTGAAAAATATAAGTAATATTTAGACTTTTCGTTTATATTGTGGGGGCATCAAATATTGTGTATCAAATTCAAAACTATGAAAAGGAGGTTTGTTGTATTGTAGCTGTTACTTTGATACTAAAACTCATATCTTGAAAACATAATGCTATAGTACAACAATTGTGTACACTGAAATATCTTAGTGCCTAAAAGTACTTACTTCTGATGAAAAGTGTAAATGCTATACAGAGTAGAGATTTTTTGGGAAGTTGAACTTATGAAAGAGACAGTGCAATAGTAAGGGTTGATAGGGCTAATCCCCAAAATGAAATGGATATTCATCATCCCCATCAGTAACATCA
This sequence comes from Fragum sueziense, assembly GCA_963680895.1. Taxonomy (NCBI): domain Eukaryota; kingdom Metazoa; phylum Mollusca; class Bivalvia; order Cardiida; family Cardiidae; genus Fragum; species Fragum sueziense. The sequence goes on along the minus strand of OY804601.1, from coordinate 45,846,857 downwards.
GCTAGTGTTGTGAATAAATTATTACACCAGTCCTCGCCGTCCATAGAACCTTCACACACGCAAGCTTTGGTGCATGGCTGTTCAGTTTTGGAACAAGGGCAATTCACCCTGCAGACATTACTATATTTACAAACAAGGTCACTAAGAAGCTCTGGTGGAGCAGCAGGCTGTGCCATCATCAGGGGAACGTACATTCCGGTAGTTTGATCAATTTCATAACCAAACTCTATTGGATCAGGCAGTAAAACATTCTCGATTAGAGCAGATCTCCAGATTATCAATCGGTATAAGCAGCGAAGGAGGTGAAGGGATAGACTGTCATCAGTTGGGGGAAGTTTCCGAGGTTTAGTTTTAGACCTTTCGACAACCATTGATGCTCTGAGGGAATTCACTGATACACATGTGCTACTGCCATACAACAACCCAATAAATGTGACTGCTGCTGATTCAACTCTGTGTGTGAGGCGACGACTTGCTCCCAGATCAGAAAGATAAGTGAATTTAGAAGAATGATTTTTCATATTCTGAAATGCCTTCTTCTTTCCAATTCCAAAGAATGAAGAACATGTATCACAACCAGTGATACAATAAACAGGCAATTCTCTGGACTACAGATAACTGCTCATGTATGAAATGGACTGGAATATATCTTGTCATATCTGTATAGACAGCTTTTCTTCCAGTTCTGGAGTAAATCCTGTCCATTCCAAATGCCTGAAAATGATGTAAAAGTAGAACTAATACATCTGTATCTGGACTGAAAACAACAGCTTTTGAAACACCTGCAGACTTCGCATACATCAAGTGTAGCAGAAGTCTAGTGTCAGCCTCTTCCTGGTTTGACAAACTATGGAAATAAATGACATGAGAACAGACTCTGAAGATATGGTCACCTATTCCACCTGAAATGTAGATTTCTTGATTGTCGGACAACATATCCTGCAATTCTCTGTCAGGTATTGTTAGTACATGTTTGTTAGTTCGGCCTTACTTCTGCTACTGCTCAATAGCTTTTTCCAGTCAGGAATTGGCATTTTGTATTGCATTACAACTGGTGTAGAAACATAAATCTGTTCTCCCCGTCGTCTACGAGCTGTACCTTTCAAATTATTTGGGATGTTTCTATAAAAAAAACATGAACACATGAAATACCCTTACTCTGGAAAAGAATGTACCTCCAAAATCTAGACACCATGTCACGAAAAGTGAGTTTAACTCCTGGAGTAGGCTGCAACATTTGGACCACACCAATACCATCAAACATAATACAATCTGGTAATTCAATACTACTTACACTACATGGAGAACCAGAAATATTCTCAAGTTTATCTAAAAAATCAGATTTTTTGTTAGAAAGCATAACACCATCGTCAGTAAACAAACCAAGTGGAACTGGGGAATTTTCAAATGATAAGATCCTCTGTAAAGGTACCTTCTTAAAAGCATTGAATGATGGCTAATAGCCGCAAATACATTTCTTCTCCATTAGGGAGTTCAGTACCACATGCAGATACCATAACATCTTCATGATTACAAGATCTTATAAACTTTGTACGGCAAACTTTATGATAGCACAATTCTAACTGACCGGAACGTATTTCAGCTTCCTTTGAAACTTTACTTTGTGATATTTCGTCACTCTGTAAATTGCAAATATTCAGCAAATTTTCAAATTTATTTGGATTTAATGATGTCTTTGTATCAGAATTTTACTTTTCAAAGCAGAAACAGCAAGTTGTGGGGCTGATGTCCAATCGCCTGCGCTTTGAACTCTTTCCAATAGCAGGCTATGTCATCTAACTGAAAGGGACAAATCAAACGGGGTGAAATTTACCTAAACACCAGTGTTTAACAGTTTGTATCGTAGACTGCCCTGTTTTGGTGACTGCCCTAAATCGGTGACCCTCTCTTTTTGTATCCAATTTTCAAAATTAAGAGTTCCATCACGTCAAGAGGTTTTACAGTCATCCATTAAAACAAAAATCCAGTCATTTCTGTTGTTAAAATTGGAGAAATTCTAAATAATGACCGATTTACATGCTTGACTTCATTTTCTGTATAAATTTACCCATGGTTTTCTAAATAGCCTTTTTAATCACCCGTAGAAGTGCCCTATAAATGTCAAATTTTCAATTTTGAAACCAATTTGACCACAGTCTTCATTTTTGGAATAAATTTTGATATAGAACTTGCCAAGTAGCTTCTTGTAAGGATGAAATAAAAGGGTCACTGATTCTGGTCCTACTAATTCCATGTGCTAAAAATATGGGGTCAACAAAATTCAAGCTAATTCATAAATGTGGTGATTTTAGAAAGCAACATTGTTAGGATTAAGAACTAAAGATGTATTGCAGTTTTAAGTCATATTCATGAAAGTTAGTGAAAGAATAAGGAAAAGTTCTTAAAGTCACCGAAACTGGTCAGTCAACTATATAGAAAACAAAGGATTTTTTTAATAATTTTGGTAATGGGCTTATTTAGAAAAGGTTTAAAACATAAAAATTAAATTATTTGAATGTTATGCATGTGTAAGTTTCAGTGCAAAAAGATGTACAAACTAAAAAAAAAGAAGTATATTGACAGACAAGGTCAGCTGACGAACAGTGTCATTTTGACAGATTTGAGATTCAGTATTTTAGTAACAAAACACATAATAAATGATAATGTAGTTGTTCTATTGTGTAGAAAATGATTTAAAGTAATGTTTTCCTTTAAGTTATAAACATAGTTAATTTCACATTAGAAATAATTGTTTGAATAGTGTATTGTTTACATTTGAAATCTGGAGCCAAACAAACTTCAAGGTGCAAGGGTAAAAAACACCTTGTGTAAATGATCCTACCACTTCTAATAATAAAATTTATTACCCAATGTTTTATTTTTTATGGCTCTATTAATAATATTTATGCTATTATAATGTAATAGGAAGTTATACTTACCAATTAAAATCATCTTATAAGTAATACAGGAAATCTTCCATTTTCAGTTAAAAACAGCGAATTCAGACAATTGACGGCTATTATGAAATGTTCAATTTAATAGATATTCCATGATTTTTTGTTTAAAATCAGGAAAATCTATTGTACAGACTTTATATTACTTTATGATACACAATAAAAATGAAAAATTTAAACCATCTCTGAATTATTGACAATGTAAGTCACTATAATTGGCATTTTTACCATAAATTTTACATTTTTAGCATTAAAAAACATATTTTTGGTAAAATAAATTGATTTTTTTTTATTTTATTATAAACAACAATCATCCTTCTACTAGAAAAAATAAAGAAAATGAACCAATTGCAATATTCATTAGGTCTGTCTTGGTTTATAAAGTATGTGGAAGGAAAGTTCCAGATGGCCGCCATTTTGGCGGCCATCTTGGATTTCTCAGAACGCCACCTGGATCAGCGAATGATCCAGGCAGTTTTGAAAACTACAGACCCTTACGAATATTTTGGTATATAACTTTTCTTGTTAACAGAGGTGTCCCACCTACTCAAAAAATAGAGGACTTTTTGCTCAATAATCACCCTACCAATAGTATTTTAGAATACAAGATATAATGCAGTACAAAAGAAATATTCAATAAGAAAAAATAAAGCAAAGTGTTAAATAAACGATGAGACTAGAGATAAAATTGATTACATTGATACAAAAGCTGTTGAAAAAGCTCACACTACCTTTCTGGAAAAAAGAACCCAATTCCATGTCAAATCAATAAATTAATAAAATATTGGTAAGAATGTCAGTATATTGTCTTATCAGGTGTTAATGGGGATTAATGGGTGATATGTCATGTCTGATGTGTAATATGTCTGATTGCCCATCATTGGTGTTTTGATTTGTCATTTTTTGTCAAATGCTAAATAAGAATTATTAATAAGATAATATTTTTTTCCAATAAAATACCCTTCAAAATTGATTTTGTATGTAGAAAATTAAAATTTGCTCAAATATAACCTTAAAATATAGAATCAGATCAGGCCAAAACAATAGATTGTTTAGTATTTAATTAAATCTCTAATAGTATATTACATTTCTTTTTGAAAATATCCATCAAAACATGTTTTTTGGAATTAAAATATAAGTAGAATTAATATATTCAAAGAAAACATCTTTCAAAATGAGGTTTATTAAAATATATTCTTAAATAGAGCCAAAACAATATAAATTGTTACTTTCTTTCCAGTTACTTTTTTTCCTAGGCAACATTGTGACTTTTTTCCGTAACTCTTTTTCCTCTTATTTTCTTTCTGTTTACCCAAATCAACATAGCAACAATCAGTTGTACTCTTTTGCGAATGATGAATGCAAGAATTACGAATTGATATTAATCAACTTCTACCAAAAAAGCTTGGAACTGCCATGAGCAATGCCATAATTATAACCAAACAATCGAAATCACACTAGCATTCAGCCTTACAGCAATTGGTATTTCAAATGAAGAAATGCAGACATGTTGATATGAAGAAAAAAGTAAGAATCTAGTATGCAAAATAGGGAAATGTGTTTTGTGACTTTTGAGCACTTCATAGCTATGAAGGTTAGACATTTGAAGTTGGTTTATTATATTATTCAAGCATGTGGTTCATTTATTGTAAATATACAAATATGAGAGAGAATTGGATCACGATAAAAGTGGTCTCGGTTATAAATATATGAAAGAATATGGTCAATCAGGGGTGGAGATTTTCCATGTATCTAGGTCGTCAGCAAATTTGTCAGTTGGTGCTTTAGACAGACTGAATTAAAAAAAAAAAACTTTGAAAAAACGACCCAAAGTTATTTTGCTCTGTTCATTGATAAATAAAGTACCTGTTTTAATTAGCATCAATATTTTTTCAATGATTTAGGTGTTAATGTAAGAAAAGAAGTATAAAGCGGTGATTGAAAAGCGAACTGTTGGGGCAGAATGAAATTTAATTTCTCTGCATTACGGACATTATCAACTTACAAACAAATTGTAGTATTTCAATCTTAATCAGATAAAAAGCATCATTACTGAATTATAAACAAAATAAGGTTTGTGACGTTGAAGAATGTCATACATCATCAGTTGGTATTTATAAGTCCAATTACCCACGAGAATGACAATTTCGAAACTATAAAGTTATGTAGACAACGAAGTTGTTCGGCACTTTAAAGTACGCTGGTGCATTTACGTAACTAGTCAAGTTAATGCATAGTAAAGGTGTTTACACCTTGGTGTAAATGAATGTTTTAAATATATTTTGTATGTAGGATAATATGGCTAGCTGCTACATACTTGTCCGAAACTTTTAAACCGACTTACCCCTCCCAGTTTTATTGGTCAAAATGAATAATACTAAGAACACGGTTGCACATGGTAATGTTTCTAGTCCTGGAGGCTTAAAGTGCTAAACAAGATTGCCTAAGTTTATGGGGAGTCTACCCCTTCTTTTGCAACAATCTGATATTGGGAAAGTGCTTCCAGTGAGACTGAGACAGTTAAGAAGATTAGTTGACTGTTGCTGTGGAGACTAGTTAGGTTAACAAGACGTTGATTCCTAAAAATCGGATATCAGTGAACTGTTAACAAGGTGGAAGGAGTGTGTGGGGTTGGAAAGGCTACGGGACTATTATTTGACAAATACAGCAGGTGTGACAATCAAAAACTTTTGATATACCCTCATAAACGACTTTATTTGAAGCATGAGATCATAAACGAAATCGCTAAACAACCACAAACTTGCATTCTCTCCTACACAGACGAAAGTCACACCAGTAGTGACAAGTTATGGTAACTATTTAGAGGATTATTAAATCGAGTTTCAATTTAAATAGATCTGATGAATCTATTGCTCACATTGCAGATTCTATGAAACGTTTGCATTTGTCTAAAAGAAAGGGTGAATGAGATATGTTTGATTAAAAATTACGCCACTATGATTTTAAAGACAGGGATGCCGTTTTTGCTTTTGTTACCGCAACTTCAATCACTTTGACCATTATTTATCAATTATATTTCAATCACTTTGTTGTTAACATTTGTGTGGTGATATGGATCCTAGAGAACTTTCAGACTCTTACAAAATGAAAACAAAGATTTACCCAACCATTTGAGTATGTATCATAATGCATTTTGTTATGATTCATGCCAAATAAACTAGAGCACATATACATCTGAATCACATTTTAATGCATATGTACGACAGAAGAAGTTTAAATCTAAGTCAAATGATTATCATACATGAACACTGCAATATATTTTCAAAACGAAATAAAATTGCAAAAGTACTACATGACTTTTGTATCTCATTTCTATTAAGTTCCCTCCGTACACTTTGATTATCATTCTTTGCATAAGTAATCTTTGTCTAATCATCATAGTTTATACAAAGTAGGTTTAGGAAATGAGAATGTCATAATCTTACTTAAAAGCAGAAACAATTGTATTCTCTCATACTTACATAATTGGGCGCGAATCTGGAAAAGGGTCCCTTATAGCATTTGAGTCAGTCTCATTTCAAGATCAGTGCATGCTTTAGTGAAGACAGGCAGACATCCATGCTGCTATATTACAATTGCAACAGGTCATTAAGGATCTAGTGGAGAATAGCAATGGTTCCTGATCAGACTGTGTGTATACACAGGCTGATTTGGAACCATATTTGGCTCAAAAGCCTTAAGGGACCTTTTTTCCGTATCCTGACTCGTTATATTGTACATGTATTATATTGGGTTATGATTAGATTTTTATGAAGACCAATATATCCGACGAAGAGAGTTTTTGTACTAGATCTCTTTATATGACAAAAGCAGCAAATTATGTCGTATATTCATTGTATCATTGAATAGGGGACTATCAGGTTTTACATTGGTTGCTACATGATGTACATTATATATTGTATAATCGTATATTGACATTAGGTTATATTTTGTTGCGTAAAGTACCTGTACGAAAAAAAGAGGCGGATTCCGCTTGGAAAACAGGCGTAAATGAGGCGTAAATGAGGCGTAAATGGCAATTTACGCTTGTAACAGTGGCGGAGTTATACTTTACGCCTCAGTCACTGTGCATGGTAGTTGCGTAAATTAGAGGCGTAAAATGAAACGGAGGCGTAATTTTATCATAACAGGCGTAATTTAAAACTTTAATTTTTGAACAGGCGTAATTTTTGGACTTAGCCATTTCAATAAGGCGGAATGGCTGTTTCTTAAAGCGGAAAATAACTTAAACTTTCTAGGGAGACGGAATTTTTGGACTTAGCAATTTTATAATGACGTGATTCCAATATACTAGCCATTTTCATTTTGCACTGCATAAGATATAGGCAAAGAAAAGGCTTTTGTTAAGAAGGACAAACTCCAAATTCAAGGTCACAAGGTCAAGTTCAAGATTGATGGTCTTGGTAGGAGGTATGCAAGAGTAAACTATCAAGACTCCATCTGTAATAGTGATTGAAATATAGGCCAAGTTAAAGTTCTTGTAAAGTATAAGCCTTATGATAAAGGTCCTAATGCCAAAGGTCATGATCCCAAATGAAAGGCCTTAACAAGTTCTATCCATATGTGAAATATCAAAGCTCTATATCTCACAGTGTATGAGATGTAGGCCAGGTTAAACGATAGGTCAAACTTCAAGGTCAAGGTCACAAGGTCTTAATTCCTGAATGAAAGTAAATGTCAGGTAGTATCTTTGTGTGAATTATCAAGGCTCTATCTAAACAAGAAATGTTTGTAAAACATATATGCCCCCTCAATGGCCTACCTTTAATGTAGGTCAAAGTTGAGGTCAAGGTCGCAAGGTCCAAGGTCATGATCAAATGAGAAAGGTCTTGGTAGGAGGTGTCCATGTGTGAAATATCAAGTCTGTATGTGTAAAAGCACATGAAATATAGACCAGGCTAAAGTTCTTTAAAGTTGGTCAAACGCCAAGGTCATGGTCAAATGCAAAAGATCTTGGCAGGAGGTGTCCATGTGTGATATATCAAGGCTGTACATGTAAAAGGACATGAGAAAGAGGCCATGTTAAAGTTTTTACAAAGTAGGTCAAAGGTCAAGGTCACAAGGTACAAGGTCATGGTCAAATGTGAACAGTCTTGGTGAGAGGTGTCCATGTGTGCAATATCAAGAATGTATGTGTAAAAGGACATGAGATAGAGGCTGTGTCAAAATGTTAAAAAATAGGTCAAATGCCAAGGTCAAGGTCACAAGGTCATGGTCAAATGTGAAAGGTGTTGGTAGGAGGTCTATGTGAGAAATATCAAGGCAGTATGTGTAAAAGGGCATGATATATCGGCCAGGTTAAAAAAATAAAAGTAGGTCAAACTTCAAGGTCAAGGTCACAAGGTCCAAGGTCATGATTCCAAATGAAAATTCTTGGCAGGAGGTATCCATGTGTGAAAAATCAAGGCTCTATCAATAATAGTGCATGAGATATAGGCCAGGTTAAAGTTTTTTTTAAAAGTAGGTCAAACTCCAAGGTCAAGGTCACTAAGCCAAAGGTCATGGTCCCAAATGAAAGGTACTGGCAGGAAGTATGCATGTGTGAAATATTATGGCTGTATCTCAAATAGTGCCTGAGATATATAGTTCATAAGATATAGAATTAACTTTGTGAAAATAAGGCCTCCCAGTCTATTTTCTCCCAGTCTATGACCATTTCCTACCTCCTGTTTAGAAAATTGGAGGGAAATATTTCTTCTCTGACTTTTTGCAAAGTTAATGTTTGAGGTATGAATTCAAACATTGATATTGATGAATCCAGTACATTAAGGGACTCACTAAATGGTAAGACCAAGTGAGGCAACATAGGTGAGTGTTCTTTTGACTAAATTAAACAAATTCAAATGTTCATTTTTACCATTCCCTACCCACATATTATGTAGTGAATATCTAGGAGACGGGATTATGAGGCGGATTACGCCTGTAATTTCTTAAAAATTCCAAGCAGAATCCGCCTCCTAGCAATTACGCCTGTAAAAAAATCCGCTTCATTTGCATATTCCGTCTCTAAAAATTCCGGTTAATTAACATTTTACGCCTCTAAATTACGCTTGGTTTACGCTTGGTTTCCGTCTCATTCCTATATTTCTTTAAACAAGCTTACTAGCAGAAAATGAGGCGGATTCCGTCTCATACTTCCGTCTCATTTACGCCTGTTTTACGGGCGTAATTTTTCGTACAGGTAGACCTATAACTTCATTTTTTTCACGTGGTCATTCAATTTAGTTACGAACCGTAGAATATTGTGCAATTGGATATATTTCCAATAATTATTTTCTAATTTGCTTTGATTGGACATTCCACTGAACATATAACGCCCTTCATTATATTTAAAGGTGAAAATGTTATGGAGTTCAGCATTCTTTCAGTAGGCATAACGTAAAAATATCCATTTCGTATTCATTTAACACATATATGCATGAAATAGCCACCTAATAGGTAATCCAATTGTTTGGGATAAAAACACAGTGCTGTCAACAGATTAGCAACAGTTAGAAGCCTTGAAACACTCATAATTTGCGTTTCGCTTTTAGGTACGAACATTTCAGGGTCCGAATCGACCAAATGTTTTTGCCGTTTACAGCCTTTTCCGAGTGTTTTGTGTCACGAAACTGGCATGAATCGATGAATGCGCATTTGAAAATATATTTAAGTGTAAAAATATGTAGCCACTTGCATTTCTGCTTCAAAGAATTGAAAAAATCACTTGAAAAAATTGTGCATTTCGTTCGGTGTAGGGGCCGACAAATTGTCTTCTATTTCACAGCCTAGAGATGCCTCATACCTGGGAACAGATCAAGTAGTACTCAAAACTAGCGTTTTAAGAATATTTTGGCAGAGAAAATAATCACGACAAGCCTCTTGATAATTCACATACTTCCAAAAGAAATCGCACCTACTGACCAATTTATGGACATGTGAAAATGGGGTAGGTTAAGAAAACGGCGATTTTCTCAGCATAAGCTACCAATTTCAGACTGCTATCATATCAATTAGTTAACTACATATATCAAGCTGTTCAGAAAGTGCAATTAGAATTACTCCCTCCGAGTGGTACCAAAAAAGTGTCTGGCTCATGGACTATATATCGATTTGGGCGATTTTCAAAGTAAAATTTTGTGTGTACAGTTAAGAAATTTCTTGCAGGTTTTGAGATTTTTTACTGATCAGTATTTATGACATATTATTTGTGAACAATTTGTCCAAATTTCAAATAAAACCGTTCAGTTTGGGAAAAGTTATTACACTTTTTTCATTCCCCTTTAAAATCTTCCAAAAACGAGGTACGAGGTTTTGCATTTACAACGACGATATTCATAAGTGCTAGCCAGTCATATTTTGGAAAAGTGGCAACGAGCCCTGAACGATATTGATGTCAGCTTAGTCAAGGCAAAAAAAATAAAAAAAAAAAAAAAAAAAAAAAAACAAAAAAAAAAAAAAACATAGACTTGTGGTGTTAAACCATTTCCCGAACTAGACCTGGTGTTCACACTCCTAATAGAAAAAAAACACTCAAATTTTCTCCTTTTGCCTCCATATATTATGCATGTATTACGAGGTATACCTTTATCGATATACCATTTGTCGTTTGTAGTGCCCAGTGTTCATATCGGAGCATCCAAACATATTTACAGTAGACTCCCGTTATGTCGACATCGGATAAGTCGAATTTTCGCTTAAGTCGAAGTTCAAATCTGGTCCCGTCCTTATCTATTGACATTATTTTTTTCAAAACAAAACAATTTCGAACTGAATACAGCCATTGAAATAGAGTAGGAAAAGGATAGAAATTGCTCGATACGAGCAATTTCTTTCCTTTTCCTACTATATTTCAATAATATTCGTACTTGATAAGTTTCAAAAACGGTCAAATATCAAATATCTCGAAGCCTAACAAAATCGGTTGACTCGAACTCCGGATATGTCGAGGTATTTTGACGGCCCGTCAGACTTCGACATAACGAGTGTCGACTGTAATTGTATCCATCATAATCATACGTTTTTGAAAGGGTTTTGTAAGACTCTCGAAGGTTTCTTTCGTAAAAAATCGTAACTATAGCTTTAAACAAGCTACAGTTACGACTTTTTATGAAATGCAGCAATATACTAATCTGCCCAGAAAAGATCCATGTTGTTGCCATTGGCAACCGGATGAGATAATTACGAAAGTATTAGATTAGGTCCGCCTTATAAATTACTGCTGCAACGACGAAATAACCGAGAGAGAGAAGTCGTAGGTTGCTTTCTCTACATACATTTCCCCTGATTTGGCTTGTTTTTACAAGCTCTGTTTTGTGAGGACTGGGGGAGGTCGTAAAATCATATCGATGAACTTTGAAAGGGAAATACAGCAAAGGGCTAAATATTAAGAACCCTTTCTTCAACAAAAATGCCAAAAAAGAACGCAAGATTAAATTTTAAAATATAAGGTTATCGTTTCTTTAAATCAGAAGCAGTAATTCCAAAATTCAATTACTCTAATATGGACCAACTAATTAAGAAACTCGTAATTCAACCCTTTCCCGAACGGGAAAAATTTGGCGTAGTTAAATCCAGTCAGTTGCACATGACAAAATGGATGTCAACAAAATTTGAAATTGTGCATAATGTAATCAAGAAAATATCGAGGAAAAATGAGAAAATGCTGATTTTCAGCAGTTTCTTCTTTTGTCTCAATACTTTCTCAAGCTCTTTTTGCTATGGACGTCAAAACCAGGTCATGTTTGGGAAAGGGTTAAAGTAAATTGACATTGTCCTTTATTCCCTAGACTAGAAAACTTCAGCAAATTAAAAATACACGAGTGCTAATATAAATAAATAAAATGTAAACGCAGGTGACAAAAGTAGCGTTACATGTTCTTATTCAATTTCCAAACAGTTACGCTCATCGACACCCAAAGAGAAAAGATTGTAGAAAATGAAAAAAAGAAAATGCTTCTGCATTCCTTATTACAAGCAGTTTCCTCATTTTCCACGATGTTTTTATCCAGAAAGTTGTAAACCGCGTGGTTGTACATATTTTCATTTTGTATGTTACATACATATACCGTATTTTAAGGTACATTAGTATCCCCAGGCCGAAATTTCTACTGATCCACAAAAGTTGGCATTTAGCATGTTGTCACACCGTTTATATACTAGAACAAAAAAGATACGCAACCCCAATTTTTCGTAATATTTTTGACAAAATATGTTTTTAATGAATTTTGAGTACATTTTTTAATATACCTGCATACATACGCATAAATATAGTGTCATTTTTTCAGATGTCGTAAATTCATCACGTGATTCATAGTTAATTGTTAAAAACTGATTTCCCCCTGTCGTGGTTTCTAAATGACTACTATCATAACAAATTTTCTTCGAACACAAGCTAAAACATAGACCAAGAAGATGCCAAAGCGTTCATAGACTTCTCACTACCCTACGCATAGCACGGCTGCGCCAAAACCAGCGCCAATCTGCAGTACGGATTTTGTTAGTTTGAAAAAGTCAAAATGTTGTCGCAAGACATTGATGGGCCAACAAATCGACACATTTTCGAATGTTTACACTGTTGGCTCTCAATGGGACCACAACTTAACGAGCACGGAGCGGACAAGAGATATGACGTCTGCACGGTGTATAATCATGTGACTTAGAATTTCCGGTAATCTTCGATAACTTTATCAATACTTGACCAATTTGAATTCGGGTTGAAGCAGAGAAGGCGGGAAAATGTCAGGAATAACCTGGAAGCGTGGATTTTTGAAAAATCAACTGATAAAAAAAGTTATTGAAGATAAACACAAAATTTGGTTTATCTTCAATAACTTTTTTATAAGTTTAGCGGTTTTCACGCTCATCTAATGCGTGACGACTGTCCATCTTCTCTGCTTCAAACCGAATTCAAATCGGTCAAGTATTAACAAAGTTATTAAAGATTTTCTGAAATTGTTGCATCACGTGATTATCCACCGTGGTCTAGGCAGAACCGTATCATCAGGTTAACCCCATCTACGGGATAGGTTTAAGAATGCAATGGAGACCGCTAATAAATCGCATGGACTTCACAACATTCGAATATCGGTCCAAACTGAACGAAAGAGAATGTGTTACTCGACCTACATACACTTTTTTTTGTCAAATTGTGTTGACGCCCGGTGTAAACTGGGTGTTTTCTTATTAATGGAATTTACTACAAACAATATTTTGTGGAATTTATAAGGTGAAATGTTAATGCGTTAAATGTATTACATTTTGTTCAAATCTGATTTGTTGTCTTTGTGTAAGAAGGAATTGAAAAGGAAGTTGCGTTTCTTTTTTTGCCTAGTATATAATAGTATAGACTTTATATGACATAATACAAGATTCATACAGTAAATGATTTAAATCGATAATCATACAGCGGTGTAAAACTATGTAAAATATTTACATCTGGTTGAGTGTATTTCCAAAATGATGTGATATGGAGTTTTATATCCGTCGTAATCTAAGCCAATACAGATCAGACAGAGCTGAAATTTTGTACAGAGAAAAACTAAAGGCCATATTTTAATTATGTGCAGTTATCTTTAAAGCAAATTACCCCGAAAATAAGTAAGTAACTGTAAATACAGTCGACACTCGTTATGTCGACATCGGATAAGCCGAATTTTCGCTTAAGTCGAAGTTCAAATCTGGTCCTGTCCTCATCAATGGACATAATTTTTTCAAACAAAATAATTTCGAACTGAATATAGCTATTGAAATATACTAGTAGTAGGAAAAGGATAGAAATTGCTCGACACGAGCAATTTCTTTCCTTTTCCTACTTTATTTCAATAATAATCCTATGTGATTAGTTTAAAGAACGGTCAAATATCAACTTTATCGCAGCCGAACAAAATTGGATGAGTCGAACTCTGGATATGTCGAGGTATTTTGACGGCCCCACCGACTTCGACACAACGAGTGTCGACTGTATGTATCTTTAAAGTAAAAGTAAAACTGTCACATTAGTATTTTGCATATGGTACAATATCGACACATTAAAAATGCAGTGATCTCAAACATAACGTTAAGCGGCCCATACACGATCAATATCATTGACAATATTATTGAGTCATAATATTGACAATATTTTTCTAGCAACCCATACACGATCAATATTATTGACAATATTAATTTAGAGAACAATCAACCATGGGTTACATAACGTCAATAAAAATATTGAAGAAAATATTTCAGCGATCGCAGATATTCGTCAATAGTATTGACAATCTTTCAATATTGCCCATCCACGGTCAATATTATTGTCAATACCAGATATTGACAATAATATTGTCAATAATATTGATCGTGTATGGGCCCCTTTACATTTTCTTCTTCTTCTTCTTCTTCAAAAAAAAAAAAAAAAAAAAAAAAAAAATGTCTGAAATAATATAGGTTACAGTTTCCCTGAGTCGGAAAATTATAATTCTAAAACCCAATTACTGTAATCTGTGCCACATAATTAAGAGCCGTATAATTGGACAAAAATCGACGTCTCTTGAGTGTCATTAAATATTTCCTAGCAGAGGAAATTTGAGAAAAAAATCCAAAATGGAGTAAACAAGAAAATAACACACAAAAAGAATTTACGAAAGGGAGAAAAGATGCAGATGAAACAAAGCCGTGTTCGGAGCACGTATGTTTAATGAACTTTAGTGGGGCGCACAACTCCGAAAATTTGGCCTAATCGTTCACTTTGTGATACAAGCATGAATTTTGGTATGGTAAGTCTTTGAGGATCCCTGAATCAGAAAAAACTGCTAGCCACTTGAAATTCGCATCCGGTGGCCATTTTCCAAGATGGCCGCCATTCGGATAAATGTAGTCTATATATCAGATAAAAAGACATTCCAAATGCTGAAATCTGCCAAGATTTTTCTAATAAATCGTCCCAATATAGTCAATTTTGTAATCAATTAATAACCTAGCATGGCTTTTTAACAACATTGCGGTCGTTTATCAGAGATGGCCGCCAAAATACTCAAAAAATGGCCGTTTCTTCAATTAGATATTATTTTTTGATAAAATATTATCAATCCTTGTCATAAAATTTCAACCAGCATAATGGAATGAAACACAAACCGATTTAGCCACATGAAATTCCCAACCGGTGGCCATCTTTCAAAATAGCCGCCATTTTCATGTATTAATTAGGCCTATATATGAAAATATCAAATAGAAATGAATCCCAAGTGATGAATTTCGTCGGGATTTTTATATACCTTTCCTGCATAGTCTTTTTTGTAACCAATATAAACCAACTTGATGTCTTTATAACATGGCTGCCTTTTTCCAAGATGGCCGCCAAAATATTCAAATGTTCATAGTTTCTTCAAGGAAATCTTATTACTTTTAACAAAAAAGATATCAACCCCTCTCTTTAAGTATTAGCTGATAAAATGAATGAGATACAAACAAAATTGTTCTAAGAGAATATTTATTTTGCTATTGAAATGGCGACCATTTTTGTATTATCTTAACTGTCTTATTGGCCTCCATAATTAAATACCGATTATCGTCGATTACTTAAAAAAAACAGCAGCTTCATTAACATGGTTTAAAGCACTTTCTTGTGATTAGTCGCTTTGCGCTAAGTAAGTCAAAACCTAGTGTTCAAATCATCCTTGGAATCGTCCCTACCAAATATCAGGAAACTCAGAAAATCAGAAAAGGAAGTCTTTCTTACATTAATAATGGATGATTGTAAAACAAATCAACAAAACATATGTAAAGTAAATGTTATCCCTGCCAAGAGGACAAATCTAATGATTTGCTTATTTCTCTTCTGAGTAATTTACAGAAAGAGCAAGATCTTAGTGGATACAAATGTACAATAATACTGCAACAGGTATTCCTTTATACCTTGCCTTCAATGATATACCAACTTCGTTCAATCCAGCTCTATTAGATGATAATGAGGGCAAAGAGAAAACTTTGACACTGCATAAGCCAAGTATCATAATAGATACCGTCTTTTATCTACAATATAAAGCTCAAACGGGCATAGAAACAAGGTTCCATTACAGATGGAGACAGCTGTAAAAGGTCTATAGAATCTGATTTGCAAAAGATGCCACGTTTCTTATGCATTCGTAGCACGATTCGCAAAATTTGAGACAAGCTTAATCAATGCGTTTAAACTATGGACAATGGGAAGTTGCTTGTAAAACTCAGCGCAGTTGTACGTGTTGTCGTTCATGAGTAAAAGTATCACCCAAACAGCTTAGTAGAGTTGTATAACTCGACGAGGTCTTAACAAAATATGATACAACAATAGTTTTGTAAAAGATTTACAAGTATCATGTGGCTTTTTAACTTGTTATATACCGGTATATCATGGAGTTCGTGGCTTCTGAGAAAGTCCAGTTTTCAAACTTCATGACTTAGTCCTATTGTATAAGCACCATCTCAATGCGCAAAACAGGCTGCATACAAAGCTGGCCATATTTAGAGACTGTGTAATCTTTAGCAACCAAATTATTAATACCGGTCGAAATGGGGATTGTTAAAAGAAAATGAATGTTGGAGAGTTGTTTGGACCTAGTTTCGTAATGCTGCAGAGAGATGGCTACGAATGGATGCAAAAACTTGAAGTGGACGGTGTAAGTTCAAGAAAGCCAGGCTTTTTCTGCACTTCACTCTATATCTGCGTCTGTGAAATATCACATGAAAGTTAAAATCATATATAAGCAGTAGTGGCCATCTATGTTATATAGCTTCTTCAGTGTTGATATGACTATGTTCACAAGCACTAAACCTTGCTTGTATTCGACATACCATCTCTTGTTGTCGAGGGACCCCATATGGGGTGAGGGCTAGTTTCCTTGTAAAGGCTGTTGATTTGAAGAACTATTCTGGCCAAAAAAATGAATACACCGGACACATGGATGTTGAAAATAGGAATCAACTGACACTGCGTTAAAACAATAATTAGCCTCAGTGGGTTTGGCTGCCATCTCTTGTAGGCATATTGTCAAAATTGAAAATCGTCTGCTACATTTTTAGAGACCTTCTTTGAAAAAAACCGGTTGGCTGCCATCTCTCATGGGGATCTTATCAAATTTGAAAACTATATCACTGGGGACTTGTTCCAGATGATTGCCATCTCGGGTCCACAAACACTATATCTCACTTGTATTCTACATACCATTTCTCTTTGTTGAGGGACCCAATCTTGTAGTCTACTTGTTACGGTAGGTTCTGTGGCTCTAAATTAATTGTCTCACCAAACTGATATACACTACATATTACATTTGCAGATATCTATGGCAATCGATTAAAAGAGTAAGAATAATAATGATTACACGGACTTGGTTGGCTGCCATCTGTTATCAAGTCAGTCGAATTTTATATAATTCGTCAATGAAATAAGCCAGTGGGGCTTATATGTCGAAAAAGCAAATCAAAGATTTTTTCCAGTGGTAAAATCACAATTTTCATATAAAAAATGAAGAACTTTATGTTGTATGGCAGCCGTATGAGATTTTGGTTGCCATCTCAAGCACAAATAGGGTCTTTTTTACATCTGGCATTTATGTCTGAGTGTTTGAAATGAAAAATGCAAGTTTATATTAGTTTTAGTGCACCGTATCATTACACAGGAAAGCTCTATAATGTCCAGATGGCGGCCATCTCAGAAAATGAACGCCTTATTGAATTTCAAGTGGCTAGCACTTTCTTCTGAAATTGTACACTTGAAACTATATATATACTTAATATAGTAGGTTCTGTGGCTCTAAATTAATTGTCTCACCAAACTGATATACACTACATATTACATTTGCAGATATCAATTAAAACAATAAGAAAATAATGATTTCACAGGCTTGGTTGGCTGCCATCTGTTATCAAGTTAGTTGATTTTTTTTTAAAAAATATTAATGAAATTAGCCAGTAGAGCTTATAAGTCGAAAAAGCAAATCAAAGATTTTTTCCAGCGGTAAAATCACAATTTTCATATGAAAAATGAAGAACTTTATGTTGTATGGCTGCCATATGAGATTTTGGTTGCCATCTCACACACAAATATTGTTTTTTTTTACATTTGGAATTTATGTCTGAGTGTTTTAAATGAAAAATGCAAGTTTATATTAGTTTTAGTGCATCATATCATTACACAGGGAAGCTCTATAATGTCCAGATGGCGGCCATCTCAGAAAATAGCCGCCTTATTGAATTTCAAGTGGCTAGCACTTTCTTCTGAAATTGTACACTTGAAACTATATATATACTTATTATAGTAGGTTCTGTGGCTCTAAATTAATTGTCTCACCAAACTGATATACACTACATATTACATTTGCAGATATATATCGAGGGCTCAGTGCAAAACTATTGTAACTACATATTTTTCAGAAATTCACTTTTTTGCATTTTCTGAATCTTTAGGAAGGAACACATCATCTGTTTTAATATAAAGTTTCAATTCTGTATATTTCAAAAGATATCTAGAATTTTAAAAACATATTGCCTCTTTAACTTTGAGAAAGTCAATTAGTTTTTTCCCTCTCCTGTAAAATTTTACAAAATGTAGTTACAATAGTTTTGCACCAAGCCCTTGATATGGCAATCGATTAAAACAGTAAGAAAATAATGATTTCACAGGCTTGGTTGGCTGCCATCTGTTATCAAGTTAGTTGATTTTTTAAAGAAATATTAATGCAATTAGCCAGTAGAGCTTATAAGTCGAAAAAGCAAATCAAAGATTTTTTTCAGCGGTAAATTCGCAATTTTCATATAGAAATGAAGGACTTTATATTGTATGGCTGCCATATGAGATTTTGGTTGCCATCTCACACACAAATATTGTTTTTTTTTTTACATTTGGAATTTATGTCTGAGTGTTTTAAATGAAAAATGCAAGTTTCCTTTAGTTTTAGTGCGTCATATCATTGCACAGGGAAGCTCCATAATGCTCAGATGGCGGCCATCTCAGAAAATGGCCGCCATATTGAATTTCAAGTGGCTAGCACTTTTTTCTGAAAATAAACACTTGAAACTATATATATGCCAAATTTCATGCTTGTATCACAAACTGAACGATTATATGAATTATGCGCCCCACTACTTAGGGTGCATTCCATTAGGCTGTCCGTTACTGTTCCAAAATTCGTCGGTGTAAATGCAAAACCTCGTATGTCGATTTATGCGATTTTCTAAGATCAAACTTTTGTGCCCAATTAAAGACAGTCTTGCAGGTTTTGAGATATTTTCACTGATCAGTATTACTGACAAATCAGTTGTGAACAATATGTTTACATTTCAAGTAAAACAATTTGGTTTGGGAAAAGTTATTACACTTTTTGCGCTCCCCGTTAAGAAATTTCAAAAACGAGATACGAGGTTTTGCATTTACAACGACGAAATGTTCTGTCCAAGTCGTGCCGAATGGAATGCTCTCGGCACAGAAAAGATGAGGAAGGTCTTAAACGCGGATCAAACACTGCATGTCGGTCTAAAAATAAACTTTGACCACGTGCTTGGTGTTTTGTATTGGTCATTTACGGTCTTAAAATGGATAATTCAATAATACTTGCTGAAATAATTTTATTTTAATTGTACAGTTTGATTAGAAATATTACTTTATTTCAACACTCCACAATTGTAATCGAAGGTTGCCGTGTTAGTAATAGTCCGGCAGATATTCCCCATTTTTTAAAAGAACCTTGCAGTCGAGTATAAAGTTTTTTTCTTTGCTGATTCTTGAAGTAGACATCCTACAGTTAAAGATTCCAACGGGTGCCATCGTGTCACCCTTTAGCATTTTGAGAAATTCAAGATGGCCGCCAAGATGGCGGAAATTACTTAAATAATATATGTAAGGGTTTTAAAGTCATATTAGAACAGATATATTTTAGGTAAAATATCTGTAATACACTAACTGTTGCTCTAGGAATGAAAAATAATGAAGGTAAGACATATTTCTACCACTTCAGTTGATGTTTTAGTGTAATTTACGTTACATTTTGGGACAACTGCTTCATTTATTCACTTATCCACTATTATTTGGACATTAGTCACTCAAACACAACAGCGCGTGGTCTTGTTATCAATTGATTCACTTTATTTTTCGTTGAAAGCCAAATTTGGGTTATATGAATGTATTTCAGTTGATAATTTTGTGTAACTTACGTTACATTATGGCATAATTGGCTTCATGTATTCATTAGAATACTACCATTTGACCATAAGTCTTTTAAACACAACGACAAATAGTTTGTTTATCAATATTTATATTGGACACTTTTTTCAACAGCAAATCTAAGGGTTTTATTTTTACATGTATTATGTAATTTACGTTACCTTAATATTAGCACATTACCTTCTTTTATTTACTTATCTACTATAATGTGGCCACAAATCTGCCATAAATCATTTAAACACAGCAGTGAATAGTTTGCTTATCAATTGTTTCACTAGAATATTATGTCAAGAGCAAAACAGCAGATTGTATAAATGTATTATGTAGCTTACATTACCTAATTTTCATGTACCGTTACATGTACTTGTTGTAGCCACTGATGCACACAAATTATGTTTTACACAGAGAAGAGTAGTGACATAAGTGCACACAATCGTAAAAAGTAGGCCACAGCGATCTGGTTTTTGTACAATGATACACGACAAAGCTTTGGGTCATGGCGCATCTACTCAACAAATTTGGCGTCCCTTACATTAAACAGTACATGAGTTATTGAGCGGAGGAAAATTTCTAACGAAGAGCAACAAAAGTGAAAAGTATGTGATAGTAGCCTACTTTTGGTATGGGACACACATCAAAATTGGTCTCTGTAAGTCTAATTGTGTATGAGATATGGAGCGGAACAGAAGCGGACGG
The DNA here is from genome assembly GCA_963680895.1 of Fragum sueziense. Classification (NCBI taxonomy): domain Eukaryota; kingdom Metazoa; phylum Mollusca; class Bivalvia; order Cardiida; family Cardiidae; genus Fragum; species Fragum sueziense. The sequence continues at coordinate 45,826,034 of OY804601.1, read as the reverse complement.
ACCCGGCAACCTTATGCCCCGCCAATTGACCAAACGCCGGCTGTCAATCAAAACCATCGATAAACGCATGGACGAACCCAGCAAGCAATTTGTATGGGTCCCATATGGGTCCCTTATGGGCACCTTTATGGGTCCCATAAGGGCAACCCATATGGGACCCATTTAGGATGTGCAACCGGGGGCCGTATGGGTCCTATCTGGGCAGCCCATATACATGCAATCTGGGACCCATATGGGTCCCAAATGGGCAGACCCATATAGACATCCCTGATCTAACCCATTTCTAATGGCTTTCGTTTGGTGTTGATCGAAGATGAAAACCTTCCAGAGCTTCTCGCTCAGAAGGGGTAATTATTCCCCATCATAGAGGATTAAGGTTTCGCCAGGTATGTCTGACGACCTTGACACATTTTCTAAGGTTTGATACCTCGGAATTTGGTCTTTATTGTCTTAACATTTTCGAGGCTTTCTATAACTATCTATATGTTTTTTTGATATATTTTTATGTCTAGATTTATTTCTATCTTTTTTTGAAAATGTGTACACAATTTAATTTCTTTTAACAGAATCATATAGGATTATCAAGCCAAATGCTTTCTTTACATAAACGCTTTGTAAAAACATGATTTATTGTCAAGATTTTAAATTATTTTCCTTTAATATACATAAAACTTCTTGTAACACACTAATTGATAAGATTATGTTAGTGATTTGAACAGACTAATTACAGTTTAAACACCGTTAAAACGACAAAATAATTCGGATAATCCAACATGAAGCCCATGTTTAAAAAACGATATTGACAAAGAATGTACTTCTGTACAATATAGCGCAGAAAAAACTTATGCAAAAGAAGAAAATGCCGATTATCAACTTTTGCTAATATCTCTAGGCCTATGTTTTTTTGGCAATTTAGGCCTACCTTTCTATTAGAGAAGTCAATACCAGATTTTGTTCGAGAAAGGATTAGACATGTCTTATTGATGTTGCCTTACTTGTCTTGCTGAATCTAATGTTGTTGTTTTTCAATTTGTATTGATTTGATGGTCATTAATTTTGATGGATATAAATAAGATCGTCGTTCAAATTGAAAACTTATAATTCTATAGGCTACATGATTCAGATTATGGATATTTTAGGTATGCTCATGTATACATAATTATTCTGTTGTAATTGAATGGGCGCAAGCCGATTATTGTAACTTGGACCCCCATAGTCAAAACAACATGGATTTTCCTACATAGGTCCTATATGGGCATACCCATATGGGCTTGCCCATACACAGCCCATATGCTGGGAATATGGGACTAATCCGGGTCCCTTATGATCAAACCCACATGGGCTTACCTACTTAGGTCCTATTTGGGTCCAATATGGGCCTACCCACATGAGCTTACCCATACACATCCCATATAGGACCCATATAAGCATGTTTGCTGGGAAAAAATGCCACACACCCATTATTTGTCTTAAATTTTTCGTTGGGCGGAACGATCTATCGATTGGCGTTTTGTCAATTAAGCCTTCTGGTTTCCTACAGTATTCAGTGTTTCACATCACACTTCAACAACATGTGCTTTGTAACATCCCATTCTAGCCTTAGCACAAATTTCTGCATTTAGTGGAAAAACTAGGTCCATCTCTTCCACACTGACATTTTATTTGAAGAGCTAGACCTTCAACTGCGATGTCAATCAGTGATACTAGTAGGCTACTTAAGCTGTATTGTCACGTTTCATGCAGCACTTAGTTGGTAGCATGTCAAAAGCTAGTATCATTCTCTCCAGATACAAGCATTTTGATACAATGATAAAAGGAATCAAGCACAAAATTGGAAACACACTCTTGCACAACATCAACTAGACGTGGGATCAAGGGATCAAGTACAACTGATTGTCCCCAAGCGGAGTGTATAGCTATAGCTCCTGGAAATAACGATTTCTCGAAAATGACAAAAATGGTAGTGATGGACCATGTTCTTCAACTAGATGTGGTTGTGCTATGCTAGAAAGGGGTGTGCATTGCTTAGTAAATGCTAAAGAGGAGTGTTATGTAAAAATGAAAGCATAAAAACCTAGAAATACAAATACATAATGAATTCTACTGTTTTATATACAACACGCATGCAAGTTTTGGCCCCTTAGCAATGTACCACTGGCATTATACAAGACTTTGACGGAGAAAATATATATATATATATAATCTTTTCATTGGCTTGGTCTTTTTATTGTGGTTTAACGCAATTTTCAACTGCTATGGTCATATCCCGACGATTGAAGCGCCTAACCATTGACTCCTGTCGTTTCTCATACCAGTACTATCACAACATCCTAACCAAGCCTCCAGATGCTTGTCCACATAGGTTAACGATAACAACCATTGGTGGAAGACATTTTTTCTGAAAGGATATTTGCCGCGACCGGGGCTCGAACCCTGGACTAATGGAACAATGTAGAGAAGCACCTTACATATTATACACATCATTTACAAGAAAATGATAATTTTGATCAGCTGTTAGGAATTGATATCTAATCTTGCGCAAGTATTTAGTTTCTCTAAGTCGTCAAGAAAAAATGCTGGGGTATTATCGTATACTCATTGTCAGGCGATCGGGCAGCCTACGAACATTTCTGTTCCGCTACATATCTCCTGCACTATTTTACCTAGAGAAACCAAATTTAATATAAGACGCGCCATGACCAACAGAAGCATTTTGTACCAACACGATGCCACTGTGACCTACTATTCACTTTGAGTCTAATTAGTTTAGTTCGAAGTTCCCTTCTGTTTCATATTTCATGTACTATTTGATATAGAGATACCAAATTTAATGTGCAAATGTACAATGACTAAAAGCTATGTCATGTGACAAAATCAGGATCGAGACATCATCCGATAGAGTGACCTACTTTTTGTGCTTAACTTTGAAAGACCTTTCCATTCCATTTCTCGTGCCGTTTGGCCTAGAGACGCAGAATGTTTTATATGGATGAGTCATGACTCAGACAAGGTTCGTCTTGCTCCAAAAGTATGTCACTATGCACTTCTTTTTATGCTAGTCAATGGATTTTCATTTGCCAATACTAGTCATTGTGCCCTAATTGGATACGTTTAATTCACTATTCTTTTGTGTCTAGAACATGATGGGTTTGTGAATCAGAGACTACAAGTGTGTCTTGTTTAAATTACTGCTAACTTTATTCTAGCCCACTATAATCAGCTGTTGGGGGTATTCTGTTCAATTTATGATAATTATTTTTATAAATATGTAACAGTACACGAAATAAAGGTGACGTAAATTACACAATTTATTTATACAACTGTTGTTTTGCTCTTACCAAAAGCCTCAAGTAAAAAAGTAGGTAGTCGAAGTATTTACTAATGTTTTTCACGACTTATGGCTAAATTTTAGTAGATAAATGATTAATGAAGCTAATATGTTAATATCAAGGTAACGTAAACTACCTAATACATTTATACGACCTGTGGTTTTGCTATTACAAAAAGTTTTAAAGGGAATTAATTGATAACCAGACCATACACTGTCGTGTCTAAATGACGTTTGGTCAAATAATAAAAGATAAGTGAATGAATGAAGCTAATATGCTAATATCAAGGTAACGTAAACTACATAATACATTTATACAGCTCTTATTATGCTCTCACCAAAAGATTCAAGTGAATGAATTGATAACAAAACCACTCAATATTATGTTTGAATGACTCATGTCCAAATAAAAGGGGATACGTGAATAAATGAAGCAATTATCCCATAATGTAACGTAAATTACACAAAATATAAACTGAAATGGTAGATTTATGTCTTATCTTTATTTTTTTCATTCCTAGAGCAACAGGTAGTGTATTACAGATATTTTACCTAAAATATATAAGTTCTAATATGAATTTAAAACCCTTACATTGATAATTTAAGTAATTTCCGCCATCTTGGCGGCCATCTTGAATTTCTCAAAATGCTAAAGGGTGACACGATGGCACCCGTCGGAATCTTTAACAGTAGGATGTCTACTCCAGGAATCAGCAAAGAAAAAAACTTTATACTCCACTGCAAGGTCTAAGTGGATATCTGCCGGACTATAACGTCACTGTTCTGCTTGCACCACCTTTTCTCCGGGAACAAGCAGAACATGTTCCGAACACTGTTCTGTGTCATTCCATTGGGTAACGGACTGTTCGGCACACTCGGTACAGCCAATGGAACGCACCCTTAGATCTATCATTTTCTTTTTTTCCTTTTATCTCAATCGCTTTCTCATCAAGAGTTATCAAAACCAGAACCGATTTCGGGAAGTTTTAAGTGTCCAATAATTGGACCAAAATGATCGTCTCTAACGAAGTAATTGACAATTTCCAAAACGGTGGAAAAATTGCTTTTCCTTTCCGATATCTGTTTCAGACAGCAAAACGGATGTTAAGGTAGTCCGTCCATCATTATCTACTAAACGCTTTGTGCAATTTCGGGTGTCATTCGTAGCAACGGAAATTGACGAGGTACCACGAATAACGTCCGAAAATTGACGTGCGTATCTCTCGTTAATTTCCGTTGCTACGGATGATGGACTAAGATACATGTATAAGAAGTGTTTGGTATCTAGGACAAATAACCTATTCCAACACAGTGACGCTTTTTGACACCTCCGACGAAAAAAGCTTGGGAAAACTTTGTGGAAAATGACAAAAATGCTTGTGGCAACAATTACTTCATTTCACATTATGTTCTCTATTCCATAATGCAAAGGTTTGTAAAATGCTCCATCTTGATATTTTCTTATACAAAACCTTTTAACCCTTTCCCAAACAAGACCTGGTTTTGACGTCCCTAATTTTAGAAAAGGCTTGGGAAAACATTGAAACAATAGAAGAAACTGCTGATAACCAGCAGTTTCTCCTTTTGTCTCAATATTTTCTGTGCTATATTTTACACAAATTCTATCTTTAATGATAGCCATTTTGCCTTTTGTGGCAGTTTTTGAAGTGGATCACCCCAAAATTTTATCGTTTGGGAAATGGTTAAATTGGTACAGTCCAAAATTGTGCCGTCTAGTAATGGGTTGAGAGCACGAGAATGGTCACGTTTATATAGTTTCATTGTGTAGTTTTATTTATTTATTTGTAATTTGTATAGAGGCATTAATAAACTGTTAAATCACAAACGTCATTATACATCGTCATCGGTTTGTTTGCAGTTGCCTATTTGGAAAAAGTTACTAGATTCACTGGTGGTGAACTCGGCCAAAGCGAGGAATGTTTTTTCACGATCAATGTATTCCGTCGGTGTCGTTTTAAAATTTTATAACAATACCGACGGTTTGTCAATACCTAAGCGTAAACCTGGTCTATTTTTAGAACAAATTCATTATCGTAAGAAAAAAATCTATAAATCCATATTTAAACGCAAAATATCTTTACCTTGTTGTAGCGAAAAACGTCCCTCGCTTTGGCCGAATTCCCCACCAGTGAGATTGATAGAAGTCGATGATAATGATTCATTGGCAGCGCAAGACCACTAACTAAAAGCATTTAATTCTTTTCCTCACAAGACCAGGGGCCCGTATTATCAATGGTCGTACGATTACTTTATACGTAGTTACTTGTAACAACAAACTCGATTGGCCAATTGGATTTCTCGTGCAATCAGATATCTTCTTACACAATTAACACAAGGACATGGTCGTAAGATCGTTGATGATACGTGCCCCTGGTCCTGGTTTCTCGAGAAAACTTAAGTATATACTCATCAGTACATGCTCAACTTCAATGGAAAACTCTCCAACGTTGGCGGGTATTCGAATGAAGTTCACGTGGATTTCGTGTGATTTGAGTAAGGTGCTCAGATTTGAGTCTGAGAACGTACTTAAGTTTTTTTCGAGAAACCAGGGCCCGATTTTGACGTCTCTGTCAAAAAGAGCTTGGGAAACCGGTATTTCGTCGCTTTCCATCCAAAACCTTGTAACTGCAGTAACGAGGTTTTCAATAAAAAGCGGCGGTTTTCTCCTTTGATATCATTAGGCCTACTTTTCGGGACTTTCTTGTAGAAAAATCCTTTCCTTTCTGTATTCCCATTCACTTTGTCCTCCGCAGATGCGTTGAAACTGGAACAGTATAAAGTTTTGCTGTTTTGGAGGGGATTAAGATGACGTCATTGCTAATAGGTATCTATATAAAAGTTCTAAAGGACATACAATGAACTGTAAATTGGTTTTTAACTCTTTCTCAAACGACGTCAATATATGCCGAGGTCCATATTTCCATAAATGTTTCTATACATAGAAATGGTAGGTAGGTAGAGTTAGATAAAGAATGGATTTGGGAAGACTAAATAAATTTCATTCGAAAATGTCTTAGACAGAAATGATCTAGACATACAGATTGACTAATTCATTTAGAAGAAATTTGTCATCATCTTTTTTTCTTCTTTTCTAACAATGCATTTAAGGTAGAAAACCCATAATAAACACCAAAGAGCCCGCGGCGAAATTTGAAAAATGCCAGTAATTCCTAAACTGTGTTACATTTCCATTCCAAATATAAACATAAGCATTTTGTACGGTTTAGAATTTTGAATCCATGCAAACATATGAAAATATTTGACAAAAATGTTCAAAATTATCTCCCTTGCATATGAATATAAAGTAAAATGATATTTGTAAATTATTTTCTTCTGGGAGCATAATCTTGAAATCCGGTACGGTGAATCAACTTATGTGAAGTGTACATACAAGTGTGTGTAATTTGATGCATTTCGTATGGCTAGAAAGTGGTGTTTTGATTATGGGTCTTCTGCCTTAAATTCTTTTCACTACTAATGTCTACCTTTCTTCCAATGTTTTTCAGATTTTACTTACCATTATTCACTTCTCTGATTTTTTCAAAGCTTTTTTTATCCATATTTTGTTTTTTCCTCAAATATTTCAAAAGCATTTATCAGAAATAACAGGTATTTAAAAACACCGTAGGCATACGACCTATTTCAAAGAAAGCTATTTGTCTAGCCGTATTCGCGCGTCACAATAGTGAACAATTTTTCTCCAGTAAACCGTGACGTAATTTCGGACAAACAAGTAGTATTTCGTGGGTGTTGTAATAAAACCTCGTAACTATGGCTTGATTCAAGCCGTAGTAACGAGATTTTATAACAACACCGACGGTTTGTCGAAACATAACGGTAACCTAATCTATTTTTAGCACAAATTCCGTTGCTATTTTGTCAAATAAAAAGCCAACTTGCTATTATTTGTTTTTCTGTAATACGGCACCTGCTGTTACAAATAATTGTTCATTATACTGAAAAAGAAATGCCAGTGGTACTTTTCTATAAACACGAATGGTTATTGAGATCATGGGCGTTATTGTTTATTGCCAAGTTACATGGCGGTTGATTACAAATAAAAAATAATAATAGTTATAACAAAAAGATATCAGCCAACATGTAGGCGATTTTTTTCATACAGCCAAGTTTCCAAATGATATAAGGTACCCATTAGATACCAAGTACTTCGTGGAACTTCGGGCGTCATCCGTGGCTACGGAAATTGACAATAGCATAGTTTCGTCAGTTTCTGGGTGTCATCCGTGGCAGAGGAATTGCGACAACATTTTGACTTTTCCTCCTAACAACATCCGTATTGCAGCTTGGCGCTGGTTTTGGCGTAGCCCCGCTATGCGTAGTGTAGTGAGAAGTGTGTGAAAGCTTTGGCCACTTCTTGCTCTATGTTTTAGCTTGTCTTTGAAGAAAAATTATTCTGATAGTAGTCATTTAGAAAACACTACATGGGATAATCAGTGTTCAACACTTTGCTATGTAACACGTGATGAATTTACGACATCTGAAGAAAATGACACTATATTTATGCGTATGGATGCAGGAATATTAAAAATGTACTCAATAGCCATTAAAACATAGTTTGTCGAAAATATAATGAAAAATTGGGGTTGCGTATCTTTTCTGTTCTAGTATATCGTCGTTGTAAATGCAAAACCTCGTATCTCGTTTTCGGAAAATTTTAAATGGGAGGGAATAAAGTGTAATAACTTTTCCCAAACTGAAATGTTTTACTTGAAATTTGGAAATATTGTTCATAAATAATGTTTCATTGATACTGATCGGTAAAAATATCTCAAAACCTGCAAAATTTGTCTAAATTTGACACACAAGTTTGTACTTTGAAAATCGCTAGAACCGACATACGAGGTTTTGCATTTACACCGACGATATAAGAACTGTTTCCACTTGGCGAACTTTGGAAGAAATTTCTTGTTTGATCATTAGATATTTTCATGAAAAACAGATATTTATTTCCTCAACTTGTTTGTTTCTTTTCGCCAACAGCCAAATTCAGTTACAGGTCAGCCACACAAAAAAATACGACTGCAGACTACTTCAGAGAAATTGATCTGGATAACGGACATAGCAATAGAACAGTCAATATTCGTTATTAAGACATTGTTTTTTCCAAATAATAAATAATTTTTTCGATGTTATAGTGTACAATTTGTAACTTGGGACAACTTATATTTTCGTCGGTAAAGTCTGTTAGTCGAGCTCTTTAAGAAAACATAGCCGAGGAGGGGTCACTACATAATTATGCAGATGTCCCAGGTTAATCTGGTAGCACCAAGGAACCATTAGGAATAAAACAAAATAGAGAAAAAGTCAGAGATTGCTTACAATGTTGTTTGCTTTTTTCTCTTGATGCTTAGTGATTTCTATGCTAGGGTTTCCAAAATCATGTTTTGTTTGGGAAATGATTATAGTACTTAAACGACATCTACTTTTGAAATATAATTCTGTCGGAATCTGCAAGAAGGGTCATAATTGCGTTTGAGACCATTATGGATCGCGATCATCTTCATTTCTCTCAATGGTTTCTACATAGAAAGACCAAACACTGTTTACAAACTTTAATTCACTTGAAATTGTCGTCTGCAAATTCATTTAATTTGGATCATTGGATCATATCAGTCTAAAACTTTGCAGTCTTGTAATGGGATAATCAAACATCATTTTAAAACAAGCAATTCCGTATCACGGAGGTTTCAAAAGACATTAAAGCTATATTACCGAGGCCGGCTCAGATTACATTAATTTTTGAAACTCAATCCATTTTACATGTTTATATTTTGAATATTCCATGTACGAAAATTGCATGGACTGAATATTTTATGAACCAAGATGAGATTTTGCTGTTTAAGGATTTTCTTTTTACTTTAACCGTTTCCTAGACAACGCCTAGTTTCGACGACCTCAATTTAGAAGCAAAAGAAAGCATAGATCTAGAGAATAGGTAAATTCATGCAGATGATGAGCATTGTCTCATTTTCCAAAATGTTGACTAAATGCACCAGCAATGATTTGATATTGCTAACATATGTTGGCCAACGGCTGGAGGCTCTGATCGGATGTTGTGGTAGCACTGGTGAGAGAAACAATTTACAACAAGAAATGTTTGTAAAAGGACATGATATATACTCCTCACAAAAAGTTAAGCAACAAAGATTCTTTTATTTCTCAAATGTGTTTTATCACATCTAATGTTCTATGTTTTATACAATACAAAGTTGGGGTCTTATTACACAAATTACCTTAAATGATTGGGAAAATCATCAAACAATAACAAAGTTACAGATCCTCAAAAACCGTCCCGACGAAACAATGGTGCAAAACGTCACTCGCCAGCAGTTCAGAATGTGTAAAAAGTTATTTTCCGGCCACTTCAGGCCATGATCGAGCATCAAGTACCTGGTATGAGCCCTACGATGTTCAACACACGCCCGAACACACCTTGGCATCAAGCAGATTTGTCTGTCTAATGTCCGTTGTGGATTGATCCTCCATTCTGTCTGCAAGACCTGTTGCAGTTCATCCAGAGTCTGTGGGCGAACATGTTGACCATAGACGCGCCCTCAACGAATGTCCTATGCATGTTCTATCGAATTAAGGTCTAGAGACGTATCAGGCAAGTCTATATGTCTGATGTTGTTGGTCCACATAACTTCAATCACAGTTCCAGAACGATAGGGATGGGCATTACCATCCAATAACATAACAGTTGGATCTGTTTACTGTGCCAGAAGGATGAAAACAGGCGTGATGATCTCGTAAATGCACCTTACACCAGTCATTGAACCTCGTCTGATGACAACCAGCTCTGTTCTGTGGCAAACACTGATACCTCTCCAGACCATCAAACTCCTATGTTCATATTGGTCGTGTTCAGCGATGTTACAGTCGGCAAACCGTTCATTACCGTTTCTACACACACGTGTCATGCCATCATTAGAATCAAGGCAGAATCTTGACGAGTCAGTTAAGAGTTTGTGACACCAACGAGTGACCCTCAGTTTTGATGTTGAAGTTCCAATATTAATCTTTGCCGTCGATGTTTTTTGGGAAGTTGGATCCGTTGAAGTGGTATCCTGGACCTTAGACCTTCTGTGTGAAACATGTTCCTCACGGTTTGGATGGAAAGTCTGTTTCCTGACACCCTCTGAAGGTCATTTCCCAGCGATCTGGCCGTTGTAAGCCAGTTCCTACGGACTAAGGCTGCAACATAACGGTCTTCACATGGCGTTGTTACTCTTAGACGACCTGAACGTGGTCTCTCTGACATCTGTCCAGTTTGATTGTATCGGGTTATTGCTTTTCAGTCAATACTGCGATGAAATTTAAAGTGAATGGCAGCAGCAGCCTTGGTTGCCCCACCCTGTAGCATTCCAACAATTTGAGCCACTTCAATAGGAGTCAAGTGACGTATTGGCATGATTCAAATGTTGAGAACATCAAAGTTGTCAAATTGACGCGTTTTAAGCACATACGGAGCTAATGCCAAGTTTGAAATCCGTATATGCGACACATTTTGCATGCATGTTTTGGGGGTGAGTGTGTTCTAATCACGTGATAGCGGTTTTTAGAGACGCTAACATTCAGTATTCTTTTAAGTGTGTTTAAGCATAGACATGACTGTCCGAATAACAAATATGTGCAAAAATTTCCGCGTGTATAAAAAGAATATTGAGAGAATAACTTTTGTTGCTTAACTTTTTGTGAGGAGTATATATATGCCTGGTTTAAGTTTTTTGAAAATAGGTCAAACTCCAAGGTCAAGGTTGCAATATTCAAGGTCATGGTCAAATGTGAAAGGTCTTGGTAGGAGGTGTCTATGTGTGAAATATCAAGGCTGTATGTGTAATGCACATGAGATATAGGCCCAGTTTAAAATTTTTAAAATTCCGTCAAACTCCAAGGTCAGGGTCAAGAGGTCCAAAGTCATAGTCATATGTGATAGGTATTGGTCTAAGGTTTCCATGTGTCAAATATCAAGGCTGTATGTGTTAATGGACATGGTTTATCGGCCAGGTTGAAGTTTTTTAAAAGTAGGTCAAACTCCAAGGTCAATGTCAGAAGATCCAAGATCATGGTCAATTGTGAAAGGTCTTAGTAGGAGGGGTCCATGTGTGGAATATCAAGGCTGTATGTGTAGTAGGTCATGATATATATGCCCGGTTTAATTTTTTTCAAAGTAGGTCAAACTCCAAGGTCAAGGTCACAAGGTCACAAGGTCAAAGGTCATGGTCAAATGTGAACGATGTTGATAGGAGGTATCTATGTGTGAGATATCAAGGCTGTATGTGTAAACGGACATGAGATATAGGCAAGGTTAGGAATTAAGTGTAAAAATCAACAAATCGGCAATAACTCAAAGAATTTGATCGGCAGAGTTATGGTTCTTGTGCACTGCACCTTTCCATAATGATATCTATCCACCTGTAAAGATTCATGATTCTACCTTACATACTTTTTGAGTTGTGCTTTGGACAAGAATCAAATTTGAAAATCAACAAAGGCCAATAACTCCAAAAATATGATCAGCAGAGTTACAGTTCTTGCGTACTACACCTCTCCATAATGAGAGCTATATACCTGTAAAGTTTCATGATTCTACCCTACTTACTTTTTTAGTTATGCTCCGGACAAGAATCAAGTTATAAAATCAACAAAGGGCAATAACTCAAAATTTAATCGGCAGAGTTACGGTTCTTGCGCACTGCACCTCTCCATAATGAGATCTATCCACCTATGAAGTTTCATGATTCTACCTTACATACTTTTTGAGTTATGCTCCGGACAAGAATCAAGTTATAAAATCAACAAAGGGCAATAACTCAAAAAAATGTGGTCGACAAAGTTACGGTTCTTGTGCACTGCACCTCTCCATAATGATATCTATCCACTTATGAAGTTTCATGATTCTACCATTAATACTTTTTGAGTTATGCTCTGGACAAGGTTTGGTCTACGGACAGACCGACCGACCGACCGACCGACACTTGCAAAACAATATACCCCCATTTCCTTCGAAAGGGGGCATAATAATCCATGGTTAGGTGCTCCAGCCGCCGCGATATGACCATAGCAGTTGAAAACGGCATAAACCCTCAATAAACCTCATTTTCTCTTGATTTATCGAATGGGTAAAGGTTAAATCCCTGACTCCTTTTCCCTCAATCTCTTTAAGACCTTAAAATAATCCAATTTTCAATAGATCATATCAGAAAATTCTTCGAAATTGGTCCAGTCTTTACTTTTTAGTTTTTTAATCAAAATTAGGAGATCAAAGTCCGGTTGTACTATAAAGTAAAATAATTTCAAATCGTGGGTTTTAGAATGATAAAGGATTCATTGACTTTTATGTTTGAACTGAAAATGTCAAAGGTGTGATTAAAATTTTGAATTATTATCTGTGGGCGTACAAAATCTGGTAATTGCAACCTAAGTTTTTTGTTAATAGATCTCGGATTTCCAGTGATATAAAAGTACTTAAACTCTGTCACGATATTATGGCACATGCTTAACATTCTTAAGGTAGATTACCCTTAATGTGGCCACTTTGAAATTTATAAAACATCGGATTTTTACAAGAGGCGTCGTTATAATTATATCCGAACCTATTCGAGCGCGGTCGTAAACATTCGGCGTTGGAAAGTTCCACTGCCAAATGTTTTCGACGTCGCCCGAATAATTCCGATGTCGCGCGAATCTTATTATGGGTGGACTACCTTAAGAGATAAATGACCGTGAATTTGGATGTCTTGAATCAAAATTGTGGTTTTTAACTATCAATCAGACATATGATAATGCACTTCTATGGCATTATTCGAAATGTCAAAGGAAATTCGTTTATCAGTGGGATTATAGAACATTCCTTCGCTTTTTAACATAAACCTCTTAACCACGGCCCGGTTTACGCTGCAGTTACGATATTTTTGTTGAAAAGCAGCGATTTGACAGAATTGAAGATGCAGCCGATTATTTTGGCCTAGTCCAACAGCAGTGCCGATTCAAAATAGAAAATTTTTACAACCAAAAAGAAAGATTTCTTGACGACCCCACTGAATATTGGTTTAGTAAACATTGTAGGATATAGACGATAGTACTGATACTCAGCATTTTCTCCTTTTCCTCCAAGCTTTTCGTGGTGTTAAGACCCAAGGGTAACAAGAACTAAGAAGCCAGCAACAAACTTTACAATGAACAATTTTTATTAACAATAATAATAAAATTATTGCAAAGTTTTGTTTTAAAAGAAGATAAAAGATGCACTACCTTAATTGTATGTAAAATCCAGAGTCCTAAATTTTAATCTAGTTTAAATCCACAATGAATAGTTGCACCACTTGAAGTATGAAACACACTTATAGTAATTTAATAATCCCCTTTTAGTCTGACAATTTTGTATGAATTAGTAAGAACTAGTGACCAAATCAAAAGCTAATGAATGATGTGTGATTTAGTCTATCATATATATGCTATTAGGGAATATTCAAGAAAGTTTGAGAAAAACGTCAGAATATAATTTCATGTAATAATGAACTGGGTTTTTCTAGACTGTTCTCTTTATATAATATAGAATATCCAAGAAAATTGAGAATGTTCTAAAGTTTCCAATACATCATTCTAGAAGTTTCTACAGTCCAAATGGTAAATAAATAACGTGTTTACCAAATATCTGACACTAACAATAAACATTCTAAAGTTTCTATTCATTTCTAGAATTATCTTAAATGATATCTGTAAATAGTAAACAAAATGTTTACTAAAATACGTGTTGAAAAAAATATCCAGTTCTAAAAGTATACAAGGGGAAATTCCAAAATTAAGATGACAAATATGTAGGCTAAAGGTGCATACATAACACTTTCCCCCTTGAAAGAAAAAAAGAAAGGTTTATGAAATAAAGCTTTCTTTTTGCTTTATTACAATACATATGACAATATATTTACAAAATAATACATGATCAAAAGTGCAGAGATGAAAATGAAACAATTATCATTTACACAAACATGTTTGTATATTCTGTGAAAGGTAATCAGTAAGTGCAATTTTACTGAAGGAAACGACACTTTAAATTTTAGACTCTTGGCAGAGCATCTGGTATAATGTTGTCTTTTCCCTTGATATGCCTGATATTAAGATCAAACTCTTGAAGTACATGCCATACTCCACCTCAGTAATCTTTGGTTTTTATTCTTAAGTTTGTGAAGGAAACTCAATGGATTATGATCACTGAATACTACAATTGGAGAAGCTGCAGATGTTAAATACAATTCAAAATGTTGGATTGCCAAAATAAGTGCAAGACACTCTTTTTCTATTGTGGAGTAATTTCTCTGATGTTTATCAAACTTTTTAGAAAAATAACAAACGGGATGATCAATACCATCATTATCTTCTTGTAATAGAACAGCACCAATACCGACATCACTTGCATCAACAGCCAATTTGAAACGTTTTTCAAAATCAGGTGCTAAAAGAACTGGTGTGCTCTTTAGTATGGCTTTTAAATGATCAAAGGCATCTTGGCATTTGTCATTCCAATTGAACTTAATGTTCTTCTTAAGTAAGGTAGTTAAAGGTTCGGCTACAATAGAAAAATTCTGACAAAATTTTCTATAATAGTCAGCCATACCAAGAAATCGCATCAGTTGCTTTTTCCAGTAGGTACAGGAAATTCAGAGATAGCATTGACCTTAGCTTCTAAGGGTTTTACTTGACCCTGTCCCACAAGATGTCCTAAGAAGGTAATAGTAGCATGACAAAATTCAGTTTTTGCAAGATTAACAGTTAATTTTGCGTCACTGAGTCAATCGAAGAAAGCTCTAATTCCTCGAATGTGGTCATTCCATGTGTCCGAATGGATGATGACGTCGTCGATGTATGCATCACAACCATCTAGCCCAGCTATAACCATGTTGACAAGTCGCTGAAACCTGGCCGGAGAATTTTTCATCCCAAAAGGCATAACTTTATATTGGTATAAAGCGTCTGGTGTAGCAAAGGCTGATACTTCTTTAGCCCTCTCAGTTAATGGAACTTGCCAGAATCCTTTGAGGAGATCAAACTTGGTGACATACTTGGAATTACCAACTTTGTCAATACAGTCATCGATTCTTGGTATCGGAAAAGTATCCGTTTTAGTCACAGAGTTCACTTTGCGATAGTCAGTACACATCCGATATGTTCCATTTGGCTTTGGAACTAATATGCATGGTGAACTATAATTGCTCTGGCTTGGTTCGATAAAGTCATTTCCAAGTAAGTATTTGACTTCATCCTGAAGACAATGTTGTTTAACAGGATTCATTCAATAAGGATGCTGTTTGATTGGTTTAGGATCTTCAACAATAACATCGTGATAGATTTTTATCAGTTCGTGTAGGTATGTCAGGGAACAAATGTTCATATTCATAAATGACACGTTTCAGCTCGTCCTGTTGAGATGGCTCTAGGTGTTACAGTTTGTTGTCAAGGTTCTTCAGAATATCAGAGTTATCAAGTTTAGGTGGACCCAGAACAGATTTATCACTATATTCCGCACTTAATTCACATTCAAGTACACTGGATTCTTGTGGGACAGTGTTAACAAGTGTAACTGGTGTTGACATAGAGCTATCTCTTTCAAAGTACCTTTTTAACATATTTACATGACACATTTGTTTGCTTTTACGCCTTCCTGAAGTATTGATAACATAGTTTAAATCAATTTTTTGCTTGTCAACAGTGTATGGTCCAAAATATCTAGCCTGTAAAGGTCGGCCAGGTATTGGCAAAAGAGCAAGGACTTTATCACCTGGTTTGAATTTCCTTTCAACATTATGATTATCATATCTTGCCTTCATTTTGCTTTGAGAAGATTGAAGATTTGATCTAGCAACCTCACATGCCCTAGACAATTTATTTCTGAAGTCAGAAACATATTGTAGCAAATTTAATGGTGTTTCATCATCTGAAAGAAATTTCTCTTTCAGAAGTTTTAGAGGTCCACGCACAGAATGACCAAACACTAACTCAAAGGGGCTAAAGCCAAGAGATTCTTGTACAGATTCTCTGACTGCAAAAAGTAACAAATGAATACCTTCATCCCAGTTTTTCTCAGTATCAAAACATTATGACCTGATCATGTTCTTTAATGTTTGGTGGAACCTTTCTAAAGCACCTTGACTTTCAGGGTGGTATGCGGATGACCTATATTGCTTTATACCTAATTCATGCATAACTTGTTGGAATATACTAGACATGAAGTTTGATCCTTGATCAGATTGGACCGATTTGGGAAGACCAACAAAAGTAAAGAATTTGACAAGAGCCTTGATTATCGACTTTGCTTTTATGTTTCTTAAAGGGATTGCTTCAGGGAAACGTGTAGAACCACACATTATTGTCGACAAATATTCACAACCTGACTTAGTTTTTGGTAAGGGACCAACACAGTCTATTATAATCCTACTAAAAGGTTCATCAAATGCTGGAATAGGCTGTAACTTTGCCTTAGGGATAATTTGGTTGGGTTTTCCTACCATTTGACGAGTGTGGCAAGTTTTACAATATTTGGAAACATCTGATTTGAGTCCAGGCCAATAAAAATGATTCATGATTTTGTGATAGGTCTTGTTAATACCTAGGTGACCTGACATAGGACTTTCGTGGGCTATGCTTAGAATTTCATAACGATATGACTTTGGGACAACAATTTGGTGATGAACAGCCCATTCGTCATCGGCTGGGACATCAAATGGTCGCCATTTTCTCATCAGAATCCCGTTTTTGATATAATAACAAACAAGGTTCTGTGAAATTTCATCTTCGGGCAGTGCCCTTCCAATTAATTTCAAAATCTGAGGATCTGATTGTTGTTCCTGGATAGCTGTGACTTTGACAGCGAGTCATGACCTTGGTCCTTAGACACAAGAGATGGACGATAATTCGTCGAGTCTGTCTGACTTTCAGGCAAACTAAGATTAAAAGACGTTTTAATGTCGTCATTAAAAGATTGACCAACAATAGTGTCTGTTAAGTCAATATCGGAATCTGAATGATTCAAGATGGCTTTTTAGCCATGCCCCGTGTGACTGCACAAGAAGGATATAAGTCAGGTATTTCCTGCTCAATAGGGTCATTTAATTGACATAAATTAGGTGTGTCAGTTACAATCGGGTTTGATAAAACCTTATCTCCGGCTAAGTCATTGCCTAGCAATAAATGTACACCTTTGAATGGTAACGAATGTTTAAGACCAACAACCACAGAACCAGTAACCAAATTAGAGGTCAAATTAATATGATGGAGAGGGACATTAACTACACCACACTCTACGCCCTGAATAAGGACACTAGTCTTCTCAGAAAAAGGCAGGACATCTGGTAAGATAAGAGATTGAGAAGCTCCTGTGTCTCTTAAAATTTTAATAGGGGTAGGAGGGCAAATATCACCTGAAAGTGATACAAAACCATTCAACATAAATGGTTCAAAAATCTCCATGGAAGACCCAGAGTTTGGTTCTGCCTTAACAATTGAATTTGACTCAAAAGACGGCTGTGATTTTGGCTTGAGACTGGTGAGCCCTGTAGGTTTGGCTTCATCCAGTTCCTTTTTCCTTTTTAATTTGAAACATTCTGAAACAAGGTGACCAGATTTCTTACAATAAGTACACTGTATTTGAGATAAAGGGTTTTGTACTTTGGTTTCACTAGTAGACTTTGGTTTGGATGAATATGATTGACTAGACAAGCTAGATGAATCACCAGACAATTTATTTTGGAGATGTGAGGAAGCGGGTTTTGCTTTGTTTGTGAAAGAACTTTTATGTGTAAGATAGTAGTCGTCAGCTAAGCGAGCTGCTTCATCTATCGTTTGGACTTATTTTTCGTCTAAGAAAGACTTAACATCAGACTGAATACAACGTTTGAATTCCTCAACTAACAAACGTTGTCTAAGAGATTATCATATCTTTTGTCTATTTTCTTGGAATAGCACCATCTATCAAATAATTGCTCTTTATTTCTAGCAAATTCAATGTGAGTCTGGCCCGGTTCTTTCCTACAATTTCTAAATTTTGTCTATATGCTTCTGGGACCAGCTCATAACCTTTAAGAATAAGGTGTTTGACAGTGGCATAATCAGAGCTTTGTTCGCTACTTATTTGTGTGTAAATATCACGAGCTTTTCCTACTAAAACACTCTGAAGGAGTAAAGTCCAATGATCTTTTGGCCATTTTAGATTTTCGGCAACTTTTTCAAAATGAAAGAAATATTTATCAACTTCTTTTTCTTGAAATGGAGGAACAAGCCTAATATGTTTCATCACATCAAAAACATAATCAATAACAGGTCTTGGCTGATTTGCTCTTTCCTGAAATTCTAATTCTCTCAATTTCAAGTTATATCCTCTTTCTTTTTCTTTCTCTCTTTCTGAAAATATCCTTTCCCTTTCTTTTTCCTCAAATTCTCTTTCTAGGAACTGCCTTTCCCTTTCTTTGTCTCTTTCTAGAAATCGCCTTTCTTTTTCTCTCTCTTGATATTTTAACAATTCTAGCTCTTTCAAATTGACAGTTGATGGAATATCAACAATGAGAGAAAGAGCCTCTTCATTGAAAATTTCCTCATCAACAAAATATTGAACCAAAATGTTCTTAATTTCATGTTTACGCAAAGAAGATTTGACCTCTGTTAATCCAAAGAACTTGGCAATATTGAGCAAATCAGTCTTTTTACCCAAATTCAATAACTCCACCGAAGGGTCAGTTGTAAATTTCTCCAAATCAAAAGACATGATAGCTTGTTGCTGGATTCAAGTAGAAAGGTAAATAAATACTGCAAAACAGTAAAGTTTCTTTAAAAGTAAAGACTAGCTTGAACAATGAAGTAATTTTGAAAAGCAGAATCAAATCAATAAATGTAAGTCTGTTCGTCTGCTTTTCGTATCCCGGACGAGCCCCCAATTTCTTGTTACGACTCAAGGGTAACAAGAACTAAGAAGCCAGCAACAAACTTTACAATGAACAATTTTTATTAACAATAATTGCAAAGT
This sequence comes from Fragum sueziense, assembly GCA_963680895.1. NCBI lineage: Eukaryota > Metazoa > Mollusca > Bivalvia > Cardiida > Cardiidae > Fragum > Fragum sueziense. The sequence continues at coordinate 45,806,649 of OY804601.1, read as the reverse complement.
TTTGTTTTAAAAGAAGATAAAAGATGCACTACCTTAATTGTATGTAAATTCCAGAGACCTAAATTTTAATCCAGTTTAAATCCACAATGAATAGTTGCACCACTTGAAGTATGAAACACACTTATAGCAATTTAATAATCCCCTTTTAGTCTGACAATTTTGTATGAATTAGTAAGAACTAGTGACCAAATCAAAAACTAATGAATGATGTGTGATTTAGTCTATCATATATATGCTATTAGGGAATATTCCATAAAATTTGAGAAAAACGTCAGAATATAATTATATACAATAATGAACTGGGTTTTTCTAGACTGTTCTCTTTATATAATATAGAATATCCCAGAAAATTGAGAATGTTCTTAAGTTTCCAATACATCATTCTAGAAGTTTCTACAGTCCAAATGGTAAATAAATAACGTGTTTACCAAATATCTGACACTAACAATAAACATTCTAAAGTTTCTATTCATTTCTAGAATGTTCTTAAATGATATCTGTAAATAGTAAACAAAATGTTTACTAAAATACTTGTTGAAAAAATATCCAGTTCTAAAAATATACAAGGGGAAATTCCAAAATTAAAATGACAAATATGTAGGTTAAAGGTGCATACATAACAGTGGCATATAAGCAGTACTTATTCAAAAAGAGAGATTTTACAGCGACTGAATGAGAATGAAAATTATTTGCTGTTATTTTGTAGCAAAGACTTTGGGAAAGCTACGTGTAGATTATTTCCCCTGTTTGTATTCTTCTTCCTAAAAGTTTTTATTAATATGGGCATGATTAATCCCCTACCGGTGTTCACACCGGAGGGGACTATAGGTTTGCCCTCCGTCTGTCCGTCCGTCTGTCCGTCCGTCCGTCCGTCCGTCTGTCCGTCCGTCCGTCCGTCCGTCTGTCCGTCCGTCTGTCCGCTCAAATCTGGATCCCGCGATAACTTAATAACTAAGCAAGCGTTTTTGATGAAAGTTGGTATATGACTAGATGGCAATGTGTAGATTATGCACATCATTTTATTTTTGTTTTTCGACTTAAATTGAGGTTGCTATGGTTACAGAAATAGTGAAAATATGGCCAAAAATGGGATCCTGCGATAAGATAATAACTAAACAAGCTAGTTTGATGAGACTTGGTATATGACTATATGGCAATGTGTAGATTATGCACATCATTTTATTTTTGTTTTTAGACTAAAATTGTTGTTGCTATGGTTACGGAAAAAGTGAAAATATGGCAAAAATATTGGATCCTGCGATAAGTTAATAAGTAAGCAAGCTAATTTGATGAGACTTGGTATATGACTAGATGGCAATGTGTAGATTATGCCCATCATTTTATCTTTGTTCTTTGACGAAAAGTGCGGTTGCTATGGTAACGGAAATAGTGAAAATATGGCAAAAAATGGATCCTGCAATAACTTAATAACTAAGCAAGCTAACTTGATGAAACCTGTTTTAAAATGTAAAAAAAAATATAAGCCATGTTAGTCATTGATCTTTTAGTAACTTAATTCAAGTCATTTGAATTATATTTCCGAAATTTTGGGCATAACATTTGACAATTATTTTGATGACTTGTTCATCTTAATCTATTATTGATTACCATATTGAGTCAATGTGAAGCCGGTAGGGGACTTTATGTGTTGCATACAACACCAGATACTTGTTTTTCTTAGTCTAGTCTCTTATGGACGTCAAAACTATGTCTTGTTTTGGAAAGTATTAAAGGATATATAAAAAAGATTAAACTGATGTCAATCTACTGTCTAATTCCCATAAATTATTTGACGAAAGAATACACAGATTCCAGAACGAGTGGTAGCCAAATGCGAGCTAATTCATGTTTATAAATAACTGGGGACTACTAAATGGATCTGTTACTAAGAACAAACGCCTAAAATATCAGAATTATCAGAATTACACCAGACATAGTTGGTTGACACTCATTATAGACGTCTTGTCAAGACGATTTTGATAAGTATCAATTAAATGGTGTTTGGAATACAAATAACGAATCCACTTAACTGACTTTCTCCCAGTCCACGTGTACTATATACAGTCGACACTCGTTATCTCGATATCGGATAAGTCGAAATTCCGCTTAAGGCTCCGGAACTGTAATGGCAATATTTGGTTCACACACTTCTGGCGTATAGATCTCTTTGAAATTTGGATATGTTGTAGACATTGATAAATAAAAATATTTTACCATCTTACTTTTTAAAATTTGTAAATCTAGGGGGAGATAACTGGCTTTTAAGTTTGCATTGCAGTCAATGAGAAAATATGCTTTTTGTCAATATTTTCAAAATTAGGCAAATTTTCAAATTATTTATATGGTAGAAAGTTGCCAATTATATTTTCGCTCCATAACATACAAAAAAGTAGTTCATTTACCACACAAATTTTGTGAAAACTGATTTTTTCGTGAGTCAAGAGCAGATAATCCACTAAAATTTATATCATAAGGGGAGAAAGTGTATTATTTTCTAGTCAGAAATTTTAACTGATCATTTACCATTCACATCATAACATATCAATTTGAGTTTTGCCATGCATAAAATTGATACATGATATTAGACACTTTCAGGCATATTTGTAGTGCAGCTTAATCATTATAAAGTTACAGCCATTACAGTTCCGGAACCTTAAGTCGAAGTGAAAGTCATGTCCCATCCTCAACATATGGATATCAAAATGCTTAATTAAAATGATTCAGAAACAAATACAGCCATTGAAATCTAGTAGGAGAAGGATAGAAATTGCCCGTGTCGAGCAATTTCTTTCCTTTTTCTTTATTTCAATCATGGACACATATGATGCCCATCAAAAATTGTTAAAAAAACGGAAATAATTAAAATTGGATGAGTAAAACTCCGTATATGTCGAGGTATTTTGACTGCCCCTCTGACTTCGACACAACGAGTGTCAACTATACTAGTATATATCGACAGTTCTGGGTGAACGTGCTTCGTCAACAATTCGTCAACAATTCATCAAGTTACATTACGTCAGTTACTTGCAATATGATGACGTCATATCTGGCAATAGTATAATCCATTGCACGTAAACAATTTATACAGAATCTTGGGGGGAAATGTGGTATTTTAGACAAACATGGATCCAGATAAGCCTGTGCATTTCCTGCAGCAAATGTAAGCTGAGAAATAATAACAAAATATGCTTGCAACAGACGATTTTTTCGGTGTGAACGCTTCCCAAAAGTCACGTGGGTTACCCGCCGTGTGTTCCATACCTTGGTATAACGTCATTTGAACTTGACAAAGCACTGTAATTTGTTTATTTACGAACTCCACTTTATATTCCTTGCAGGATTTAATTGTAGTGTTTCGTGAATGTTTTGAAGGACACAATTGCCCTTCATTGTTTGGATTTTGAGAGCTCAGGAAAAAACATTGCATGCCTGGAATAGTAAACACGAATTTTAACGCTTTCGCAGAAGAAGGGAAAAACTAAAACCATTACTAAGAAAGTTTTGAATGCTCAGGCAAAAAGCATCGCGTGCCTGAAAGAATAAACACGTTGCATGCTTTCACAGAAGACAAAGAGATCAAATCCCTTACTATAATTATCTTTTTTATCAAAAAAATAAAAAATAAGCATTATGGAAGATACAAAACAAATCGTTCGATGAAAATGATATTTTTTTAACCTCAAGCAGAAACACATTTAGGCTTTATATACATTTCCAATTTTTCAGCGCCCAACAAGGATTTCCAGAAAGACCAAACATCTAAAATTCCATTCACTTAACCCATTACCAGACGACAAAATTTTAGACTGGTTCAAATTGAAAGCTGATGCAGACGACAAAATAAATGATCGTGAAATGTCAAAATGTTAATGTTATAGCTAAGAAAATATTGAGACAAAATAAGAAACTGCTGATTATCAGCAGTTTCTTCTTTTGCGTAAATGTTTTCCAAGCATTTTCTACATGAGACGTCAAAGCCAGGTCTTGTTTGGGAAAGGGTTAAATTGTAAGCTGCAGCATATATGAACTTGGGTAACTTCTGTCTAACACTTTGTCGTCTGGTTATGTGATAAGAACAAACAAGCTGTATATGCGCTGCAGCAAAAGCAGCGAAGTATTGTTTCCAACAAGTCAAGTAACAAACAACAGCAGACTAAAACTCTCTGAAAAGTAAGCCTCATAGTCATAGATAAGAAGGGGATAACGACATTCTAATTCTGTTATTTCAAATCTAAACCCTTCATTGTTGGTACTCATTTAAATCGTCTCTATGAGACGATTCTAATGAGTACCAACATCATAGGGTTCCATGAATGATTAATGATATATTGCATTTTGAAATGACACTATCTGTAGCTCTGGCTAGCCTGTTGACATTTTCTGTGCAAACAGAATTAAAGTGCGGGTCACAAGTGTCACAATGATGATTGACTCTTGCTGATTTGTCTTGTTTTTTCTCCGTGATTTGTTTGCGTAATTGACAGTGTACTCACAGTATGACTTCGATCCTGGTACATGTAATAACGGTTCTGGTGGAATCGTCAAAACAGTGATGTTTTGTGTAAAGGTTAATCTGTGTTTTATGGTAATTGATTAAAACTTCCACTTAGTGCAGATATTAAAAAAATGAAAAACAACAACCACAACAACAACAAAAATGGTACAAATGCATCCGATCACGCCGTAAAGATCATGCCATTGCATCTACATGTACAAATATTTGACACATCTCATAACTTATTGTTATATTTCTAAGATCGATGCTTTTCGTTCTTTGTTCATTTATTCAATTTAAAGTCCGACATAGTCCCATGACAAAACTCACTGAGTATTACTTTCATATATCATCTCCTTCAAAATAAAACAACTCAATTTGTTGAAATAGAGAGGTTACAAAAGTTACAATAATTAATTATAAAAACGCGAAAACAATGTTATGACAGGGAAATGACAAATAAAATATCACTGGGACAATTATCTTTATAAATAGGATTATGAGAAGACAACAAGGCTGTCTGCTCTTGACCACATCAAAGCCAGCACAATCCAAAAATGGTCAGAAATAGAAGGTAATTTGTGAGAAGGCTAGGCAAACAATATTGGCTGGCACAAATATTTCGTCCAAGACTCCCACTCAGAAATCAAGATCTAGCTTATGTCACAAGATCTAGCCTATGGCACAGCGATTAAAGGTATAAAATAGTTAGCTGATTTGTTTCTACATAAATGTGTTTCTTATTTTTATTGATGGGTTTTGAAATCTTTAAGATATACCTTCGTGATTACGATTAATCAATTGGACAAAGAGTCGCAAGGGATCGGTCATTTATTAAATCAAGTCTAGATAGCAGTTCGAGCCCATTATCAGAACGTGCAATTCACGTTTAATGTGTAATTAATGCCGTTATGCGCCGGATCGGAACACAGACACTGCACGATCACATAACTGATAAGAAACAGAAATTGTGTCACTGGGACAGACTGTTACTTGTCTAGAGTTGACATATATTGTCATGGCACGATACACTGTAACATAATGTCCATGTTACTTTGGCCGTCCTGTGATCGTATAGTGGATTTTAAAACACCAAACACATTTGGTTTACAACACGACGTTTAATACTTCCCATCAAGACAGAAATACTATAATATGTCTAAACAATTTCTAATCATCTAAATAATTAGTCGATTGCGAAATGGGTTCACATCTGATCTTGATCCATGTGGCTAGTCCAATATTACTACCATTATCTGATCTCAGTCCGTTTCCCTACTCCATAATTCTGTTCTGGGGCTTGATGCCCAGAACATTTTAACGCATTTCTACATCTGTAATGCTCTATTTCTTCTCTCTTCTTCCTCCTAGATTCCGCTCGTTCGATCCTTTTGATACGGGACCAACACCATATTAATATTAATGTATTACAAAGCATGGTACAAGAGTATTGGTCATTTGTCGTTTGATTCATTGATGAAGATATCAATGTCAAAAGGGCGGTTCCAATACTATCTGTCCAAATAAGGAGTATTTGATTTCCCTTTCCAACATAAACTGTTTGTGCCATTATACTACAAAACCGAGAAGTGTAAACCCTCAATGTTGGTAAAAAAACTGAAAAACATAAAACGAAACGTGTTACCAAAATGACTGATATCCTAATTACAACAAAACAGAGAATATGCTCATGTTTCGCTAAACTCGAGAAAAATGTTTTAAACATGGGAAAGAAGCTCATTTATAAGAGTATTTCACAATTTGTACGCGACGAAAAATAGACAGAGTCGAATGATTTTGGGTACGAAACCGATTAAGACATTAAAAGAGTAGGGGCCTACTAAAGAATACGATGACTGTAGTCATAATAAACGATACATGTACAGGGCATAGTTAAATTTTAACACGATTTACGATATGCGGTCAGGTCATAAAATAACTTCAAACTGCAGAAAAATTATATCGAAAAAACTGTCGATGTGGCCATGATAAAAAAACGTGCAAAAACTACTGGCAAGGAATAAAATTGACAAAAAGCAATAAATGAAAGAAAAGTAAGATAGGAATTGTGCATGTTTCAAAGCTCGGCTAGTGAATGCGTGGCATATATCTAGCTAATCGAATAGGATACATTTTCTGTGAATTAAAACTGAATCTCATGAAACAAATAAGCAGGGCAACATATACACGTAAGAGGGGATAATATCATTTTAAAATTTGTTGTTTCGGACCCAAGCCCCGTTTGGGGACAAAACCGGGGACTAAATCGTTGTGAATTAGAACTGTCTAGAGGTTACCCTACAGAACTGTTCAAGCGCGGATCCAGGTATTTTTCTCAGGGGGGGGGGGGGGTCATCCGATCTTTAACCCCCTTTTTTCGCCAAATTCCAGGGGTTCAGGATCCCCTCTGAATGTGTGCATGCAGATACATGTCATACCATGAAGGACTATAAATATAACAACGAGTTGTCGTGGCACACAGGGTCGAATGCCGCAGCTTATTTGGGACATAACCCGTAATCCTTTTGATAACCCCTTTTTTTGCCAAATTCCGGGGGGTCATGACCCCCTGACCCCCCTCTGGATCCGCGCATGCTGTTAATCCGAGTCTTCTCTGAGGAAAATTCGCCTCTTTGATATTTGGATGTCGATATGTAAATACCGACATCCAAATATCAAATTGCGAATTTTTATCAGAGAAGACTCGGATTACAGAACTGTAGACAAGACGCATAGTTCGGCCCATTATCAAAACGTATTCGTCGCATTAAATGTGTAATTAATGTTGGTGTACACCGGAACACACACTGCAACATCTCATTACAGATAAAAAACAAAAAGGAAATTGTGTCACGTAGGGCGTATGGCCACTTAGAACAGTCAGATTCCTAGCTATTTCGATAGGACACTGTCGATCGTGAAGAATGAAATTGTTAGACCGAAATCTAGACGATCTGGTCTAGATAGCAAGCTGGGTCCATTATGAGGACGTGTCCCTTACGTTAAATGTGTAATTAATGATAGAGGACATAAAAACACACGATGAATTCTTATTAATTGTAGGAAACAACGAAGAAATTAATATTTGGGCAGGTAATTGAAATATTTTATATTCAATAAAGTTCACATTTTTGTTTGTTTTTGCATTAATCCTTGTATCATCTTTAATAACATTCACATTGAAACAGTCTAAGTTTATGCCGTTTGAGAAAAGATTGAATGTAAATATTGTAGAGCACGCCGAAACAAGCACACATTTAATATTCCGATCACGATATTTTGGCACATATTTACAAAATCAACCTATATAAAATACACAATATCGAACTCAAAATAATATTTTTTTCTGTGTTGGTTCGAATCTTGCAGATGTACGACACCTGCAAGATTCGAACCAACACATGCAAAATAGTATGAGATTTTGGACGCTTATTCCATTGCATAGGCAAAATTTGTGCAAACATGAACCCTACTATCGAGTCGGAACTATAGATAGATCTAAAACTGGGAGAAAACTGTGTCACTGGAACAGACGGTCACTTAGAATTAAACTGATAGCTAGCCATTGGCAATCGGGATATAATCACGAAACCTTGTAAATGCTTCCATCAATTTGGTAAAATGCAACGGAAATTTCTATTTCCGTATATAGACAAGTAGTTTTACTGATTTTTCAGTTAGATGTCTTTATGTGGTTAAACATGATTCATCAGGCAAAATTGGATGTTTTATTATCCGCAATTGCGACTTCAAAGTTTGACATAGCATTATTTTCGTTTTTTTTTTCTCTTTTTTCACTCCGGTATTGACATACGCATGAATTCGCCCTACTTTGACAACATGGATACCGAAATATGTTAACATTGTTGGTAGGCCTACTTGTTGTTCTTGTATATAAAGCAAAATTATCTGCCATGGTGTAAGTTCAGTTCCTCAGGTCCTGTCCAGTATTTCAGACGTGAAGCAATTATCTCTTAAACACCACAATATAACATTGGCGTAATGGAAGAAAAGTACTTCTGTTAAATCGTTAAAAGTACACTTATATTTGTTATTACGCAATAGAATAGTTATACACATGTATTCAATTTTCAATAATTCAAAGATAATGTAACATTATTGTAACAATTTTAACTTGGTCACCGCAACTAGGATGCAAATACGCCTAATTGCATTGAAATTGTCCGGAAACATTTCACTATTCGAACGACAGGAAGCCATTAAAAATCTGCCAAGAAAGTTAAAATTCACTGACATTTTCTGAGAAACACATCGCAAAATGATGAATCGCTTATTATCTTCCAAAATCTCGTAACTGCAGCTTGAGACAAGCCGCAGTGACAGGTTTTTGTAAGAAAAACGACAAAATGTGATGCACATCACCGGTTATTACACTCGATTCTAGATATGTACTGTAAACTGGGAAATGTTAGCGACAAGAAATGTCACCGAAATTCCCCTTCATTCTTTGTTGTTTTGCCCATGTGCTTTTGAATCGTTTGAAGATGAACATTGTATGAACTTGAATAATTCAGTGACATTATAGCACTATGCGGGTGCACTTTATAATCAAAGCACTGATGTACTGGCGGTGGACGTTCTTGGAAGCAAGGTAGATTAATAATATAGAAGATGAAATGTTTGATGTCGATGTGCAGTAACGAGAAAATATTTGGCATTGTCATGTTTTCTTTTGCTTCTCAATATTTTCCATATTATTTCTATATGTTGTGTCAAAAAGGTCTTTGAGACAGAGTGTGCCATTTAAAATAGTTTTATTGTTTAAAAAGGGGCGGGGGTACCTAGTTAAAAGAGGGCATATGCACTCTTATTTTTTGTTTTCTAGCAAACGTTCGTCCAAAAATGATGTCTAATAGTTTCATATCATGTATAAACCAAAGTTTGATATATTGGTCCACAAAATACAGATTTATACAAAATGTTAGTTGACGTCATTGCCAAAATTCTTTCCTTGAAATATTTTGACCAAATTAGATTCTTCATTTCACCCAGTTCCAGTTTTTGTTAACCTATGAAATTAACATAAACTTTGCCCCATATATGCCGGTGCTTATGGGTAAGATATGAAGAAATGAATCCGGTAAAATTGTCGTTTTTTTAACCTAAGTATAAAGGGTCAATCTTTCTAAGAATGTAAAATTTAGAATTGTACTAAATACCCTTTATATGCATTTGCAAAACGTCTATTATGCTCCTTCGAGTCTTGTTTTTTTAAATTATTTTTATATCAACCTGTTAATTGCACTAATTCTAGAATTGTCCATACAAAATATATTTTCAAAGAGTTAATTCTATCGGAACCCCTTCGAGGCGCGATGCATTGTGGTCTACCATCAGATGCCGTAATAAAACCGAAAACTAAATTGACCTAGAGATTATACCTATTTCAGATTATTCGAACGATTTCGGAATTGGTTTGATATACCAAACGGTTCACAACAATGACTCATCGCTCCGCGGAAGGATTCTGAGTGATTATCCCGACACACATACGCCTGGTCCGAATTCTTGAGTTGACTTTTAAAAACAAAGAATTTTCTACACATGGTATAACTCGTATTGCAAGCTCAAATGACGCCATTGTTAAAATACACCTAGTTGGCATAGACAATCTATTAAAATAGACGAATTTTAACGTTATTTGGCACTATTTCTTCCCTTTTCGTATTAATCCTTATCCCGTTTAACCTTTTTTTATTTCAAGGAAATTGCCAATTTAAGTGCCATTTCGATCGGGTTGTCGTACTTTTTATGCCACAATATTTGAGTGTAAAGTAGGTAGGGTACGCTAAGATCAGACTGAATGTTTGTGCAAGCTAAATCTTGTCTTTACAGCCTGTCAAAGCTCTGATCAAAACAGGATTGTGAAGTGGATAGCGTGTAAAGGGTAAGCTCTAAAGTGTGGTTATTCTGGTGGACGTTACCGTCCACCAAAAAACGTCTCCTGAAATGTCATGACATTTGCCTACAATGAAATATACTGAACAAAAGTGAAAACGCTACACTGCAAGATTTCTTATTTCTGGAATAGTATCGAACTAATAGCATGAAATATATTTTGATGTTATTTCCCAGACTTCCAGCAATCGTTTTGTCGAAATTTCATTGCCTTGTCTCCTTTAATGTCGGAGTTACAGCCCTTAATGCGTTTAGAGCTAATTTCATGGAATATCGCATATGCGCATGCGCAGAAAACGCTTTATAATTCTTTCGGAAAGGGTCATATCTAGGTTGCCGAAAAAACACTTGAAATCTCACTTATCTGTTGTAGCAAGCTCTAAAATCAAGGTCTAATTTGTCAATTTTGCGAATTACCTCCCTTTGGCATGAACAAATAGGGAATTTAAAATGTTTGGTATTCACAATTTTTTCACGGTTTTCGATTAGTTTTTTTGCAACATCATGCAGGCCTTACAGGGGATTTTTGAACCCTTTCTTCAACTAGGATTGTTCCCAGATGTCCATGCAATAGTGATTTCAATTTCCTATGGAGATTACATAGTAAAACTTTCAAGCTTTGGAACATAATGAAAAAATCTGCTTTTCAAACATCATTTTCTAAACTCTGAACCAATGCTATGCAAGCTTCTTTACATTTTCTGACTTGTTACTTGTCAGACTACCATTCAGTATAGTTCAGCATGGTTTGCATTCTTCTGCTTTGCTTTCTGAAGGTTTAAATTGTGTAAAATTTCCGTTCAATTTGTACACCTGAAAAACGGACCCCTGTCACATTAAAATGGTCCGTTTTTCATCCACGTAATGAAGATCCACTAAACGTTTAATGCTTGGCATAACCAAGTTAATGAACAATGCGAAACACTTTCATTTGATTTTTTTACTTGTTGTATTAGAAGAAATATGGCAAGCAAAGTAGGTGTAGCGTTTTCACTTTTGTTCAGTATATAATAACCTTTATTTAAGAAAAATGAGTACGAAAGTAATATGTTTGTGAAATGTCAATATAATCGTAACAACGTACTTTTTCCAAAATTATTATCATGATAAATGATGTACGAACTGGCCTTGGTATCACAGAAAATGTCTACAAAAAGGACATAACAACGTTTTATAGTATTCCATGCGTCAAGAGAAACTAAATACGTTTTTTTAAAAAACTTAATTGTCATCTGTGACAACGGAAACTAGCCAGGCTATCCGGATAATCTTTGAACATTCTCAATAATCTAGTCTCGTCACGTTACACTAAAGTTCTCCGCATCGTTCGTGGTATAATTTTTATATGAACCCCCGAAAAACAACGGGTGTCTATGTAGGTTTAGAATACGTGATGGCAAAAACTAGCAATTTCTTCTTTTACCCAATATGATCTTATATGAGTTTGTGTAGTTGGGTGATGCCCATTGCCTGACGTCATCAACTGGATGTCTTCTAATTATTTTATTGGTTGATTGATTGATTGATTGGCTGGTTGATTGATTGATTGTTTGATTGATTGATTGGGCGTAATTGTAATTAATGATAGAATTTTCGTTCTTTCATTTCTCTTAGTTTGTGTTTAGATTAAGTTTCAATCTCTGCGGCCGTTTTTCCTCTAATTTTGATAGAAATAAAAGAAAAAAAAGTCAAAGAAGGATTCGAAACCACGACGTACCAGATATAGCCTGTGTAGAGGTAATAAGGCGAACGCTTTCCCGTGTTAGGTACTGCGGCTTTCGATGACGTAGTGCATTGGCTGACGTTATAAATTTGCCTTGTTGCGTCCTTTATACAATCGACGAAAGGTGTAACTGACGATAAAACATTGGTTATATCAGATGAAGAAGAATAAACTGAAACAAACATTACGTTCTATATAAAATGTAGACTGTACATTGTACTATCTCCAGACCGTGAAAGACATCCCAAAATTCAAGTATCTAGTAACGACGCGGTAACGTGTGGGCGACTGTCTATAATCCATGTGGGAATAATTTGTTCATGTCATTCAATAAACGTATTACACCGTCTTTATGATTTATTATAGCGAGTCCGGGCTGGCATAACGTCGCTTTTCAACAAAAACATTGGAACTGCAACTTGGTGTAAGCTGCAGTTAAGGTTTTTTGTTGAAAAGCAGCGAATTATTGAGTAGGTCAAGGTCGATAATAAACAGATGATCGAGTATCTGGGAAAAATGCGGTATTTCATACCTTCAACTGTTGGAAGATGGCCTGTAAGAATTGACGCGACCGGTTGGTGATCCACCGGCTGGTTAAATAATTGTTACCGTAGACCCATCTCTGCCAGACGCTCGGTATTATAGATAGGGAATAGGGCAGAACTGTGCTGTCAGAAGAAAATGTTGCATAATCCAAAACACTTGTTTTGCTCTGATATAGTAAACAAACCCTATACGCAATTTTGATTCAGATATATCTTTTTAACTTAGAAAATATTGAGGCAAAAGGAGAAAATGTTAGTTATCATATTTAAACAACTTGTAAAACAATAAAGCTTGAATATTCTTAGGTTTTGTGGTCTAGTAAGTAGCTGAAAGGTCACGATATTTGCTTGCGATGAAATATGATAATCTTTACTTGTTAATAAGAAGAAAATGGTGACAAAAACAACATGTTTGTGAAATACCAATATCCTCGTGGCAGCATACATTTTTTCTCAAAATTATTATCATGACATTTGATATTCACATTGGCCTTGGTATCACAGAAGAATTCTACAAAGAACACGGCTGTTTTACAGCTGAACGTTTTATGGTATTTCATGCGTCAAACGATACCAAGCACACTTTTTGAAATTACGTTGTTATCCATGATAACGGAAACTTGCTTGGCAATCCGGATTTCAAAAGTGATCTCTGAACAATCCCAATAACGTCGTAGTAATCCGTTGTTTCGGATAATGGCGAAGTTACACGAAAGTATCTAGCTACCGTATGTAATTGTGTAAGTAACTCTTCGTGTAAACACTACAGATATGTACATACGTATCAACACAATATATTATTACAAAAAAGCGTCTGTCATTATGATTATTTTAAGAATAATGACCTAATTATTTTTTTCTTCGGTCAAGAAAATTATTGACCCAATATATTCCTCTGATACAATGTTCGTTTTTGTCTCGCACTCTCTCACATTAGTGTACTTTGTTCCATTATTATGGGTGACATCGGTACACAGTTACATCAAATTACGTATTATTTCACGCGGCGTTTTATATGTAACCATTTCCCAAACAAGACATGTTTGTGGCGCCACTTATAGAAAAGGATTTGGAAAACATTGAGACAAAAGAAGAAAATGTTGATAATCAGCATTTTCTCCTTTTGTCTCAATATTTTCTTGCACACATATTACATTACATTACATGTACACATATTTTGCTGTCACAAATGTTTATTTTATTGTATGCAACAACCTTCAAATTGGACTACCCTAAATTTACTCCGTTTGGGAAAGAGTGAGCAATGTCAATGTCATCAGAAATTTTATGGAATAATATGTCAAAGCGTCAGATAAAACGGCGTTATGAGTGTAATACATGCTTATTTGAACTCGAATTCCTATGCTGTCGATACTCATTAGTATTGAAAAGACGATTCTAATGAGTATCATCAACTTATGCTTTAATTGAATTGTCATACTATTTTTGGACATGTACCCGAATTGTTTTTTTCTTGTATCGCATTTCTCTGTAGCTTTCGAAATTGTAAAGTAATAACCAAACACAATTATTTGGCTGAATATAAGAGGAAAACGACCTACTCGGAAACCATAAGTGCTTCCGTAATTTACTAGGTTTCTCTAGAAATTAATTGGTGAAATAAGAATTTAAGGAATTTTAATATGTCTGTGACGCATTTTGATTTTAAAGTGGTTGGAGCTAAAAGCATTAGATTGCATTTTTAGTGCAATTAAGTGATGGAAGCTACTTATCAACCCTTTCCGAAACAGCAATATTTTGGAAGGGTCCAATTCCTACCAAGTGTAGGGATTTTTTTATGCTTTTTTATATAAAATATTAATGTACTAAATGCGATTCTTAGAGCTTGCAATGTATTAAAGAAAGGAAGAAAAGAATATCGTTTTGGCCATCATCATTTCCTTATTGTTTTTTTACCTTACTTTTTATTCTTGATAAGGGACATGAATACAAATTACAAGGCATTTTTCGGGGGAAAGTGTTTTCGCATGCTGAATAAAGCGTCCTTAAAATGAGCTTTTTGTCTTGCATTTTGTTGAACTAGTTGCCATGTGCAAAACAACGCGTAGAATCTTTAAAACAATGTATTATTATCCTTTCTTTTTACTATGTACATTTAATTCCTTTTATGTTTTAATGCTGAACGAACGAGACAGGGCCATATTTTTACAACCATTTGTACGATATAAAACCATTTATGGAAGTGTCACATCACGGTGTATTTTCACACCGTATAACTGGATAACATTTGTGGAGGCGTCTGGGGGAGATCTTTGGGGATTTACAAGTCATGTTTCCAGAGTGAATATCTAGATTTAGCGTAAATACTGTCAATCGTCGCCTTTCAACAAAATCCTCGTAACTGCAGCGTGTTACAAGCTGCAGTTACGAGGTCTTTGTTGAAAAGCAGCGCAATGTTAATTGTTTCGAAGGTCATCTTATTTATCAAGAGCATCAATCCGTCGGCTACTTTCCCGAGTGTATGTGATTTTCACGATCATTTTGCTATAGAAAACTGAAACTTTGATTTTAAAACTACAATTCGGTGATTAATTTAAGGGTAGTCCAATGGCAAAGGTGATAATGACAGAACTATGACGTAAATACAACATAGCGGAGAGAATATTGATGCAAAAGGGGAAAAATGCTTGTTGCCAGAATTTGTTATTCTCTAATTGTTTTCTGATATCATCTAATCCATTAAGGCCGTCAAAAGCATGTATCTTTTAGGATATGACTAAGGGTACTTTCGTGACATATGCCTAAAAACTGTGGAGGCGTCTCGGGAGATCATTAGGCATTTTTTAAAAAAAAGTCTTGGTCCTTGAGTCAGCGTAAATAAGGTCAATATTAATTGTTTTGGAGGTCATGTCAGCGATTCAAACCTCATAATTGTCCCACGAATAAGTTATTGGAAGTCCATTGAAAATATGATTTCTTTTGAAAAGTAATTATTTTCTCATTTAAAAATTAATACTTCTCAATTATATGCATGTACATAACTTTTACAAAGTACACAAAATTAGATTAGACTTTGAATATTCTACAAATTCTTCTCGAGTCGTTTTTATAGTCGGTCTTTGTCAGATTTCACACTAGTGATGTCATTTCCGGCTTTATCAACTAGGTTACTAGTATTTGCAAATCTCCGATCGTTTGTTGCGAAATTGTATTTCTCACCTAACCATTTACCGAACTCCTAACAACGCTTACCCCAGGGGTAGGTAATTACTGCCACAGCAAAGGTCACGTAGTAATTGACCAAACGCCAATCGACTGATCGCTCCGCCCAACAAAGAATTTAAGACAAACAATGGGGACGTGATCATTAATAGGGAACTATTTTATTGAGTTAATCGCGACGTAAATTCGGACAAACAAAATAGTATTTCGTAGGTGTTGTTATAAGATCTCGTAACCACGGCTTGAATTGACCAAACGCCAATCGACAGATCGCTCCGCCCAACATAGAATTTAAGGCAAACAATGTGCATGTGGTCGGTAATAGGGAACGATTTTATCCAGTTAATCGTGACTTAAATTCGGACAAACAAAGTAGTATTTCGTAGTTGTTGTTATCAAATATCGTAACTACGGCTTTATTTAAGCTGTAGTTACAAGATTTTACAACAAGACCGACGCGGTTTATCAAAACATAACTGTGAACCTAGTCTATTGTTAGCACAAAATTCTTTGCCATTGGTATGTCGATTGTTTTGATTGTCAGTCGATAAATCGATACAAAACCACGTGCAACGATGAACAATTGGGACATAACATTTTTGTGATCGTCCATTGGCTAATCGATGTTTTTGATTGACAGTCGGCGTTTGGTCAATTAAGCCGTAGTTACGAGATTTTATAACAACACCGACGGTTTATCAACTTAGTCTATTGTTAGCACAAAATTCTTTGCCATTGGCATGTCGATTGTTTTGAATGTCAGTTGATAAATCGAAACAATAACACGTGCAACGAAGAACAATTGGGGCATGACATTTTTTCTGATCGTCCATTGGCTAATCGACGCTTTTGATTGACAGTCGGCGTTTGGTCAATTGTATGATCATACGGCATGTGCCACGATAGTGGAATGTTTAACATACTCGGGTGTTGTCAGCTCACTAAATAAGCAGAATTCTATAGAATGGGTGCGACATAAAAATTATTTTCATATTTGATTGTGAAGTTAACTTTTTATTTTAGTTTTAACTCCTTACAATCCTAAAGCATTATTAGAACAATGTTCTCTTTTTTATGTAAAAATCAAAATTAAGTAAAATCAAATATATTTTGCCAGTTAATGTTATGGCGGCAGAAATCTCATTCTAATTCAGGAAAAAACTGCAAAGAAAATTGGCGAGTTACACCAAGCATGTCAACGACTGACGAATTGGCTACTTCAATTTCATTTACACGTCAGAAAAAAAATGAAATTAGTCCAGTCTAATGTTTAATTTGTCTGGATTCGGCAATCACATACTGGTTAATTACCTCGTATGACTGTGGAAGATCTAAACCTCGGAACTACAACTTGAAAATAGCTGGAGTTACGAGGTTTTGACCTGCCACTGACGATATGTCTTAGACAAGCATTTATTTCCAACTCTGTGTGAATGCAGAAAACTTTAAAATTCAAATCTTATGTATCGCCACATTATGCAATAATGATAATGTTTTATTTTCGCCTAAAATCAGTCAGGAATTTCCATAATCGAAATTAAAAAAAAAAAAAAAAAAAAAAAAAAAAAAAAAAGAAAAAGAAAAAAAAAAAAGCTAGAGCAAAGACTTAATGAAAATAACTAAATCACAATTACCGACGTTGCCTTATTCTGTTTTTATCCCAGCATGCATTTGTTCGTCCATATCTAGACTGGTACCCGTCTTTACAACGAAGTTGTATCAGAGACAGGAACCAGTGTAGTCCATATCGACATGCTTTGAATTTGGAATATTGGGAAATTGTCCTAAACAGCCCTATTTGCACCCAAAATAACCAAAAAGGAAATCTATAACACACTGATTTCTGAAACATTTAGATTAATTTAAAATCTTTTCACAACGGACAAACTATGTTGACCCAAGCAACATAATTGATGTGGGATGTGTGCACAATAAAACCTAAGACATTCAAAACAAAAGAAGAAAATGCTGCCTGTGTGTCAGATAAACTCAACCTTTTCCCAAGAGTTGTACCAATGTTTTCAAAGGCTATTTTTACTAGAGGCGTCAAATTCAAGGTCTTGCTTAGGAAAGGGTTAAATAAGCCCTATTTGTACGCAACACTTCACACAGGAAAGAAGTCTGTAAGCAACATACTTATCTTCGAGCTCGCTCAAAAACCGTAACTGTAGGTTGTTTTAGGCTTCAGTTACAAGGTTTTCGAAGGAAATGAGCGTAATAAAATGTAGTTTTCAGCTAGTAAGAAACTAGAACACTGGGTCAATGTGAAGCTTAAAAATGACGGTGAGTGACCGAATAACATGTCGTCGTTTTTTCTACATAAAACCTAGTAACTAAGGATTAAAACAAAAAGGTAAGGAAATGAAGGGAATCTGCAAATAGTGTGCTAAAATGGAAGCCTTACAATGTTAAAAAAATTCACGGTCACAGATCTATCCTGTTTAACATTAAATTCGATTTCCTTCAGTGCACATCGGTTATTTAAAATCCGTTTCCGTATTATTACTCAAGAAACGTTTGTCCTTGGACAATAACGATTTATACAATTATTGTCCTTGTCCAAAGGATGTGACCCAATGCTTTTTATGGTATTGTCGGTCAAATGTCATTTTTTCTTTTAAATCACTCTCTCACACGAATGAAACTTAAATATTATCTTCGCGAAAACATTTTTGTTTTGCAAATAAAAATACAAATTTAGATTTATTATACTTGCAACAGCAACAACAAAACTATGTTTTCTTCATTTCTTTTTTTTTCCAAGATGGTCAATTGATAGTAACCCGCCTAGGTCGGAAATAGGAACAGGTAAGAAAATTGAATTCATCACATTTTTATTCAAAATAGAATTTTAACAACTTATAGCTGATTACATGCAACATAAACGAATACTACACATGCATAGAGAGGACATAAATAAAAACAATTACATCGTAAATACGAGGGTTGTCCCAATAAATCGTAGACACATTCGATAACTTGTCTTATTAACGTTGCACAATGTTTATCTTCCGTATGACCATTGTTTGTCCATTTTTGACTTGATTTTCATTCATTAGCTTTTCATATATTTCCTTTATATCCAGTTTTACCCAATTATTTTAAGTGCGCAATGGTCGTGCGGCGCACGTAAAAAATAATGCCTTTCCCGCTTGTCGTTCCTGATTAACTGTCGTAATAAAAAAAATAGTTTCTATTTTCAGTCAAAAAAGTTACACAGCCGCATCGAGTAAATTATGTTTTGTAATTGTGCAAAATTTCAGAGCGTTGACGTTATTCGTTTTCCAACTAACATGTTTCAAAAGAAAATGAATAACAATGTCGCTGACGTAAAAAGGCGACGTTGCTGAAAATTGCGGCGCACCGTAAAATTGTCCGTCCTTCGGTGTGGAGAGCAGTATGACACATTGAATCTTTAATGAAGATGAAACTAATCAAAATACACAGCCACGTGTTTATAGCACATGTATGGACACTTTTTTAAAGCTGAAATCCATCTTCGTTTTCATGTCAAATAAGATGAATTCATCTTAAAGAGAATTGTCTAAAAAAACGATTAGCAAAAATTGCGATGAAAAAATCAACCCCTAACCCGAGTTATAACCTGATAAAGATACGTGATTTACAGGCGCGCGTAAAACGAAACTGAAATTTACCTGTGGACCAGATATGGATGATGACGTCATTTGTGCAATCCCATTATAGCCGTGTTAACCTTACATGTATAAACGGTCAACTTTAACTTCAAATTGCGGTGACGTTGCAAAAGCAAATATATTAAATAAAAGCATTTTATGGTGTTAATCATTTGGCCATTAAAGTGGAGAAAAAAATGTGACATTTTTTCGTGAATTTGAACAGTAAAATTCAGTTATATTAACATGCCGTGGTCCAAAAATTCTCTAGTATTATACACTTGGTGATAGTGGGAATTTACTGAATAGTGCAACTAATATGCTTTTTTAATCTGTAGATATAGGATAAATGTTTCTTGTGAATCTATTAAAAGATATATAATTATGTTGAGAAGTATTGTAGAAATGTCGTTTTTCTCCAATAACAAAGGAAATCCCATTTTTACATTTATTATTTCGTGATTTGTACCAATATTTTGAATGTCTCACGCCTTGTATTATATTGTTTTGTCAAACTAAAATTTGTAAGACTATTCCATTTGCGAAGTTGCAATATATAACATTAAAACCTTGGGTATGGACAATTTATATCCCTTGACGTAACTCGCACAATTTTCAACCGTTTCCCAAGGACAAAATATAAGTCTAAAAAATATGCAGCCCATTTTAAAGAAAACAGCGTTGAAATGTGAAGTTCTTGGTTAGAAATTATTTCGGTATTTTATTTTCCTGACTGAAAAAAATGCAAAAACTTGTTAAAGAATTTAAAGGCCTAATAATGGCCTAATACATGCATAAATAGTATATAATTAGTACGCAAATATTGAAGTAAATGACATTTAACTATGTTACATTATGTTGGGAAGAATTCAGATAAGTATATTAATTTTTGAGTAAATGCTTTTAGGCGACAAGTAACTGATGTTAAAAAAAGAAAATGTGTTTGGTTTAGTACTGACAATATTTAGGGAAAGTGAGAAATTCTTTACCTTCATCAATTTCTTCTTTTCTTTCAATGATTTTTCCCAAACGATTTCTAATTCGGATGTCGAAACCTGATCTCTGATGGGAAAGAGTAAATTAATACAGTATTTTCATATTGTAAGGGGAATTAGTGGGGTAGTGTTTTTTCCTAATGTTTCCATATTTCAAACAGAGAGTTTTTTTAAACATCGAGAAATGATCTGGTAAAGGATCAAGAAGCAAACGGTAAGTCATGTTAAAAATAGCGACAAAAATGCCGTAACTAAAGTTTTTTGGTATTCTTGATACTATGTTCTGGTAGCGCACCTGCAAACTGGTGTGTTATACCAACCAAGTCCATTTATTATGTAATCCTTTGATACGAATAATCCCATCAAACAAATACCGGTAGTTCATATTATACCAGTTTGTTAGACAAGACAGTTGACACTTGCATGCAAATATGTCAATTAAGTGCTAGCTCACCACACCCTTTCTCAAACAAGTTTTTGCATTGATTCAGTCAGGAAAATAATAATAATAAAAAATATCCAAGAACTTCACATTTCCCCGCTGTTTTCTTTTTTTTTACAATGGGCCGCATATTAATTATAGACTTAAATTTTGTCTTAAGGAAACGGTTGAAAATTGTACAAGTAACATCACGGCATATAAAATGTCCCTACCCAAGATTTTAACGCTCCATATTGCGTCTTCCCAAATTGAACAACCCAATAAAATTCAGTATGAAAATAATAATAATAATAATAGTAATAATAATTTCATGTAAGAGTTGCATTTCCTTTGTTATTGGAGAAAATGACATTTCTAAAATACTTCTCAACATAATTATATATCTTTTAAGAGGTTTACAAGAAACATTTATCCTAAATCTACATGTAAACCCCTTACAAGACGGCAAAGATTTGAGCTCGTCCAAATTGAAAGAAGTTGCAGACGATATTTTCAATTTGATAAAATTTTGAAATTGTTTGACTTTTGGGATAGAAAACATTGTGGAAAATGAAGAAATTGCTTGTCACAAGCAATTTCTTCATTTCCACAATGTTTTCCAAAGCCTTTATCTTGTGAGGCGTCAAACAGCGTCGATGTGTGAGAATGGGTTAAAAGAGCGATATAAAGGCACTTTTCCGGAAATTTCCACTATCATCAAGCGTATAATACTCGAGAATTTGTGGACCACGGCATGTAAATATAACTGTATTTTACTGTTCAAATTCACGAAAAAATGGCACATTTTTTTCTCCACTTTAATGGCCAAATGATAAACACCATTAAATGCTTTTATTTAATATATTTGCTTTTGCAACGTCACCGCAATTTGAAGTTAAAGTTGACCGTTTATACATGTAAGGTTAACACGGCTATAATGGGATTGCACAATTGACGTCATCATCCATATCTGGTCCACAGGTAAATTTCAGTTTCGTTTTACGCGCGCCTGTAAATCACGTATCTTTATCGGGTTATAACTCGGGTTGGGGGTTGATTTTTTAAATCGCAATTTTTGCTAATCTTTTTTTTAGACAATTCTCTTTAAGATGATATCATCTTATTTGACATGAAAACGAAGATGAATTTAAGCTTTAAAAGTCTCAAAACGACGTTTCAATATTGCCCCCCGGAGAAGGCCGAGATTGTTTAGAAGAGCGGGCGTTAAATGGTAAAAAGAAATCACTGATTACGATTAACGGAAAATGCATGAGAGTATGGCGAATAAAACGGACTTTGAGGTGAAAAATACATTTGGTTGAATTAATTTATCAATTATTGATTTCAAAATTACTAAAAAATCAAGAGTATCTGCGATAAAGCTACAAAGTTCAATCATAAGACAAGAAAATGTCGTTCGGTTTCCCGTTAAAATGTGACGTTGTTACATCGTGACGTTGTGACGTGCGCCGCGGGTCGGTGCATGCCTTTGCAAAAAATTCTATATATTTAGTATAATGTAAGCATTTAACTTGATTTTTTGTCAAAGTGGCGTCAAAAGGTGTGGGCTTAAGCTATGGAAAAATTAGAAATATCTATCCAGAGGTTTTTGATTTAATTTATCGACATTGTCTACGATTTATGGGGACAACTCTCGTATAGAGCAATATACATGTATTCATCTATTAAACAGAGAGCCATTTTCAATAATTTGGATTATCAAAGGTATCCGTGACATTTATTTTTTTAATTACAATGAATTAAGGCGTCTTTAGGCACCATCCGTAGCAAAGGAAATTGGCGAGAATATCCCTCGTCTATTTCCGTAGCAACAGCTTAAGCCCGGAAAGTGACGAGGTTATTTCTCGTGTCTTCGCGATATGATACCCTTCCTTTTGACGCGAAATGATGTGACATCCAAACTTATTATACAGGGTATTGTTGTTCAGATCCTCAGTAATCTAGACTAGGTCCTTTAAAGGTAGTCCACCTATATAGCGATTTACGCGACGTCGGAATTATTCGGACTAGGTCGCAATCGTTCGGCGATGGAACGTTCCACCGGCGAAGGTTTACGACGCCGCTCGAGTAGATTCGGATACGTAACGAATGTTAACGACGTCGCGGGAATTTTATCAGGTATGGATTACCATTAGTGACACTTTTGTCCTTGATTGGCAGTTTGAAATTGAACGAATGGACCTTAATTCTAAGTAAGCACTTCTCTTGAAAGAATACGGCAAGATTTGTCCTACTACAGATGCATGATTGGTCTCATTTATTTCTTTGGCCAGCATCTGCATAATTACCGGGAAAGACTAGAAAGAGTAATGTCTATGCTAGAACTAGATGGCACTTCCTCATAAATGTTTGTTAAACAGGAAAAGGACCATATTAAGAAAGAGTAAACCTGAAATAGAAAATGACATCATTAAACACATGTTATTAAAACAATTATAACTCCAGATAAATCAGCTGGAAGAGAATCTCTAGCTTTTAGGTAGAATGTTCTACGAAGTCATTTATCGTGAGCTTTAATAATGCGCATAAGCTGTCAACAGAAGTAACGCAAAACAAATTTGGGTTTTGTTCGGTACAGAAATTTCGTAAATGCTGAATTGTGTAATTATTTTTAATCTGATAATGAACTGCAGTATGCTTTAAACACGCAAGCACTTCAATTTATTTGTATATTTCAACGAAAAAAGATATTTTGAGCTCGGATAGTTTTCATAAGAAAATGACAAATAGATGTAAATTTTTAGATTTTCTTGTTATTGTCATCCATTTCAGCAGTTTATTATCATATTGGGATTCTTAACAAGATTGGTTGCAAGAAAATACCATTGTATTGTACTGCAGTGAACTATCAATCTAAATTTGTTTTTAAAGCATTTTTTTGTAATCTCACATATTTTTAATACCACGATTGCCATCTTTTAGCTTTTTATACGCCCGAAGGGTCGTATTATGTTATGGCCCCGCTCGTCCCTCCGTCTGTCCGTCCGTCCGTCTGTCCGTCCGTTCGTTAGCAATTTCTTGTGTGCGCAACTCCTCCTACAGTTTTCATCGGAATTCAATCAAACTTGCCACAATGAATCTCCATGGTGTCTAGTTGTGCATACCGCTTACGGAATTCAATTAACTCTTTTCGTTCTTGAATTATCTGCCCTTGACTAAAAAAATGCCAATTTTCTTGTGTGCGCAACTCCTCCTAAAGTTTTGATCAGAATTTGATCAAACTTGCCACAATGAATCTCCATGGTGTCTAGTTGTGCACACTGCTTACGAAATTTAGATAACTGTTTTCGTTCTTGAATTATCTGCCCTTGAATTTAAGAAAAAAATGCACATTTTCTCAAAAATGCCCATTTTCTTCTGTGCGCAACTCCTACAGTTTCTACCAGAATTTAATCAAACTAGCCACAATGAATCTCTCTGGTGTCTTGTTGTGCAAACAAAATTTTGATAACTTTTCATGTTTGAATTATCTGCCCTTGATATGAAAAAATGGCCAATTTTACTGACAAGCCACTCTCGGGCGTATATGCGCCGCTCCGCGAAGCTCTTGTTGTATGTATTGAGTAAGTTGTCGTATGAGTATTCCGACCAGCAATAACACGATTGAACTTTGCTATATGTATCAGAGCAATATAAATGTGTGAGCGGAGGTAAAGACATTTTTGATTATAGTATTACAATCCAAAACCTATTTTGTTGGTACTTATTTGAATCGTCTCCACGAGACGATTCAAATGAGTACCTACTACAAAAAATTTGTTTCACGTATGATTATATTTTGATTTTTTGAATAAAAAGTTTTTTTCCTCCTCTTATTTGAAGGTCTGGCTATCTAAGTTTGAAAATGACGCTAAAGGTTTCGTTTTACTACTTGAAATGACGCTAAAGGTGCCATGATACTACTTGTACGTCCTTACCTATATTTGCTGTAGCTATATTTGTTGAGTTCGGGTCTCTTAGTCCTGAAATGGGTGCAAAGAATGTGTCATACCACCACAAAAGAGGTTAAGAGGGGGTATAAAGAAATCAGCCGGTCGGTCGGTCGGTCTGTCCTACAAATTCATGTACGTGCAACTCCAACACTTTGCTGAAATGTTTAAGGTTAGTCTACCCCCAATGAGATTCACGCAGCATCGGAATCATTCAAGCGACTTCTTTTACATTCATTTCGTATCCGAACCTTTTTAGGCGACGTCGTAAATATTCGGTGGTGGATCGATCCACTCACGAATGTTTACGATGTCGCCAAAACAATTCCGCCGCCGCCGTGGATCTCACTAGAGCTAGACAACCTAAAGGTATAATGAACATGTAAAAGAAGCAGCTTTCGTGAAAATTCGATCAAGGCTTGTAAAGGCAAATATACTAAAACGGTATCTTTTTTATCATCTTTAGTGTTTTTATTGTTAATACGAATTTATATTGTAAGGTAAAAAAAACTCTTTTGGCCTTTCAAAGGTGGAGTTCTTATACAAAAAGAGCATAAATACGGTTTGTGTTCCTGTAAATTTGATAAAGGACTTTCTGTTGAAAAATAGCAAATGTAAGATAGAAAAAATAATTTCAACAGAGTTTGGTCATGTCTCTATACACATGTAGATCTATATGAAATTGTGCTGACTAAAAAACTAACAATTTCTCTGAAATAAAAAAGTACCGTCTATTAAAAACCAAAGCACCCAAATTGTATAAAAGGAAAAATACAATTGTCCTAGTTGAAATGAAATTAGGATATGAAAAACGAAATCATTGTAATTCTTACTTATGCTAGACAGTGAAACATGCCTCATTACAAAGGAACTGTTGTGAAAAAGAAAATAAACTAATGAAGGAAAATCAACAAAAACAGAAACATCATTAGGAATAACAACACCTTGGTGAGCTTACTTACCTTTTTAACCTGGAAGATTTAATGTCAATTTATATTGTATTATATAATATTGATATATTGATACTTGCACCTTACATAATTATAATTTTGTATTCTAACACGATATTATGGACCGTTGCCATATGGCAGTTGGTAGCACATTGGAGTCTCACTCATGAGTAGCCAGGATCAAATCCAAACGCGACAATTATTCTTGCTGACAGAAAATGTCATCCACCAATGGTTTGATAATCATTTACCTATGTTGGAAGGCAGCTGATGGCTCGGTTAGGATATTATGGTAGTTCTGGTATGAGCAATGACAGTAACCCATAATGAGGTGCTACAGCCGCTGCGATATGATCAATGCTGTTGAAAATGCTTTGAATCCGAATTAATCAATCTAACACGATGTGGTGAAATATGTTTATACGAAAGAAAGGAATCACATATTTTGTTTATGTATTATTATTTTACTACAAAGGCTCTATGTATTAGAGTTGTAATTTAGCTTTCTTTTTAGTGACGCGTAAATAAACACAAAAGCGACATCACTAGAGCGAAAAAGACCAGACCAAAGAATTAATTTTCTCAGGAAATTATTTGGGTAAATACATGTATAACCCGTGAATTTAACAATATTTACCTGTGTCGGCTGCTGGGTCATTAGGGAGATAAGATGTGTCATATCCTGAAATTAAAAGTAAGATAAATATAGAGGTTGTTTGTATAATCTCCTTCGTAGTTATCTACCCTGAATCAGGATTAGATCTCTGCATCCAGGACTACCAGGATTTTAGTTAATTGAATTTTATAAGCTTAGATTTTTATTTAAAACTGTAAACACCGTTTTGATAATGTTATGAGATCGTTAGTTGTTAAATGAAAAAGAAAATAAAAAATGAAATCAGAAATTAATATGGGGAAATAAGGGCGGATCCAGGATTTTTTTCCAGGGGGGGGGGGTCCAAGCCCAATATTTTTTTCCAGGGGGGGGGGGTCCAAGCCCAAATTATGGCTTAAAATGTAATAAATATGTAACGTTACACTAAATTCATATAGTCAAAGTTTAATTTTCGGTCAATGCCAGGGGGGGGTCCGGACCCCCCGACCCCCCCCCCCCCTCTAGATCCGCCCATGTGAAAACGCCGCACACATTTGTCATAACTCGGCTGATTTCCTAACAATCCACAATATTGACACGAGTCACGTTATCAAACTATCATTACGTGATTTAAGTCTGTGGAAGGGATTACGTAATCGCTGTTAGGAAATTGGCGTTTGCAGTGAGGACCACCATTTTTATTACTTTATTTGTAACATTATAACTGAATATTCGTTGATTTCTTTAAAATCCCAGCTGATTTGTTGAGAAAATGTTTTCATAGCTCCATGAAAAAATTGATTTGCGGAACTACTTTCCCAGTCAAACATTGTAATACGCCGCATAATTAATCATGAAAAGTTTTTATTTTGTTGTTGTTTTTAAATCTCAAAGTATTAAACAATAAGAAATGAATGTAATTTTATTTTTTCATTCAGATAGGAAAAAGGAAATCCAATCACGCTTTTGTTTGAACCTCTTCGCGGATTCATACAGTGTGATTAGATTTTCTTTTTCATACCAGCATGAAAAAATGCATTCATTCCTTTAATATGACATGAATATGAGTGAGACGTATTATATGCCTCTTTTGTACAGGCGTCAACTTACCGCCCACTTTAACTTTAAACACTGTTAGAGTACCGCTTACGCTGCCACTGACAATCAGCAATGGTTCACCATGGGGACTGTCATTTTTTGGTATAAACCTATACACGACAAATAAACATAATATGATGAAGTAAGACCATAAAACTGCCAGAATGTAGTACATCGTGCATTGTGTTGCGTGGACCATCTGTGCAAGCCAAGGGTTCTGCCTCCACTTGGTTCCTTACGAATGTAAGAAACAAAGTTGAGGTAGAATCATTGGCTTGCGAAGATGCGCATGTTCAAATACATTGCAAATTTCTAACCGTCATCGCCAATCGAGAGATGGTGTTTATCTGATTTTTTTTCATCTTCCCTCCTGGCTTTCTGTAATTGCTATAGCTTTACAATTTCAGAATTTTTGCTCTTTGTTATTTGCAGTAAGTTTAAGTTTTAGATAGGTGCTGTATAGTAAAGATCCTCTACGGATAAGGCGAGAATTCTCCCTAAAAGGCTCAGCTCGATGGGTCAATTCTCAAAACTAACAAATTGAGAAACAAAATTAAGCTTTATGGTTAGGTAGACAAATAAAGGAAATAAACACCGATTTTTATGTCATTTTAAAAGTTCTATAGGTGCAGATAACTCTTGATTTTAGTACACGCGTCCCACCAAAATGGTTTCGTTTTCTTACACTACCGGTATTCAAAGAGGTAAAACGAAGATTCTTTTATTTTTATTTGCAATTTATTTTCTACAGATACAGGGATAAATGGTGTTGACATCATATGGCAGCTTTGGTTTTGTCCGTATTGCGCATGCGCACCATTGAAACAACTTTAAACGCGCACTTTCCCGCCAAAAACCGAGGCATACCTACCTTCCCAAAGCTGGCTAACATCGTTCCTCCCCTTGACCCAGCTTACCATTGACATATGTTGTATGTTGTAACTGGATCATAGGCTTCCTTGGTAAAAAGGATTTGCTGGGTCACGGGGGGGGGGGACGTACTTTTATACTAAAAATAGTACTCATATACCATATGCCATAATTTTGGCGGGAAGATTTCGCCTTTAAACTCGTTTCAATGATGCGCATGCGCATTAAGGACAAATCGAAAAATCGTCGTTGTAAATGCAAAACCTCGTTTCTCGTTTTCGGAAAATTTTAAAGTGGAGGGAATAAAGTGTAATAACGTTCCCCAAACTGAAATGTTTTACTTGAGATTTGGACATATTGTTCATAAATAATTTATCATTGATACTGATCGGAATACTTATCTCAAAACCTGCAAGAATTGTCTAAATTGGACACACACGTTTGTACTTTGAAAATCGCTAGAACCGACATACGAGGTTTTGCATTTACACCGACGAAATGGTTTATGATTTCAACATCAATTGTCCTTACATTTACAGAATTGTTTTTGCTTATAAAACTAAAGAAAACTTAAATCTGGTTTAATGAATAATGGTGGGGTAAGAAAATGTAATTTTTGGGGGTAGGTAGAGAAACCAAGAGTTATCTGTACCTGTCGAATCGTTTTGATCGTACAAAATCAGTTTTCATATGATTTAGATACATATCTAACAATACAGTTCGAAATAATAATCAATTTGCATGTTTTGAAAAATGACTTTTCCATTTGAGCCTTTTAGGGAGATTTCTCGCCTTATCCGTAGAGGTCCTTTTACAGGACACAAACCCTCAAATGAAACAAGCAATAATTTGAAATGAATTCACTGCACCAAATTTCAATTTGGGCAGTGTCATTTTTGTTGTTCGTGAAATTGTTAAAGTAGTCTATCCCTTATGAGATTCGTGCGACGTGGGAATTATTTGGGTGACGTCGTTAACATTCGGCGGTGGAACGTTCCACCGCCTAATGTTTACGACGTCGTCCGAATCGGTTCGAATACGTAATGAGTCATAACGACGTCCAAACGAACAATTCCGTGGGCGTGTGAATCTCATTAGGGATGGACTACCTCAAATTAGACTACCTTATATCCTCGGGATCAAGCATAGACAGTCTACGTTCTCCATAAACTTTACCCCACGTGTCTCTAACGTTCGATATGTCTGTATCAAATTTCAATTTGGGCAGTGTCATTTTTGCTAATTCTGGTATTGTTAAAGTAGTCTACCCCTAATGAGATTCGTGCGACATCGGAATTATTTGGGTGACGTCGTAAACATTCGGCGGTGGAACGTTCCATCGCCTAATGTTTACGACGTCGACCGAATCGGTTCTGATACGTAATGAGTCATAACGACGTCCCAAAGAAAATTTCCGTGGTCGTGTGAATCTCATTAGGGAAGTACTACCATAAATATCATTACCTGATATCCTCGGGATCCAGCATAGACAGTCTACGTTCTCCGTACACTTTACCCCACGTTTCTCTAACGTTAGGTATGTCGCTCAACAAGGTCTCGAACCTGGGTTGTATGGTGGGGAGCCGATTGTCGATCGAATACACCGAGATAGTGCCTGGTCTTTCGTTGCCTAACATTATCAAAGTGTAGTCTCCGAATTGGGCAAGTGTCAAACTTTCACTCTCTGGACCCTTTAAAAAATACGAATGAAAGCTTTGGAAAACATGAACGTAAAAGAAGAAAATTGATGACCAGAATTTACTCGCTTTACCAAAATAATTTCTAACCCTACGCTTGTAAATAAATTCTTCGAATATCCATTTTGTTATTTTCAACAGTTCGAAGCAGTCTTAGATTTTTGTCGATTAGAAAATGCATATTGAAATAAGTCACTGAAATATTTAGAAACATACATTGACTCTGTATGTTATATATATGTTGTTAAATTGCAATTGTGATATGGGCCGTAGGCCTAAATCACTAATAAAATAGTTATAGTTATAGTTAAATAGATTTTAGAGGTAAATTCGTATAAATCCAGGAGGTGACCTGTCGTTAATTCACGTGGGGGGGAAAACAAAAAAATAAAAGCAACAATAACAAGAACAACAACATAAACAACAACAACATAATACCTTTAACATATAATACGAGTTAACATCTAAAGCCTCTGGACATAGGTCACATAGATGAGCATGGTAGATTTTTCAAAAGTCAACAAAAATGTTGAAGATCAACCAAAATTTTGCTTGTTTGATTTTTAAAATCCACCACGTCCAGCTTATTCATGACATTTTCCCAACTTCTTTGCTTCAAACCGATTTCAAATTGTATAAATTGTACAAGTATTAACAAAAATTTTGATGGTTTTCTGAAATTCTGAGTCACATTATTTTCCACCGTGATTAAGCTAGTACGCTTTTCCTTTTCATGTCGCCAGTAGCAGTTTTTGATTGGACGTCCGACCAATTCTTACAACCACTTTTCGACAGGCGAAATGGGTTTTCATTACCAAAAAACCCTTTCTCAGACTCAATTGCCAGTTGACCAAAATTCAAAACAGATTTTGCGACCATACAGGAAAACTGTCGTATCTTTTCCTGCCTTCTATGTGTTCTCTAACAAACACTATAAGATTCATTGGTCGATCCAATTCATGACATGTCTTAACCAACTTTACGATCTTTTTTCGATTTAACCATTTTCTTGTAGTGATTTGACTTTCGTAATATTGTGTAAATGACAAGATCTTTAGAAAGCGATACATGCATACACTATGTTTATAAAGTAAACAAACGCCCTTTATCATCAGCAGCAGCGATAGCTCAAACGGGAAAGGATTAACATCGCAACCTTTTTTCAGTATGAAATTTGGGACGCCGTTGGTTTGAAACCAGTTCGGATTATTTCTTCTGTATAAAGTTTGTTAAAACGTTTGTTTTTCTTGGTGTGTTTACTGAAAACAGACATTTTAACTTAATGCACGTATGACAAATTCTTTTTCTTTGATCATTGTTGTTTAAGTCTTTGACATATTTAAAGGAACGGGGTTTCCACGAGACGTATTTTGGAAACAGGGATTTAAAATTGATTATCGGGGAGTGAGTTCATTTCGCAACTTGGGTTCGACTCGATGGCAAATCGGGGTTCCATCTGAACAGCCTCAGATGAGACGCTAGTGATGTCCACCTATTCAGAAAAATAGTTGCTCTTAGGAGTTTTATTTTTTTCTCCAGCATCTGTATCACTGATATTCGACAGTATCATGACCTATTTACATACTGATCAATGATAATGACAACAATGATTATTACTAGTCTATGATCGAGTGACAGCGATCTGTATTTTTTACGTTTAAGTGAACCGTTTATGTGTATTGAGCTAAGAAGATGAAGCAATAGATCTGCAACAGTGACGATGGTACCTGGATGATCGTATGAATATGTTTACAGATAGAGACATTGCTATTCTCAATTTTTTTGTTGATAATGATATGAAGATTTTAATTGCGTATTGTACTCCACTGCCATTTTCCCGACGGCACGTTCCCAATTTCTTCTTTGTATGCACATCTTTAGATGTAAGGATGCTGCGGTAGTACTGTTTTTTTTTACTCTAAACACGAATAAAAATCAAAGTACTTGGAACACTGTATTTAGACGTCTCTGATTGATTGGGCGGAATTGTATGTAAATGATCGGCGTTTCATTTCTTTATGTAGTTGAATTTGTGTTTAGATCGATTCTAAATCACTGCGGTCGTTTTTTCCCTAATGATGGTGGAGATAAAAGTAAAAAAAAGATGATAAAAAAGAAAAATGTCTGAGTAGAATTCGAACCCAGGGCCTTCCAGATATAGACATGTGTAAAGAGTACAAGGTGAGTGCTCTGCCAAGTGAGCTATCGCGGCTTTCATTTATGTAGCGCGTTGGCTTACATTTTGAATAAATTGCTTTGTATCGTCCTTTATAAAATCAATAAAAGGTGTAACTGACGACAATACTCATAGTTAACAAGAAGACAAAAGTGCTAATCACATGGCCTTAATTGAATTGGGTAATGAAATTAATAGTGATTATTCATAGAGACAAATCAGTTGTCTTGAAACAGCAATCAAATCAATTTAAATTATGAGAAGGGTTTTCTGGTAATAAAGCCGATTTCGTATGTCCGAAACCGATCTTATAGAATTAAACACAGAAGAATGAATCAAATATCTTTCGTTCATGTACAATCACGCTCAATAAATCAGAGACGTCCAATTACAGTGCTCTCAGCACTTTGATTTAGAATAGGTTTGATTATGCTAAATTTTGTCGTTTGTGAAAGAATCTAAAAATTTCCCAAGGACCAACCTAACCATCCGATCTCAATAGTCTCCGTTTTCAAGTGTATGTAGCCGGATTGCTATTAACACGGCGGATAATCACGTGATGGCCTACAACAATTTCAGAAAATCTTAAATAATTTAGTTAATACAGGACCGATTTGAATACGATTTGAAGCAGAGGAGATGGACAGACGTCACGGATTAAATGGACGTAGTATTTTTTTTTAAAAAATCAGCCGAAATAGAAATCATTAATGATCAACCAAAGTTCAATAACTTTTTATACAGCTGACTTTTTAAAAATCCACCACGCCCAGCTTATTTCCGGCTATTTTCCACCTTCTTTGCTTCAAACCGAATTCAAATTGGACATTTATTAACAAAAATATTGAGGATTTTTCTAAAATTGTTGTATACTGAACAAAAGTGAAAACGCTACACTGCAAGATTTCTTATTTCTGGAAAAGTATCGAACTAATAGCATGAAATATATTTTGACCTTATTTCCCAGCAATCCTTTTGTCGAAATTTCATTGTATCGTCTCCATTAATGTCAGAGTTACAGCCCTTAATGCGTTAAGAGCTAATTTTATCTAATGCCACATATGCGCATGCGCAGAAAACGATTCCTTATTTTTTCGGAATTGGTCATATCCGGGTTGCCAAAAAAACACTTAAAATCTCACTTATCTCTAGTAGCAAACTTTAAAATCAAGGTCTAATCAGTCAATTTTGTGAATTACCTCCCTTTTACATAAACAAATAGGAAATTTAAATTGTTTGGTATTCACAAATTTATCACGATTTTCGATTGTTTTTTTTTTGTGCAACATCATTCAGGCATTACAGGAGATTTTTGAAACCATTCTTCGACTAGGATTGTTCGCAGATGTCCATGTAATAGCGATTTCAATTTCCTATGGAGATTACATTGTAAAATTGTCAAGCTTTGGAACATAATGAAAATTCGGCTTTTCAAACATCATTTTCTTAACTCTGAAACAATTTTTTTGCAAGCTTCTTTACATTTCCTGACTGGTTACTTGTCAGACTACCATTCCATGCAGTCAAGCATGGTTTGCATTCTTCTGCTTGGATTTCTTAAGGTTTAAATTGTTTAAAATTTCCGTTCAAATTGCACACCTGAAAAACAGACCCCTGTCACATTAAAAGGGACCGTTTTTCATCCCCGTAATAATTATCCACAAAACTTTTAGTACTTTGCACAACCAAGTAAATAAACAATGCGAAACACTTTCATTTGATTATTTTACTTGTTGTATTTAGAAGAAATATGGCAAGCAAAGTAGGTGTAGCGTTTTCACTTTTGCTCAGTATATTATGCGATTATCCACCGTCATTAAACAAGTACGATTATAACATGGCTGTTCTTTTTTTGTCGCCAGCAGCAACGTTTTGATTAAATAACCCTAAATTTTATCGTTTGGGAAAGAGTTTATTTCAGAAGGACCCACCTTATCATCCGATCTTTTATCAATCGTCTCAGTTATCAAGTCGGGCGATGAGGGATTGCTGTTAAACAAGTACGGTTTCAACATGGCGATTCTTTGGCTGACGTCATTTCCGCTGTCGTACACGCGCTCCATGGTATCCGCCCTCCAGATGGAGAAACCACGCCCACCATACGAGTACACGTGGTCGTACTTCCCGGTAGAGGCATTCATACCATTTACTGTCGTTATTTTGAGACGTCCTGGAATACATAACAGATAAAAGAAAAGACATAAGAACTTTTTGGTGGTATTCCATCGACCAGTAGATGCCAATCGCTTCGTGCAATTTTTGTGGCGTCATCAGTGGTAACGGAAATGTGCGATGGTATACCCTCGTCAATCTCCGCGGCAAAGGAAATTCAGGAGGGATGTCATCGTCAAATTCCGTGGCCACCGACGAAGTTGCTTGCAATGATTGGTACCTAATTATGGATGGAATACCTTGACATTCGTCGCCAAACCATATGCCGTGGGTATTATCAATAAGACGAGTCCAATGAGTACACAGAGTCTAAATTGAAATAATCACTTTGTTAAAAAAAATGTTAAAACGACCAAAAATAATCAAAGGAAACATTATGGATATCCAATGAAAAAAGCTATATTTATGTTTTTTAAAGTATCACCAGATATTAAAGAACATATTATGTTAACCCATTACCTCACAGTAACTCCTTTTGACTCCCAACAAGATAATGGCTTTTGAAAACATTGTAGAAAATAAAGAAATTGCTTGTGACAAGCAATTTCTTCATTTCCCACAATGTTTTCTACATAAAAGGCCACAAATGAAAAATATTCATTCACTTGAAATTGTCACCTGCATCTTTAAATTTGGACAAGTCAAAAATTTTGCTGTTTGGTAATGGGTAAAGTATTCAACGAATCGTGTTTCTTTTAAATACCATGCTAATAAAGACAATGATAATAAAATTTTACCCAAATGCTCCTTTTCTTGCAGATAAGTTGTGTTTTGATCTGAAAAAAGTCATCATATGTTTAGTTATATCAACATTGATTATCATGATTATTATCATTATTCCTATTATTATTCCTTTATTATTTGCATTCCTTTATTTGCTGCACTAATGCAGATTATTTACAGATGAATGATAAACATATACAACAACAACAACAACAAAGTAAACATTATTAAGAGGTAGACGTTGTTTGATATTAAAGAAATTGATTTGCTATGTATACATTATAAGAAAAAACTCCATAAAAACTTCTAACAACCAAATGATTTTTTACCAAGTTCGTGCATGTACATATATATTCTTTGAAAAAAAAACATATTATACATTTCATCGTGAAAAAATCTTATTATTCCTACTATAAAAGTCCATGCTGAATCCTTTTCATTGAAAGCAAAAAGGGACGACTCTCTATGAATAAATTTTGTAGTATGCGTTCCCTTTTCTTAATGATCAAAGGTAAAATATTTTTCAAGCTGCAAAAATAAAAGAAACACGTCTTGGGTAATAGAAACCAAATTGCGAGCCTATTGTGCTAAAAAAGATAAATGACAGCTCGCAAGGTAGGCAAATAATCAAAACAAACATTGTATTTCTTATTTGGCCGATTGAACCACGTCGGTGTTTACTTGAGAAAATTGAATCCTATTCTTTAAACCTATCAGACTTATCAGAGCACTGTTAGCAAAGCCCAAAATATATCCGAACAGAGAATCAGAAAGGTTTTGGGGTTATTTTGTAATAAAAATTCTAAGACAGCGACTGAAAATTGTTGGATGTCTCTTTGATTTAATTTTCAATTACCGAAGTTGTCTGACAAAGTAATATCTCCAACCCTTGCTTCCTCAGAAAATCCGTGATAAACCTTGTTGTCACCTTCGTTAGCTGTGATGATATAGTCTACACCATTGTTCCTCCATACTTTAATGGAATCCGGCTGGAACATACCCAACACAGGCCACGGGTTCATATGCATTCCTGAAAATCAATATCGGTAACAAAGTCACAATATAGTCACATTTGGTCGTATCTTGAAACTGGTTGCATGTGCCTACTAGTTTTTCCCCAGAATTTCAGTTGAACATTCCACTTAGTTAAATTGTAACAGAAGAAACATACATTGGCTCTCGCTTAACGAAAGATTTGGTAGAAAATTATATCTGTTCATTTGAAAAACATACGTGGTATCTTGTAAAGTTCTGTTTGTGGAAGAATGGACCAACTGAATAAAAATCCCCTGTGTTATGTTTGTTAGTGTCTGAGTGCAGGGAGTCAAATTAAGAACCCCTGTGGTACATATAAAAGGGGACATGTTTTTTTTTCAAAATGCAATATTTCATCAATTGTTCATTAAACCCCTTTTCTCGATGAGACGATTCAAATGAGTACTCATAACATAGGGTTTTGGTTTGAACTAACACTGTAGAGTGGTTTCGCCCCTCTTATCTGTTTTTCTGCAAGACTCGCTTACTGAACAGTAGAGTGTTAAAGAAAGTCTATTTTTTTCCATTTTAAACTCAAACCTTATGTTGTGGGTGCTCATTGGAATCATCTCGACGAGACGATTCCGATGAGTACCCACAACATAGGGTTTGTTGTACATTTTAGTGAAATATATCATTTTGAAACGACTTCATCCCTCTGCATGACTCACCCCCATCTTTGTCACTAGGATCCATCGTTGTTGCTGACCAGTTCTTGAAGCCCAGTCCGTATATGTGCTCTATAGTTTCTGATTGTATATCTACCACGGCTATCGCATTGTTCTCCTGAAGGTATAAGGGGTATGTGAAGTACATGTATAATAGGGAACGTTTTTATCCAGTTTACGTAATTTCGGAAAAACAGTAGTATTTCGGGGGTGTTGTTATCAAGAGTTATTCACTCGCATTGAAACACATAAGGCCGACTGGTATCGTGTAGTAGAACACAGTTAATCTTTTCCATCCACCATTAGATATCGAACACGTTGTTGCATCTTCGGCGCCATCCGTGGCAACGGAGATTGACGAGGACATCCGGATTTTTAAAACGCTGTCACGGAAAATGCCAAAGATAGATATTGAGTTGCACGACGAGTTGGGAATCTAATAATCCGAGTCTTCTCTGATGTAAATACGCTCTTTGATATTTTGATTTTTCGCTATTTACATCAGAGAGCGGTGCTCTTTGAAAAAATCAAGAAGTTCGCAACAAATTGTTGCGCATCGTTCACCGTCCGATCTTAAACGCTATCGTTAAAACCCCTGATGATATCGATAAATGAACCATTTATTGTTATGGCTGCTGAAAAAATTACGACCAAAAAGTATTTCTAAAAGGTTAAAAGGCAATGTTTTGCAACAACCCTCACCTGAGCAGCCTTTGTTTACCTTGACCTTCCATTAAAAACCAAAGGTTATACTCATCCAGCAGGCCGATTTGAAATGAAAGTTTTGGTCAAGTATGACAAAAAATGATTTATTGATCTATACCCTACAGTGTTTTACCGAATGATTCGATATGATACACAAAAACAAAGCTTCAAGTTACTTGTAACGTTACCGAACTTTCCGCTGTTTTCAAAGAGCAACGCTCTCTGATGTAAATAGCGAAAAATCAAAATATCAAAGAGCGTATTTACATCAGAGAAGACTCGGATTAGGAATCTAACGACAGATGGAACACATTGTCAATTAGTGTTCGTCCTAGTTTTTGGACCAATCAAATTGCAGTATATTTGAAATTTTCGGCGCTATATTTCACATAAACGCACTGCCGGTCAGTTTATGTCACGGATATAGATAGCCCTGCCCCGTCTTCTTTGCAGTTATGAAAAATGATGTAATGTTTGGGAAAATGATGTAATTTTTGGGAAAATGATGTAATTCCAGTAACATCCGCTTGATAGTAGCTCCGGCTGGAGACGTGTTTGAAGAATGACAGTAGAAGCGTATGTTTTCATTGGTTGACGAACACTAAGTCAGATAGAGTCTGTATAGTAGATTCTACGCGACATAAACGTTCAAATGCTGCGCCTTTTGAACGTTTATATCGCGTAGAATCTACTATACAGCCTCTATCTAATACTTAACACGTGTTTCGGTTTCGGCAGGTGATCGAAGCCAGGTCTATTCCCCCTTCTTTAAATCACAAGTGATATGCGTTACCCCCCCCCCCCCCCCTCCTTTAATCACAAGCGATAATAACCCATAATGTACATGCATGTCGATCATCTTAAGGCCATGTTAGCGAGTTTTAGCACACACATCATAAGTGTTTAGTACAGATGTCATGAGTGTTTAGGACACACATCATGAGTGTTAGGACATTTATCTTTATTGCCGTTCACCTAGGGTTCGACAAGCAATATCTTTTAACACTTTCCTTAACTGCAATGATTTTGGCTGTTTCAAGTCGAGAGCTTCTGTAGAAAACACAATTCCACGAGTTTATAAAACATATGTATAATTTCCATGGCAGCCAGTAAGAACTTAAGGTGGTGATAACTTTTTCTTTAAAGGTACACATTAGGCAATATCCCCTTTTACTTTTAATATTAAATCACAATTTGAACGAATATAAAAATAGGCCTGCGTGCTTCAAAAGAAAAACCAATCAATTCAATGGTCCATCTTAAAATTCAAAATGAGCTATTGGAATCGATTTGAAAATAGCCTCATTGAAACAATATATCTATTTAAAGAGTTGAGTTGTTTAAACATTGAAAGTTTATTTGCATCAATAATGATTAGAGACATTACAAAAACAGTAATTTGTGGCGGCCATCTTTGGAATTTAAGATAGTGACCTCAAATGTATATATGAATGACTTCATTGGATCCGCTGGTACTCTAAATATAGGTAAGGACGCAAAAAGTCGGTCAAATCTGCCACCATTGGGGAGAAATAACAAAGATAAAATGAATACAAAACCAGGTCGTCTTAATGGCGATCATCTTGAAATTCAAAATGGTCGGCACAAATCCTCAAAAAAAAAAAAAAAAAAAAAAAAAAAAAAAAAACTTTGAATCAGAAGGTTTGAAAATGTTTGGAAATACATTGTCCAGAAATTAATTTGTGTTAGTTATAATTCAAAATCTTTTAGAAAAAAACGGTAAATAGTGGCGGCCATCTTAGAAATCCAAGACGGCCACCCCAAATGGATATATATAATTGGCAGCATCGGATCCGCTGGTACTTTTAATATGGGTAAAGACGCAAAGCTGAGTCAATATCTGGTATAATAATGGAGATATTGCTAATAACAGGAGTTCAATATGGCGGCCATCTGGGAGGTTCAAATTTCGGACTCTGCCTACCACATCATTTGTTTCGGTCTAGACTACACGTTTGCCAAATTTGGTGCTTTCCTGAAAAAATCAATCATGGACCCCTTTTTATACGCCGCCGGAGGCGGACGTATATTGGCGTCATCTTCTCCGTCTGTCCGTCCGTCCGTCCATCCGTCCGTCCGTCCACTTTTCTTGTCAACGCAACTCCTCCTAAGTTTCTGGCTGGATCTTCTTGAAACTTAGTCAATGTTATCACCTCAATTGGTAGATGTGCATGAAGGAAGGATTTTATGGTTCGTTGATTTTTGCCTGAGTTATGACCCTTAAAAACTTAGTCTCTGCGGCTTATTGAAGTTGCAGCCTTGTCAACGCAAATCCTCCTAAGTTTCTAGCTGGATCTTAATGAAACTTGGTCAATGTTATTACCTCAATTGGTAGATGTGCATGAAGGAAGGATTTTATGGTTCATTAATTTTTGACAGAGTTATGCCCCTTTAAAACTTAGTCTCTGGGGCTTATTGAAATTGCAGCCTTGTCAACGCAACTCCTCCTATGTTTCTGGCTAGATCTTAATGAAACTTGGTCAACATTATCACCTCAATTGGTAGATGTGCATGAACGAAGGATTTTATGGTTCATTGATTTTTGCAAGAGTTATGCCCCCTTAAAACTTAGTCTCTAGGGCTGATTGAAATTGCAGCCTTGTCAACACAACTTCTAAGATTCTGAATGGATCCTAATGAAACTTGGTGGATGTTATTAACTAAATTGGTAGATGTGCATGAAGTAAGGATTTTATGGTACATTGATTTTGCCTGAGTTATGCCCCCTTCAACCTTAGTCTCTGAGGCTTAATGATATTTCAGCCTCATGAACGCAATTCCTTCCAGGTTTTTGACTGGATATTTATAAAAACCTTTTTGTGAACACAACTTTTTACCGGTTTTTGTGTGAATATCTATAAACCCTTGACAATGTCATTTTTTTGTCTCAAGTTTTATAAGTGGCGGCGTATATTGTGACCATGGCACTCTTGTTTCTGATATATATCCGCCTAACTAAATAGATATTGAAGGCAGAACTTGTCTACAATATCCAGAAAATCAAAAGATTTGGACAATTACAAGAGAAATGTTGATTACGTCCCGATGTTTATCCAGTATTGTTATATTGGCTGGCACTATTAAATCATGTGAAGTAAAAGAATTGTGGCCTATCCCATCGTCCACTCGCTAAATAGATACGACCCTTAAAGGTCGCAAAGTAAAATCTCTCACCGTTTCAACACACGTGACAATGACCCAAATTCAACATGCCAATCATGCTATGAACATCCACCGAATCATATTCTAGCACAAAGTGAGGGCATACGTCATACCTGTGATGCTTGAGATATGCCTACATAGATACGGGGATATCGAGCTATATTTTACTCAAGGAGCGATAATCTACCTGATCTTTATCAGCCACCATATAGATCTTTCCCCCAGCCTTGTAATGCAAAAAATGCATGGTTCTGATTGTACGTGTAATCATGTCCTTTGTGTTCTTGTATTTGAGTGTGTTGTCGCTGTTGTTTCTATAATATATTTCTTTGAGAAAGGACATAAGGAGACCCCAATCGGTAGAAAAACTTGAACCATGCATTTTCATTTATTTTGGTCTGATTATTGACATTGAATTTGACAGCACATACAAAGAATCCTCAATAAGTTTGTTAATATGTAACCGATTTTGGTTTAGTTTGAAGCAGTGTGAACAATGTCAGGTTTGTTGGATGTGATTGATCTTTCAAACAGCACACGAGAAAAATAAATGACGAGCAAAACAACATTTGCTCGTTAATTTCATTTTTATCGTTAGTGCTTTTTAAAAAAAAATCTACTACAAACACAACATTTCTGGTGGGTCTTTTCGTCTTCTCTAACTCAATCCGTTTTTAAAGCGCTCACGTACTTACAGATTTATTGAAGATTTTCTGCAATGTTTGCTATCGTGTCAAGTGATTTCCAACCGTTGTTATCAAGTGACATTGAACTTATTGCGCATACCTTGCTCGTCGAGGTCATGTATAGTGAATCATACCATACTAAAAATCAAGATATACGTCACTAGTGTGGGTATATGTTTATCTCTAGTCCTGAGTGACGTTGTGCTAGATTCACTGAGTGAGTTAACCCATTTACAGGTCGTTGTTTTATTAGTAAGGTTTACTTAGATTGAAGCTTTGGAAAAGAGAATCAGATGGTGGTGGGGTGGGCGCTGGAGAGCATTTTCTACGTTTGCCTCTTTACCATGTCTTTTTACCAATGAACAAGAAAATTATCGCAGCTTTTCAAACAAAACCTTGTATCTACGGAATGTTAAAGGAGTTTCTTTTGCGTTTGTATTTGACTGAAAATGAAAATAAT
Source organism: Fragum sueziense (assembly GCA_963680895.1). Classification (NCBI taxonomy): domain Eukaryota; kingdom Metazoa; phylum Mollusca; class Bivalvia; order Cardiida; family Cardiidae; genus Fragum; species Fragum sueziense. The sequence goes on along the minus strand of OY804601.1, from coordinate 45,764,765 downwards.
TCAAAGTTTTAGCATTTATTTGTTTGGAAACCAGTCTTTGTCTTGACTGATACATGTACAATTCATATTCTGTATACTAGATCTATGTCCAAAAAGAACGGTCGACATAGTCTGGCTTACCTGCCCCTAATACTGCGTTATTGGGTCAGGAAGACACCAGTAATGGCGACGTCCATTGCACTGATATTTTAACAAAGGTAAAGAACAAAGTTCTTTAATTTTGTGAGCAGAGAAGGGTCATTAGAAGAGTAGATAGGTTTCGGTATATTTTTAACTCTAGCAATAAAAGTTTAACATGACCGCAACGCTAACCCGAAATAAAAAGGTTTTAAATTATGTACATGAAAACTATATGACGGCAATTTGGATCCAACTCTGTACAGTAGTCCGATTAGCTCAGTGGTTAGAGCGTCTACTTTGAAATCCAGAGGTCCCTGGTTCGAATCCCAAGAGAGTAACATGTTTTAGCCACACCCCCTTTCTTTTTACATTTTTCATACCAAATGGTTCTACAGATTGCAAAGACGTAATAAAAACACAATTACCAATTATGTTTTAATTGCATCTTAGTGATTTCCAGAATAGTTTGGTTTGAGAAAATGTATTAAAGCAAAATGTAGACGAAAAAAACATTTGCCCAACGTGGGATTCGATCCTTGGACCCCTGGTGTCGAAGTCAGACGCTCTACCACTGAGCTAATCAGACTACTGGTAAGATGTTCATCCAACTTGCATTAAAATAGTTTTCATGTACATAATTTAAAACCATTTTATTTCGGGTTTGCGTTGAGGTCATGTAAATCTTTTATTGCTAGTATTAAAAATATACCGAAACCTATCTACTCTTCTAATGACCCTTCCCTGCTCACAAAATTAAAGAACTTTGCTCTTTATCTTCGTAGTGAAATCTCTCCACTGGAGGCCGCCATTGTTACTGAATGCCTGACGTACTAAAATACATAGTACGACAGGGAACCAGACTACGGTCGACATAGTTTACAAAACATTTAGCGCACCATTGCGATTCCACCGAGTATATCTATGCTTAAAGGGCGAGTACCCATGTTTAGCGGCTTTCAGAGCTTCTTTACTGGCCGAATTGACAGACTAAAGTTAGGTCATGGACAAAGTGCAAACGTTCAAGGTTACAAAGCATTTGTTCCAACGGAAATTGGCGTTTTAAGTGAAGTGACCCTAGTTCATGAAGTTCAATTAAAATGTTAACCCAGCCATGCCAGTATCTCTAGATATCTCTGGTCAGCTAAAAAATCAATATAAGATTCCTGATACTGGTACACCACTCATAAACTACAGACAAACCAGGGTAATGATTCTTTGTGCTTTTATACTTGCCATTCTATTTCGTGTACTAAATTGATAAACTTTCAACATGTAATGTAATGCCAATCAGGTATCACTGCGTAAAAGATCTAACACATCAGGTTCATGAGGTTGCACAGTGCGTTCATTTTTGTGTAACTACATGTATGTGATTGATTTTAAAATCTCAATGGCCAAATGCACTGCCTTGGACTAAATTCAGAAGGTGTTAGATAGGACCAAACACAGAAACCATCGATGTCCGTGTAGAGCATGTGATATAGTTTTGAATCCAGAATAAATGAATATTTCTAATACTATACCATCTTCGCAGGCCAATTAATGATTCGACCTCCACGGTATTCCTGTGGTAGACAAAATTAATAAACTAGTCAAGCTGGTGACATGTTTATATAGCTATGCAATCATTTTGCTTCGAACATTTCAATTGCCAGAGATTGTCGACGAAGTTCATTTGCCCCAGTTTTTTATCTTATAAACTGCACTGGTAAATAAATGACCTTTCTCTGTTTTAGTAGGCCATCTGAGGTGACGTCAAAATGAAGGTCAGACGTACAGTTTCCCCCTGCACAACGATAACATACCATGACAACATTTGGGTTATTCAAATATTTTATTTACTTTGTGCAAGGTCGTCACATTAAAAGGGACCTGGGTGAGTTTTGTACTTCCTTCTGTACTTCAAGTCGATTAAAAGAAAAGGCCGGTGAGTTTGGTACTATCTTGAATTAAGGTATTCCATCCATACTGAGACTCTAGTGACGTCGGAAATTTTCTTGCGACGTCTTTAAGATATTCTACGTGTCCGAACCTATTTAGGCGACGTCGCAGATATTTGGCGGTGGAACTTCCAACCTCCAAAGGTTAACGACGTCGCCCGAAAAACTCCAATGTCGAACAAACCTAATTGGATGGACTTCCACAAAGCGTAAACGGAGACACTCCACAAAGGGAAATTCTTCCGGGTCGTAGTATACAAATATAGTTCCGTCAAAAATGGATTCGCTCCTTTTGTTGCATTGATTCTGTGTCTATAGAATAGGCAGATGCATGAAATGTGGTTCTGCATACTGGCAGACCATCGGTGTACTGCTAGGCTGTGATTTGATGAATTTGCCGGGAACTAGTTTCTTGCGCGGTCGTGACCTCTCATGGGTGTGTGTCACATGCAGATCCCGAAAGAGATGGCAAATTGCAAGGGTGGCTGTGTTCACGGGTGTGTGATTTTAGCTGATGGTGCTATTGATACCACTTTCTTGGTAGTAAATTAAAGACAAATAAATGGTCTATCAGGCAGACTAAGTAAAATGTGCCACAAAGACTTCTGAGAGAAGCTAGAAGCTGCCAAATTGACCCATTTTAATATAAATTTAATAGGCCCGTTTCGTTGAGGAGTGACACCAAATTTCCTTTTTATTTGCATGTCTAATCTGGTATTTTGACTGTGACCAGTAAGTTTGGGTGGACCCTAACTCGTATGTTATTTGTCAAAATATCCAAATACTACCGTAAAATGTTATCTTCAGGACGAAAAAGAATTTTATATTTATCTTTTTGCAAACGGCTGTTTATTACTCTAAGACAGGTTAGCGATAAACAGTTTTCCAATGCCAAAGGTCTGATCCATAACAAGATTCATTGCCTAAGCTCAATATTATCTTAACAAGTTTGTTTTACGCGACCGTCCTTTACAGTCTGAATTCATACTGAAAACTCTTCTGCACTCAAATTTGCCCCTTTGACATGACATACCACACATGTTGATAACAAGTCTAGGTTAGTTAACCAGTCACCGTTGACGAAAAGATATCGCTGATTCAGTTCAACTGTACCATAATTTTACCATGAAATACACTAATATACTGACACGCAAAAGAAAGGGTGCACTTTCACTTTTTGCATTTTCTTTAATTCTTACGAAGTTGATTGGAGTCTCGGGAGTAAAACTGGTGACAAACTTAAGATGAAGCCTTAAAGAATTATGCATCAAACCAGTTTGCGATAATATTGTACATAGTGCATACAAGCGGTGCGCTCTTTAGCCCACTACCACACAATGTCTCTTTTTGACTCCATACAAGATCATGACTTTGGAAAGTATTGTGTAAAATGAAGAAATTGCTTGTGACATTTACAACAATGATTTCTACTCCAAAAGACCCTAAATCTTTAAATTTCCTTTACTTGAAATTGTCGTCTGCATCATCTTTGAATTTGGACACGTCTAAAATTTTGCTGTTTCGTAATGGGTTAACGAATAAGTCTTCGGACATTCCATAAACATCTTCTATAGATTTTGTATATGAAAGCTGTCTTGCTTACCTGTAAACAGAAATAAGCTTTCGTTTCATCATGATTGAAGGCAATATATTCTGGTTCCACGTCATTACTAAAGTTGTTGTTGTTTCCTCTGTATACAAACCGGACACCAGACTGTTCCAATTCGGACACCCTGATAATAAAAAATGTTAAGGATTACATTCCACCATTAAGTACAAAACACTTTGTGCATATTCGGGCGTCATCCGTAGCAACATAGATTGACGGGGGTAGGCCTATCCACAGTGGATAATCACGTGACTTAGACTTTCCGATAATGTTCAATAACTTTGTCAATACTTGACCAATTTGAATTCAGTTTGAAGCAGAGAACGTGGAAAAATGCCAGGAATAACATGGTCATGGTAGATTTTTAAAAATCAACTGATAAAAAAGTAATTGAAGATAAACCAAAATTTTGGTTTATCTTCAATAACTTTTTTATCAGTTGATTTTTCAAAAATCAAACAAGTCCATCTGATGGGTTATGTCTGTCCAAATTTTCTGCTTCAAACCGAATTAAAATCGGTCTCGTATTTTAACGAAGTTATTGAAGATATTCTGATCAGTAATTATTGCATCACGTGATTATCCACCGTGCTATCCCTCGTCACTTTCCTTTGACACGGATAACGCCCGAATATAGGCGAGATAATCATATAAAAAAGCTGTAAGGACAGTTTCGTACGATTAATACAATCAAAAAAGCAAAAGTTTGAGATTGACAGAAGAACGAGTACAGAAATTCTAATTCTAAGAGCTAATATTATAATGCTTACAATGTTCTGTCCTTGGTCCATTGACAAAACATGTCGAATTTCATTTTGATCTGATTGATACAGAAAAGGCCATTTGACTTCAAACTAAAAAATTTGCTTCTCTTGTCAATTTACTCCACCATTTTTTGGCCATTGGTCCAAATAGTAAGCCCCTTCAGAATTGTAACATACAAATTAAAGATATTATATTACAAATGTATGTAGCCCTATCAATACAAGTATTCAAAGAATTCTAGTTTTGAGCCCTTGTTTCAACTCATCCTTTACCTTGAATTAAACTGTTCAAATCCCAGCATATTATACGTGTAGTTGCTAGCAGGTGTAGTAGAAAACGTTATAATGCCGACACCCCCTGGCGGATCTATTAGGTCACCATTATCGTCATTGTAAGGTTCTGCTTCAATGGCCACGAAGACTTTAGAGCAGTCAGATAATGGATGAATCATATCGGGGACGGCACCAACTGATCAAATACAAATAATTCGTTGGTGGGTAGTCAAAACCTCGTAACTACAGCTTGAATAAGCTGGAGTTACGAGGTTTTGACTTCCCACCGACAAATCGTTGGTGGGGAGTCAAAACCTCGTAACTACAGCTTGAATAAGCTGGAGTTACGAGGTTTTGACTTCCCGCCGACAAATATATCACATCAAGCAATTACTATCAATGGGATGTCAAAATCTCGTAACTACAGATTGAATGAGCTGGAGATACGAGGTGTTTACCTCCCACGGATGACGTACAGTTGACACTCTTTATGTCGAGGTTAGAGGGGCCTTCAAAATACCTCGACATATCCGGAGTTCTACTTATCCGGCTTTGTTTAGTTACGACTTCTCTCCAAAGCCGAGGTCTATTGATTAACCATCAAATATGACATCATTCTATCATAATGGAATGAAGAGAGAATGTGCTCTGTTCTTAAAGCTACTATTTCCCAGATTTGGACCCAAAAATTGTCAAATACAAACGAAATGTACACTTTTTAAGCTTTATATGACCTGATTAAATGATTACGACAAACTATTGAAGCAACGACTCATTTTTTCGCAATTTGATACCAAATTCATGAAGCGATATCGAAAGTAGGTCAAAACAGTAGGACATGCGACTTTCTTAAATGACGTCACAACATACATGATGACGTCATATTGAAATTCAAGTATGAATCTCGTTTGAATCATGGTCCGCGCTGTATGCGCATGTGCAACAATTTCAAAATAATTCTAACCCCATCAGTGATGGGGTTGAATTTAGGTTTGGATTCTCCCTAAATTCAGCTATCTGTCTTGTAATTTCGGCTCATTCTCTGTCTGAATCGCATATTATTAACCATCCCGAGGTTGTCAACACAAAAGTTTTGCATATTTTTTTCAAAAAAATTCATTTTTTGCAATTAGACCATCTGTTACCGTCGCCCTTTAAGAGAGTAAGTTACGACTAAAATTGCATTTGACAAGTTTTGTTACTTTTCGTTTATAATTGAAAATAGTAGAAAGAGGATAAAAATTGTTCTCAGCGAGCAATTTCTAGCCCTTTCCCACCATTTCAGTGTCTATATTTGTTTCGTTTGGAATGGTTGGTATCCATTGATGAGGAACGAATCAAATTTTCACTTCGGCTTAAGAAGAAATTCAAACGTGATAAACATAATCATTTTGAAACAAATGTAGATATGGGCATTTAAATATCGTACGAATAGAAGAGAAATTGCTCTTTTCGAACAAATTTGACTTTCTTTTCCTATTACATGTATATTTCTATTATAAGCGTACTTCGTAACCAAAATAAACCGTTGATCATTATTTTAGGCGAAAATGAACAAAAAATCGGATGATTCCGACTCAAAATCAAAACCAGCTTCTGTATACCTTATTCTAGGACATTATCAACTATTTATTTGCATGAATGAAACATTCGATTGATTAAAATATGATATCAATGCTTATCAACAAAAACATCATAACTGCAGCTTGTTTAAAGCTGCAGTTACGAGGTTTTCTTTGAAAAGCAACGATATTTTGCTTGACACCGGAGGTTTGTCAAATGCTTATTATGATAGATTTTCGAAGTTAAAAAAATCCATCAAAACACTCTTAAAATAGACCTAGAATATACATGTATATTAGCTGATAAATCGATTGTGCACATCTGTTTCAAAATTAGTGACATACTTTAATAAAGGGGCAAAAAATATATCCTCACAGTTAGAAAAGATAGAAAACGCAACAAGAAAATAAATATTCATATCGAAGAACTTTTGAAGATTTACTTTCGAGAAAACTAAATCAAGACACGCCCCACAGAAACAACAACAACAACAACAAACAAACAACATCAAATAACACTCAACAGCCACATCCACCACTGAAATTATAGGGTGACCCTATTCTAGGTACTGCAGAGGCCATTAATAAGATTTTTTTTGTGTTTATCAAAGCTCAGAAGACATTGAGACAAAAGGAGAATATGTTGATTATCAGCATTTTCTTCTTTGGCCTCAATGTTTCCCAAGCCTTTTCTAACTGGGACGTCAAGACCATGCCTTTTTTTTTACTTTTAGGAAGGGTTCAAGAGTATCCTTTAGGAAAGGGTTAAATATGAGAGGTATTTTTCTCCAAAACAAGACTTTGTCAGTGGAAATACTTTAGAAAAATATTAAGAGAATAGAAATAAATGCTGATATATAAAAAAATAGCGAATTTCGTTTTTCCATTATTTTCTCTGCCATACCGCACATACTTCTTACTTTTAAGCAGTCTAAAATTTTGTCCCTCGGAAAAGTGTTAAGAAACAAGACTATAATGACAATGAATTTTGTACTGAAATTAGACTGGGTTTAAAGCTGTTTTCATAAACCACCGGTGTTGTTATAAAATCTCATAACTACAGCTTCAATGACAGATATTGTTGCGACGTTTTAGAATTGCACCGACGAAATACTTTTGTATGTCCGAAATAACGTCACTGTTTAACCCTTTCCGAAACAAGACCTGGTTTTGACGTCCCTAATAGAAAAGGCTTGGGAAAACATTGAAACAAAAGAAGAAACTGCTGATAACCAGCAGTTTCTCCTTTTGTCTCAATATTTTCTATGTCATATTTCACACAAATCTTATCTTTAATAGCATTCATTTTGTCATTTGTGGCAGTTTTTGAATTGGATCACCCTAAAACGTTGCTGTTTGGGAAAGGGTTAAATGAGTCCCTATTACTCACCCACGATTGAATGAATCAAGTTTAACGTGCCACTATGTCGATTGTATGCTTCGTAAACGTTCACAAAACCGTCAGTTCGTTCTGTTTTGTTGTCAAAGGCTACGAATAGGAAGTTCCCACACACTTCAACGTCTGTGACGTCAACGTCGACGTAAGATACTTTGTGAAGCACGTTCATGGCGTAACTGGGATCCGATAAATCTACTACATGAACGTTTGTGTGACCTGGAAAAGACATGCGCTTTGTTCTTGGAAAAGGATCCTTTCGAGACCAACGTGGATTCGGTTCAGACTATGCATTCAAGTGATTAGCATTTAACAGTTTTGGTCTATCTGGATAGAAAACATCGTGAGAAAGGAAGACATGTCTCAAGCAATTTTTTTCCAAAAACAAACGAATAAATGAATAAATAAAATAATATATATTTTTTTTTTTGCTGTCCTTGTATAAAAAATAAATAGCTCAAGAAATCGAGACAATAGAAGAAAATGCTGATTATCAGCATTTTCTCATTTTGCCTTAATATTTTTTATAAGTATTTTTAGCACATTCAATCTTTATTAACATCCATTTTGTCGCCCTAAGCAGCTTTAGAGCTGGACCTACTATAAAAATTGCCGTTTGGGAAAGGGTTAAGACAAAATTCTACATACCAACCGAATACAGAAGTTTTGTTGCTGGGTCATAAGACATCTGTTCAGCCGCTTCCTTGGATAGCCCGTACTTTTCCGGGTTGTATCGGTACGGTAAAAATAACGTCGATACTTTCTCGAACGTAACGTGAAAGGACGAATCGTCTGTGTCTGACGTCAAAAACGCCGTTATGTCTGACGTGAAACATGTAAACGATAACACGATCATCAACATTTCGATATGTTTAAGAGCCATTTTTAGTCTTGAATAATAATAAAGAATACAAAATATACAACCACAAATTTGTTAAAATTATCAATTGATCAGTGTTTTTCTTTTTCTCTCCTTTGCTCGGCAGCAAACGAACAATTCGGTCTATCAAAACGACGATGACAATCCTATTTTGTTTAACATCAAAACGACCACAAACCATTTAAAATTCGTTCCCAAAACGACATGGTTCAGACAGATTTTCAGTTTGAACATTCCTGCAGACGACAGATAATTTCATGGTATACAAAAACCTTGAAGGAAAAGAAGAAAATGCTGGTTATCAGCATTTTCTTCTATTCCGTCAAGGTTTTCGAAAAACGTGTTTTATTGTTTTCATCAAACTCCCAACGAAACGAAAGACGTCAAAACAACGTGACGTTTGTCAAATAGCTAAACATTAAAATGATATGTACGTTAACCCCGTCGTCTGTCACTTGTACAAAATTTAGACGTTGACGCAACGATCGAGCGAACTGACAGATACACAAAAACACTACTTCTTCTCTCACTTATATATCGACCGAGTCATGTAAAAATAACTTCTGATATTAACAAAGAATAATCGTCGGTGTTATTGTCAAACCTCGTAACTCCAGTCTGATTAAAGCTGTAATTACGAGGTTTTTGTCGAAAAGCAGCGAAATACTGCTACCCCGTTTAAAACTTTATCAGACAGCAGAAATGCGATGGTTTTTATAGATGACAATTTGGTGCTGATATAGACATTATTTATTCGGAATTTCAGCAATAAAAAAATGAGATAAAAGAAGAAAACGTTAATCATAATCCTTTTCTTTTTTTCTGTATTAAAGGGCGACGGTAACAGATGGTCTAATTGCAAAAAATGAATTTTTTTGAAAAAATATGCAAAAGTTTTGTGTTGACCACCTCGGGATGGTTAATAATATGCGATTCAGACAGAGAATGAGCCGAAATAACAAGACAGATAGCTGAATTTAGGGAGAATCCAAGCCTAAATTCAACCCCATCACTGATGGGGTTAGAATTATTTTTAAATTGTTGCGCATGCGCATACAGCGCGGACCATGATTCAAACGAGATTCATACTTAAATTTCAATATGACGTCATCATGTATGTTGTGACGTCATTTAAGAAAGTCGCATGTCCTACTGTTTTGACCTACTTTCGACATCGCTTCATGAATTTGGTATCAAATTGCGAAAAAATGAGTCGTTGCTTCAATAGTTTCTCGTAATCATTTAATTAGGTCATATAAAGCTTAAAAAGTGTACATTTCGTTTGTATTTGACAATTTTTGGGTCCAAATCTGGGAAATAGTAGCTTTAAGATTTCTTAAGGATATTTTGGAAGCGATCTGTAGAGCGAGACTTTAAATGGGTAGCGCCATTGCTATATTTCTTGCGGAACCCCTCATTCAACTCTTTAGAAACAATATAAGAGAGAGTTGATCGACTTGTTCCGAATGTTCCATGATAAATAAACCGTGCTGTTCCAAATGCTCCATACTTCATACAAATGACGTCATCAGGACGCCATTTGTATGAAGTATGGAGCATTCGATACACCTTGCTTAGAATCTCGGTCTCAAAGACGATTTTATCAAAAACAGCTTCAGATAAGAATTCTTATAAAAAGAACTAGCTCTAAAGAACGCGCCCCATATACTGGTGATATGATTGTGGCTCGCAAAAGCAGTAGGACCTATTCCCTCGAACAGCTTTGCAACGGTTTTGGTAGGGGGAATCCACTCACAGAGAGACAATTTATCTCCATTTTCTAACGTGGTCGTCTTTTTATTGAACTTCCGAAGGACGCACATAATTCATTTGATCAGAAAACATGTAAAGACCCCACTCTTCCACCCCCTCAATTAACGGACATGATAAAAACTACAAACTTTGGAAAGACAAAAAAAATTAGGACGGAATAAATCGTCGGTGTTATTGCTAAACCTCGTAAAGACAGCTGTAGTTACGAGGTTTTGCAATAACACCGACGAAATGCACTTGGTGAAAATTGAAGACTAGTAAAAATTTCCGCAATCAATATCATTCGGGCGATTCTGCATGTCTTTCCTTACAGCTTACGTTAAAAGACATGACAATGCATCTTTAGAAATTAGCTATCGGTGATCTGCCATGTCATTAGACCTTTTGAGGGGGTTTCTTCCCAATATTTTTCCCCAAACGATAATAATTTAGGTTAATCTAAAATTCATAAAAGCTGCAGCATAAAATGTAAGCAAGAAGCAGATTGGCATGCAGTATATTACTTCTTTGCCGTATACATGCCTTAATACCCTTTGCAACATAGTGATGCCTCTTGACGCCCCTCAAACAAAATGCTTGGGAAGAAGAGGAAACTGCTTAAGACAAGCAATTTCTTCATTTCAAACACAATCTTTTCTGCACCACAAGACAAAATCATACAACATTTCACCCGTTTCATATTTCATCTGCAGAATCTTTGAATTTTGACCAGTCTTAAGTTTGCCGTCTGCTTATGGGTTAAATATATTTCCAATGATGACTGGTATTGTCATCAGGAACAAGCGAAGGAAATTAATGGCAGAAAGAGGAGAAAATGTTAATCTTTTCCATTCTTTCATGTTTCTTGAATATTACGCGTAATATTATTTACACTAATTCACTTTCATTTTACCTCAAGTACATGACTACAACAGTTTTCAAATAGAAAGGTTTTTCACTTTGCTACGGAAAGAGCAAATCGCTGCTTTTAGACAAAAACCTCGTAACCGCAGCTTTAAACAAGCTGCAGTTACGAGGTTTTCGTTAAAAGCCACAAAATGGAACAACATACATGTAATAGTTTGCTAATTACTTCCGGGAGTTTGGCGGGAATTTAAATTTCTTTATTCTCGCCGGATTGTCCTGCATGTACCTCGAAACACTTATAAATGAAAAGAAAACAATACTGTTTGATTAATTATTTTACTTAAAAAAAATATATGTAAACAAATATTATAAGATTAATATTCATAACGATGTAAATACATAAAATCAAATGCTTAAAGACGTATTTGGATAAGACGAATCCTGCGAATTACGTGCAATGGTAGTTAAGCATGTATCATTTATTCTAATGATTAGAAAAAGACTTCGTGCAAGTTCGGGCGACATCTTTAGCAACGTAAATTAACTAGGGTATCCGTCATCAATTTCCGTTCCCACGGCTGACGTTCAGAAATCGACGATGACACTTTCTTGAGAAGTCTTATACGTAACTTACGATCATAATCACTGGTGGTGAACTAAAACAATTTTCGCTACAACAATGTATAGATATTTTGCGTTTAAATGTGAGTTTATAGATTTTTTTCTAATGACAATGAACTTGTTCTAAAAAAACTGGGTTTACCGTTTTCTATTAACAAACTGTCGGTGTTGTTATAAAATCTCGTAACTACGGCTTCGATAAAGCCGTAGTTACGATATTTTATAATTTCACCGACGGAATACATCCTTCGCTTTGGCCGAGTTCACCACCAGTGATAATGCCCAAGTTGAACATCTCATTATAGCGGGGTCGTTATAATGATATACACATATGGTATGATAAGTTGAGATAAAGATAATTAGGGGTTGCAGACATTCTTACATTTTTTATTTCAATCCCAAACCTTGTGTTATGGGCATGGGCGGATCTAGGGGTGGGGTCAGGGGGTCATGACCCCCCTGGAATTGGCCGAAAATTGAATTTTGACTTTATAACTTCTTATCAAAAGATATCCACAAGATAAGGTTAGACGAAGATTAAGCGAAAAATGTATTTTGAAAAGACACCACCCCCTCCTGTCTGTAGCTCTTAATAAGCGTACGAAATTGACAGAAAATTGGCCCGCAAAGTCTTCACAGATTCATCATTTACAAGTACTTCTTCATTAGAAACAGGGTGACAGTCCCCAGGGTTAGCACTGAAAATAAAAACAGAACACTCAAATAATGTTTTATGTTTCCAACTTAATTTTATATTAGAAAATATAACCAGGCCCCGGTTTCTCGAAAATACGTAAGTACGTTCTTATGCTCAAATCTGAGCACCGTGCTCAAATCGCATGAAATCCACGTGAACTTCAATCGAATACCATTCAACGTAGGAGAGTATTCCTTTGAAGTTGAGCACGTTCTCACGAGTATGTAATTAAGTTTTTTTTCGAGAAACCGGGGACTGGTTTCGATGTCCCTAAAAGAAATGGATTGGGAAAAACATTGAGACTAAAGGAGAAAATACTGAATATAAGCATTTTGTTCTTTTTATATATTTTCCATGCTTAAATATACACGATTCCTGTCTCTATTTACATACGTACATTTTGTTGTCTGCTTTTGATTCGGGCCATCTTAAAATTCTGTCGTTTGTGAAATGGTTATGGAAACGATTAAGTGTGGTCGCATGACTTGTAAATTTTTCGTCTATTTTTCGGAACCAAATGCTTATTCAACGGCATCAAATGCCAATGTTACAATACTGTCCGTTTTCTTCAAAATGTAGGCCCTAAAGCGAAATATACATGTTTTGTGAAGTTGAACATCAAATGAACTAATGAAGTACAAGTATTTTTGTTCTAAATGCAGACATAGATCTATGCTAAAATGAAATGTTGCTGCTTTGTCATTAGTAGTAGGCTAAAAAACGGAAGGGCGGACATAAACCTTTTTTTGTACAGAAAGATAAGCTGACAATTAGTGGCCCCAATATCTACCAATAGATGTCGCCACCTGTCGATTACCATCTATCTCTGGTGGGCATTCTGGGTTAACTACTTTCAAGATGTCAGCGCCCATAAAATGCATACACGTGGTACTTCCTCATGACTTCCTGTCACGCGGCATATTTGCTTCATATGCTTGCATAGAGTAAAATGAATAATCTAATTTGAATTAATTATTTTATTAGATGAAATTGAGACGAAAATCAAATTTTATTTTGTTGCAAATGTATTTGTAGATGCAATTTTCTGCTTGCTACATTTTGGCGACAGGATCCGATTTTGGAGTTATGCGCACCGCGTAGTGATTTTTATCCAAAAATGGATAAAGTGATGCGTCAAATGAGTCAGTCCGAAAATAAAAAAAAACAATAGACTGGAAATATTGTAGACTGGCTGCTTAGTCAATGTTAGTGGCCCATCTATGGTTATAAGGGAAATAACTCTAATCAAAAGAAAATCGAATGTCATCTAGTGAGAATTATCTCCCTTGTTATAGAAGAAACTACGGGGGTTCCAGCTAACATGATTTCTGTTTCTAATTTGAAATCCTTTTGAAATAATCTCTTAACATGGAAAATCTTAAACGTTTCCATCACCCTTTCCTTCCATCTATTTATGGTCAACCCTTTCAATAGCTTTCGGTAGGCATTCGAATTGACGCGAAGTCAAAAGTTGGGGTACAACGGCGTAACGTCATGTAACATCGATTTGAGCCAGGATCTGGAAAAAGGTCCTTTAAGGCTTTTGAGCCCAACATAGTTCCAGATCAGCCTGCGTATACACGCAGTCTTGTCAAGAACCATGTTGTTCTCCAATAGCTTCTTCATGACCTCCAGCAACTGTAAAAGAGTAGCTTAGATATCTGTAAATCTCTGCGTAGACACAGACTGGTCTTAAAACAGAACCTTCTCAAATGGTATAAGGGACGTTTTTCCAGATCCCGGCTCATTTGTGTAATTTATTACATTCCTAGCAGTGAAATCCGGGAATTTCTCAGTGTAAATTTTGATATCGTTACTGGAGTGATGATACCACTATTCAGTTTCTTTCTCTGCCGTAATTTAAGAACAACTCTTTTCCAACCAAGTGACATTATAAAGAGTCTATTTAAATTTTGAAATATTGAATAATTTTGACAAATTAATAATCTAATAGATCTAGAGTCTGTGCAATTAAATAATTACTTCTGCGTTTTATCAAATTTTCAGCATTAAACCATAAATCACAGTTCGTGTGTATTTCTTACCTGGAATTGACATAAGTCTATTTGAAGAGCTCGGTTCGCCAGATTCTGTAATCAAAACAAACAAACAATTAAAAACAAGATATCAAAAGATACGCGCGTCACACTCCTTTATGTCGACTGGGAGTGGGTTGTTTAAAATTTCATGATCGTAGCTATTTCACTTTTAAAGATATTCTCCGGGCACGATTCCAGTATGAAAAACAACAAAGGACAATAACTCAAAAAATATAAGCCGAGTAAAGTTGTGATTCTTTTGTACTGAAATTCTCGTTGATTTGGGGTTTACCCACCCACTGACGTGAGACGATATCTATTTGCTTCCCAATGTTTGTAGTCCGACTGAAATAGTACCATTACAACAACGAATGACATTTATATAAGCAATAAAATTGTATGCTTAAAAAGATAATTATGTATGAACTATTAAGTGCAAAGTCCTACTTACCGTCTAGGTCGACGATGACCTTGAACACAGTAATAGTTCCACTATAACTTGCACCAACAATCAACAACGGCTCACCATGGGGACTTTCACTTTCAGATACAAACCTGGGTAAATATAATGAGAAATCGGATAGAAAAAACGTACAAAAATACAGGTATGTTTTAGATAGAGATGCTCTAAAAGATATGGATGCTCTTCCAGATCATTCATCGTGAGCTTTATCAACATGAAATTCAAAGATATCAAATAAGTTCCACACTAAGTAGAATAGTAACGCAAAATATAAATGTATCTTGCACAGAATTGTTTTTAAATAGATTCACAGTATTTTTATTTGAAAAATACATAACATTTTTGAATTTCTTTTCCTTTTAAAGATTTACAAAATGTTGAAAACAGTTACCTAATGCCCTCAGGGTCCAACATTGAGAGTCTTCGTTCATCGTAAACTTTCGACCAAGTTTCATCAACCTCTGGTATATCGCTCAGAAGGGTTTCAAACTTGGGCTCTATTGTAGGAAGTCGGTTGTCAAGCGAGTACACAGCGATGGTGCCTGGCTTTTCTATTCCAACCATGATTAAAGTGTAGTTGCCGATCTGGGCGGTTTTTATCGTCTCGGGTTCCTCACCCTAAATTTATATATAGTAAAGAAAATATTGAAACAAAAGAATAAAATGCTGTTCTTCAGCATTTTAATCATTCGCTAACAATGTTTTCCCGAGCTCCGTAGAACTTCAAGGGACGTTAAAAGCATAGTCTGATTACAATCCGGTGTTATCTGATATTAATATCTGACAGGGACCTAGTTAGGGGTAATATTTCATGACCCCGGAAACTCTAAACCAATTACAAATGTATTTATTCTAACCAATCAAATCTCGTATTATGCGTATAATTTTCCATGATAATCCCGCGTAAACGCAAGTGCAAACGCATTGTTCCGCACTGAAATGCGATGTCCTCGTGACCTCGTTCACAGTTTTAATTGCTTTCAGGATATTGAAAGCGTTATTTGATTGGCCAGAATATTTGAATATCAGGAAACAAAGATTTAGGCCTACATTGAAAAGTAATTGTAAACTAATGTAATTTCATTTTAATATTACTCTCGTAAAGTATTAGAGCTACAAACATTTTCTATACCTTAAACCGCAACATACATTTTTTTCCAAACCTTACGCAAATAGTGACGTCAAAATCAGGTTGTTTTGTGAAAGGTAACGTAAATAACGCAATACACACAAAATACGTATTTTATACCCACCTTCTCAGCCGACAATGTATCTCTTGAAGCCGTGATGTTTTGGTCCGGGTCGGGGTCACTATTAAACAAGTACGGTTTTAACGTGGCCGTTCTGTAACTCAGGTCATTCCCACTGTCATAAACGAGCGCCATGGTATCCGCCCTCCAAATAGAAAAACTCCGTCCACCGAACGAGTACAATTGATCATATTCACCACTTGTGGGGTTCCTGCCATTTTCCGTTGTTATCTTTAGGCGACCTTTCAAACGAAATCGAATGATTATAACCCATTCCCAGAAAATTGCGCATTTTGAACCTCTACAAAATAAAGGTTTAGGAAAACATTGTAGAAAATGAAGAAATTGTTCGATATAAGCAATTCTTTCATTTGTCACCATAGTTTTCTACACAAAAGCACCATTGAGTGTTAAAGTTCATATACTTGATATTGTCGTCTGCAACTCCTTGAAATTTGGACAAGTCTAAAATTGGCTGGGCGTCTTATATTTGATTAATTCAATGAATGATTTCATATGTTCATCTTCGCAATTTAAGGGTGACAACTACGACGTAACGTCGTTTCTGTATTCACCCTTGGCGTATAAATTTACTCCGATCCGATTTTCTTGGTGTCCTGGAGAGCGGATTCATTGGTTCCAGCGAGACCTCGCTGAAACAAATCAGATTGATCGATACATCTATTTGTTATGAGTAAACAAGTCGTGACAACGGGAAAATGCAATGCATTTGCGACTCAAAAACGCGAACATGGGCGATTTTTCGTAAGAATTATTTCACTGCAATAGAAATCAATGTTCTAATTTTATTCAACGAACTATTATTCTTGCGGCAATTCGACCACAAAAGCAGTTTTACCTAGTCTGTGGACGTAGAACGCGAAAGAGAACGCGCGTCAATGACGTCATCAATAATACTCATTTGATTGGTTGCTATATTCCGTTTTTATTCACCTTACAGGGTGTGGCTAAGCAAAGAGGTTATTCGACGAGTTTACTTCTCGATATATCTTGGTTGATATAAGAGAAAATCGTGCGGCACGAGGATGGACACATTTCGAAATTGAAAGAATGTGCGATTGTAAAATGTGTTGTTATAAAACCTCGTAACTACATCTTGGTTCACGCTGTTATAATGTTTTGCCATTATACCGACGATTTACCGCAAATCGAGAAGGCTGTTTCTCCCCAAGCTTAATGTAATGAACCGTTTACTAGGCTCCGCCCTGTCTCCCGAATAAAAACAGAATATACTCCATAACATCCAGCAGGACAACCGCGGTGTTTCGCGATTTCAAGAAAATCGGACTAAATCCGCCAAGGTTGAATACGAACGTAGGTGGATTCAACCTTGGCTAGGTAAGATGATGTTTGTTAAAAAGACATTAGAATATGGTTTGAAATGCGACATAAAACACGATCGAATGACATTTTTCTATTTTTGCAGATGAATAACATCTTTATAAACGCGAATGTCGTCAACTGCAACAAATTTCCATTTGGTCACCTCGACATTTGGATGTTTGGGAATGGGTTGGGAATGGGTTTAAAAAGTTGGAAATAAGTCTTAGTGAAACGCAATTGAGGAGTCTATGAAGTGGTAAGGTTGTGGTTAATGGTATTGGTTTTAAAATTCTCACCCAAGTGTTGATCTTCCTGTAGCCTAGCCCTTTCTGTAGCATTTGGTTCTGAAAAACAAATCATTGACGTTGGCGATACAACGTACATCACACAGAAAGGGAAAACAATTGAGACTATTTTAACATACACGTATAATAAAAGAATGTGCAAATAACCCGGGCACTGTTTTTTTTTTTATTGTTTGAACGTTCGCCATTCCAGTCTTTCGGATGTCATTTTTAACCTGGCTCATTTATACACGAAGTAATGTCAATTCTTTGTAGTAATATCAATGTCTATCCGCGTTGGTCTCAAATGTTGATTAATTGCTTCATATTAAAATATAAGGTTCATAACAGCATTCTACATGTATTCTTTCCCCTTTTTATAATTGAATTATTATCATGAATTATATTATCATTTTGCTGCTTACACCAGGGTGTGGCAGGTGGTTCTGCATGGAAACATCACTTAACCCTTTCCCAAACGGCAAAATTTTAGGGTGATCCACTTCAAAAACTGCCAAAAATGACAAAATGGAAGTTATAAAAGATAGAATTTGTGTAAATTATGACATAGAAAATATTGAGACAAAAGGAGAAACTGCTGGTTATCAGCAGTTTCTTCTTTTGTTTCAATGTTTTCCCAAGCCATATCTATTAGAGACGTCAAAACTAGGTCTTGTTTGGGAAAGGGTTAACCAACGATGAACTAAGTGGTAATCTACCCAGACTCTCAGGATACTGCATACGCCACACAGAGGACTCTGCCTCCAATATTGTCTAATAGGAATCCACGAACGGACACCGAAACCGCATGTCAGCTGCAAAGACTTACATTAAACAGACACTGAAATTTTGGACATAGGATAATTACGTGAGGCCGTGAGCAGCAGAGAGGTCTCGAGAGGTTTTGTCCAAACTGCTCGGCCTGGACATTTACCAAAGAACAGTAAGTGAGTATTATCATTAAAAAGAATATCAAATTACCAAACATTGCAGAAAGAGTTACATCCCCGACTCTCGTTTCATCAATGAAGCCCTCCTTGTACTCTCCCTCATTGGCCGTTAATAAATAATCCACGTTGTTATGCCTCCATACTGTAATACCGTCTGGCTCGTATATACCTAGTACAGGCCAGGGATTCATGTTGATACCTAGAACAAAACAAAATGGTTAAATTAACAAAGATTGAAGAAGTAGTAACCTCCTCGACTCAGGTTTCATCAATAAAACCCTCCTTGTACTCTCCCTCATTAGCCGTTAATAAATAATCCACGTTGTTATGCCTATATACAGTGATTTTGTCTGGCTCGTATATGCCTAGTACAGGCCAGTGGTTCATGTTGATACCTAGAACAAAACAAAAGGGTTAAACTACCAAACGTCGTAGAAAGAGTTAATTTACAGTAACATCTTACATGCATCAATAGGGGTTCATCTTCAATGAACTTTTCTAATGTCATGGAAAATCACATTTGACAAGAGTTTTAATTTTGCGATAAGAGTTAATATGACCGATTTTGGTTTTCTCACGGTCATATAAGATGATCCCTTACTAAGTTAACGCTTGTTATTAATCAGATTGTCATTTAAGGTATCCAACCCCTCAAACGCACTAACGAGCCAGATGCGAAATTTGAAAAGTGCCAGTAATTCCTAAACTATATTACATTTCCATTCCAAATGCAAACATAATTATGCATTTTTTACGGTTTAGAATTTTGAATTAATGCATACTAATGGAAATATTTGACAAAAATGTTCAAAATTACCTCCCTTGCATATGAATATAGAGTAAAATGATATTTGTAAATTATTTTCTTCTTGAAGCACAATCTTGAAATCCGGCATGAATCAACTTATTTGAAGTGTATAATTTACAAGTGTGTGTAATTTGATTGCATTTCGTATGGCTAGAAAGTCGTGATTTTTTAGGGTCTGTAAACCTTAAATCCGGACTTACCGCCATCTCTATCGCTTGGGTCCATAGTAAATAATGACCAGTTTTTAAAGCCAAGACCATAAATGTTTTCAAACGTCTCAGTCTGCATGTCTAGTACGGCAATTGCGTTATTCTCCTGTAATAGAAAAGAAAATAACAAGGTTTCATGCCCAAAAGACCTATTTAGCGCTATATCTAACCGCACCATTTTCGATCCGGAAGCCTTTAAGCGCATGTGCGGGAAAGGTAGCGATTAAGGGCAGGCGTCATTTATGCTTGTCCGGGCAACTACATGCATAAATAGGGAGCGATTTTATCCAGTTAACTGTGACGTAATTTCGGACAAACAAATAGTATTTCGTGGGTGTTGTTATAAAATCTCGTAACTACAGTCTATCATTATAACTGTAGACTTATATAAAAAGCAAATACATACTTTTAACGTTTATGAAACCATTTATCGTGCGCTATACGGGTGAATTAAGGTAGAATACACCTAATGGCAACTTTAGAAATTGTGGTGACAAACACTTCTGTCTGATAGTACATTATATTAGACATCTGTATGTGCAATATGACAGAAATTCGTCCAGAGGTTAACTAGAAATGTGATTTTCCCTTATCCCACCCCCATCTTACAAAATTCCAATATGGCGGCCACCACTCAAAGCAAAAAAGTATCTGAATTTTGGACATAAACACATTAAATGTGTCTAGATTTTGGTTCTTATTATCAAAAACATGTTTACCCATCGCCTGATGTGAAATGATATGACTCTTGTGCGCATATGAGAGATATTTTGTTAAATTACTGCGTGCTTATTTAAAAATAAAGCCTCTTTATTTCCTAGTTTGAAATTTATGCCCCTGAAACAAATGTTGACAGTGCCAGAAATAAGTTCATGCACTCGCTAAAACCGACATCAAAATTATTCTTATATGTGTAGGAACACGATTAAATCCACATATGTACATTTTATCCGTCAAAATTTGAAAATATATAAAGGTAATTCTTAGTGCCCTCATACTTTCGAACGCACTATTTCTTTCCCAAAAGAAGTCAATGCCCCAAATGAAGGGAACCGTAGCCCATATCTAATTATATGCTAGTAGTATAGGCGTCTCTATAGGGTCAAACAAAACCGCTTTTTTGGAGGCAAACAAAACAGGGGCGAGCAAGCCCTAAACTTTAGGGGCGCACAAGCCCTAAACTACGGAGACAGGCGAACAGGCCCTGAACTATAGGGGCATGGTCGTCATAGTCTAGACATTTTTGACAGATGACACAATGCCTGACAGTTGACGGGTACAAATTATGCAATAACGTATTTCTCTTGGCAACGTACTGTCCGACAGAGTTTTCATAACATCACGTTTCAGTACTCGACTCGTTCCATATATAGTCAGTACAATGTCCCCTCTACGTTCAATTTACCATCAACGTTCAACATGACAACACTTTTTAAACTGTCCAACTACGCAATCGAAAAACACCTTAACGCGTCTATCTTTCTTGACCATGTACGATTGTATAGAGAGTTGTTTGGATCATCCAGATTCGTTGTTGAAGAAAACCGGCAACGATTTGAGGCCATTAAATCTTTCCCTTACCACATTGGACTCTCGGGTTATAGGAAAGAACCGTGTCAGAAAATAAAATTGGTGTACAAAAGGTCGAAAAAGAGCATTTTCGGTATTCAAAAAGAACGTGCGCACGCGTCGATTCATGTCCAGACACGTTCGGACACTTAGTACAATACTCACTGGTGTAGCTGACGTTATAGCATTTTTGACAGGCGAGGCGCTCGGTAACTGACAGTTGACCTATTACGGTTTATATGATACGGGCGACTCAATGTTTAGCTGACAGGTGTACTAGATCGACGCATATATTAAAGGCGACGTACTGTCTGACAGTATAACGTCACGTTTTCGCATTTTTGACGTCACTTTTAAAATCTACAGTGCACTAACATAGGCTGGTTATACAACGTGTATAGCCTCGTTTTAATGTAGAATGACCAAAACTGTTACAGATTTAGCGATAAAATGAACGTCAAAATAGGGTTTTCGTCTTTTTTGCAACCGCTTACGATATCGATTTTGATAATTTTTGTATCAGATGATAGTCCTTCTAAAACTCTTCAAAATTAACCCCATGTTACCGAATCGATCTTTTACCGTTTCCGAGTTATGACGTAACAGAGATTTTTAAACTATATTTTCAACTTCGAGTAAACCGTATAAATTATACACCGTTGGACAGGTCTCGGCTCGCTGATTCTAAAAGTGTACAGTTTTATATGCCAAAGTCTTACCGTTTCCGATTTATAAGGGTTTATATAAAGTCACGTGACCTATAATAAAATCGAAAAAAAAAACGCGATTTCTCGCTTATTTACGAACCGATTTACGTAATTCCGGTACCGTTAGAAAGGTATTTTTATAAGCTTTCTGATGAATGGGATGACGGCACTGTTTTAACGATATCGCATTTTAGCACTTTCTAATAAAGTTCAAATAACCAGTACAAATATCTTACAAAACGAAAAATATAAATAGATCTACCTGTTACTCCTTCAAAGTCCAAACTAGAAATGACTTATTCGCGTCCGGAACTGAAGAATAAAACTTGCATAAAAAACAGGTGACAGTCGACGCATTGACTGACAGTTGTCACCGGTACAGGTTATGGCGCGTTTCTGCATGACTGATAAGTTATTGACGACTGACAGGTGTAGTATACCTAGGGTTTCCGCTTTTTGGGGGCGAAATTTATTTTTAACTTCTCCATTTTCGGCTCGACGCTCAGTTACAAGTGATGTTCAATGTACTCTTTTAACCGGATATGACGTCACGAAAAACACCCTTGTACGTATCATATTTGGTACGAGTCATTTAGGATGAATCATAAAAAACAAAGGCAGTTTTATTCTTTATATCTTTATTTTTATAAAAAATCATTCACAATATTTTTTACATACGCATCATGGTTTATTATACATGTATACATAAAAATGTCTTTTAAACGTCTATACTTCGACACGCGCATTGGTCTGATTCGATTTAAACTCAGGATCATCCTCGTTCTTCGGATCGAAATTGTACCCGATTTTTGCTTAGGGAAAAATTCGTAATGTCTTGGACCTCTTCATCCATTGTTTTCTGGTTGCTCATATCTGTTCAAAACTGGTCCCTTTTCACGCTTGATCGGCACTGTTGCCGGATACCCAATCAATATTTCTTCCGAAATGTGCATTTCAATATGTTTCATCGTTTCTTCTGGGTCTAGTAATAAAAATCTGGATTGGCATACTTTTGTCGCTTAGGGTAGATGTTGACTGAAATATTCTTACTTTTTCGCTTCTGAGGCGTTTCGCTCTGTTCAGCCTTCCTACGTTCAACTTCCGATTTAGCCATTTCAACCGCTTGGGCTACGGGCGTTACCAACTTGAGTGTTGGTTGTTGTTTCATTTCCGCTAGTTTTCTGAGATGAGCTCCGCTGCCTACGATATATCGACCTT
Organism: Fragum sueziense; assembly: GCA_963680895.1. Taxonomy (NCBI): domain Eukaryota; kingdom Metazoa; phylum Mollusca; class Bivalvia; order Cardiida; family Cardiidae; genus Fragum; species Fragum sueziense. The sequence goes on along the minus strand of OY804601.1, from coordinate 45,741,443 downwards.
CGTGATCGGGTTTAACGTAACCGTCTCTCAAGTCCTTGAAATGTTGATACCATTTTTCCGGGTCATCTACATAAGGCACCCATTTCTGTCGTTTATAATTGTATACCTCTATGGAACCCATAGTAATTTCCGTCACAGCGTATGTCCGTTGTCCACTTTACCGGGAAATGCTTCTTTGTTCTTATGTATGCTGTGGGAATCTACTGAGATAATCGTATCTCTTCTATAGAACACTCGTTCTTACTCATTCCCTTTCGTCGTCTTCCTCACTTTCATCATTTTCGTCAACCTTGTCAGCGTCTTTCACATTATAGTCCGGCCATATTTCGGTAAATAGATCTTTTCTGAGTTTAATCGCCTGTCTTACAGATTCGGCAAAATCCATTCCTTGCTCCTTTCTGAGAGTCTTTGCCGATTGCAAGATTTGCGGTTGTACGGATCCTTCTTCTAAGTGGTGATAATCGATAAGAAAATCCGCGTAATCTAACCTTAGTCGCTTACGTAGATTCGGTAAAAATTCATTCGCGCTTCTGGCCATAGCACCCCTACGGGTATGACCCTCATCCATGTATTCTTTGATTTTTTCGACGAACTGTTCCCAAATATCCTTTCTAAGCGGCTCTTGAAATCGCGAGTTCCATATTTCTTTACGCGTACTTCGTTCTCGCAAATCCGCCTTATATCTTTTACCAGGGGGTCCCATCGAGGGACGCCTCTTCACAGTTTCTTCGTCAATCGATTCCGTATCACTATCACTGTTATATCGTTTTTGACCCATTAAAGGTACTCTTTCTTCAGTATCGTCATCGGAATCGTGTTCTGACTCGGGCATTTGTTCAAATATGTCGGTACGAAAACGATCTTTTTCTGACGTTGTCGATTTCAGATCGACTACCAAATAGCCGTGGGGTTTAGCCGTCGCTCGCTCAAATACTTTCATAAATATCCCGCTATTCGAGGGGTATATTCTCTTTGCCAAAGTAGCGACTTGTTGTCTGTCAATAGGATTATTGAATAGGACCAAGTATTGCGTGTTGAGAGCGATATCTCGGCAAGCTTTGCCCTGTGGGAATAGGTTCTGAGTTAGGTAGATGACCGATAAATTCCTATGGTGACTTCCTTTAGTAAAAAGATCGGCAATACGCTGGTCGCATTTAGCTTCCGTCATCAGATCGTCAAAAATAATGAGATTCTTTTTACTAACATCGAAATAGTCCCTACTACTTATAAAGTCTGGAATACCGGGACTGAATTCTATCCAAGGTATCGTTCGCTGGATTTCGTCGTAAAGGGGTTGCCACTGTCCGAAACACCATATTATACGTTCGACGGGTTCTTTGATCATGTTGCAAAGTAACATTATTCTAGTCCATTCAGTTTTTCCGCTACCACTCGGTCCGCTTACTACCATCGTGAATGGGTGTTGAAACGTCATTTTTCGGAAGCCGAAATTCGCGTCTCATCGACCCCTCCTCCGTGTTTATTACTTTGGTGTCTACGCATGTTGTCAAGCCTCGAGAATAACATGTGACAAACTGGACAGTTATGCATTTTCAAGTAGCCGTTTGATTCGGCCATTCTTCCGAACGAGGAGGAGGAGGAGGAGGAGGAGGGGGAGGAGGAGGAGGAGAAGGAGGAGGAGGAGGAGGAGGAGGAGGAGGAGGAGGAGGAGGGGAGGAGGAGGAGGAGGAGGAGGGGGGAGGAGGAGGAGGAGGAGGAGGAGGAGGAGGAGGAGGAGGAGGAGGAGGAGGAGGAGGAGGAGGAGGAGGAGGAGGAGGACTAAAGTTCGTAAGAATGACCTAAACAAACGAACGTTAGAATGGACTGAATGGACTAGAATAATGTTACTTTCCAACATGATCAAAGAACCCGTCGAACGTATAATATGGTGTTTCGGACAGTGGCAACCCCTTTACGACGAAATCCAGCGAACGATACCTTGGATAGAATTCAGAACCTATTCCCACAGGGCAAAGCTTGCCGAGATATCGCTCTCAACACGCAATACTTGGTCCTATTCAATAATCCTATTGACAGACAACAAGTCGCTACTTTGGCAAAGAGAATATACCTCTCGAATAGCGGGATATTTATGAAAGTATTTGAGCGAGCGACGGCTAAACCCCACGGCTATTTGGTAGTCGATCTGAAATCGACAACGTCAGAAAAAGATCGTTTTCGTACCGACATATTTGAACAAATGCCCGAGTCAGAACACGATTCCGATGACGATACTGAAGAAAGATTACCTTTAATGGGTCAAAAACGATATAACAGTGATAGTGATACGGAATCGATTGACGAAGAAACTGTGAAGAGGCGTCCCTCGATGGGACCCCCTGGTAAAAGATATAAGGCGGATTTGCGAGAACGAAGTACGCGTAAAGAAATATGGAACTCGCGATTTCAAGAGCCGCTTAGAAAGGATATTTGGGAACAGTTCGTCGAAAAAATCAAAGAATACATGGATGAGGGTCATACCCGTAGGGGTGCTATGGCCAGAAGCGCGAATGAATTTTTACCGAATCTACGTAAGCGACTAAGGTTAGGTTACGCGGATTTTCTTATCGATTATCACCACTTAGAAGAAGGATCCGTACAACCGCAAATCTTGCAATCGGCAAAGACTCTCAGAAAGGAGCACGGAATGGATTTTGCCGAATCTGTAAGACAGGCGATTAAACTCAGAAAAGATCTATTTACCGAAATATGGCCGGACTATAATGTGAAAGACGCTGACAAGGTTGACGAAAATGATGAAAGTGAGGAAGACGACGAAAGGGAATGAGTAAGAACGAGTGTTCTATAGAAGAGATACGATTATCTCAGTAGATTCCCACAGCATACATAAGAACAAAGAAGCATTTCCCGGTAAAGTGGACAACGGACATACGCTGTGACGGAAATTACTATGGGTTCCATAGAGGTATACAATTATAAACGACAGAAATGGGTGCCTTATGTAGATGACCCGGAAAAATGGTATCAACATTTCAAGGACTTGAGAGACGGTTACGTTAAACCCGATCACGAAGGTCGATATATCGTAGGCAGCGGAGCTCATCTCAGAAAACTAGCGGAAATGAAACAACAACCAACACTCAAGTTGGTAACGCCCGTAGCCCAAGCGGTTGAAATGGCTAAATCGGAAGTTGAACGTAGGAAGGCTGAACAGAGCGAAACGCCTCAGAAGCGAAAAAGTAAGAATATTTCAGTCAACATCTTCCCTAAGCGACAAAAGTATGCCAATCCAGATTTTTATTACTAGACCCAGAAGAAACGATGAAACATATTGAAATGCACATTTCGGAAGAAATATTGATTGGGTATCCGGCAACAGTGCCGATCAAGCGTGAAAAGGGACCAGTTTTGAACAGATATGAGCAACCAGAAAACAATGGATGAAGAGGTCCAAGACATCACGAATTTTTCCCTAAGCAAAAATCGGGTACAATTTCGATCCGAAGAACGAGGATGATCCTGAGTCTAAATCGAATCAGACCAATGCGCGTGTCGAAGTATAGACGTTTAAAAGACATTCTTTATGTATATATGTATAATAAACCATGATGCGTATGTAAAAAATATTGTGAATGATTTTTATAAAAATAAAGATATAAAGAATAAAACTGCCTTTGTTTTTTATGATTCATCCTAAATGACTCGTACCAAATATGATACGTACAAGGGTGTTTTTCGTGACGTCATATCCGGTTAAAAGAGTACATTGAACATCACTTGTAACTGAGCGTCGAGCCGAAAATGGAGAAGTTAAAAATAAATTTCGCCCCCAAAAAGCGGAAACCCTAGGTATACTACACCTGTCAGTCGTCAATAACTTATCAGTCATGCAGAAACGCGCCATAACCTGTACCGGTGACAACTGTCAGTCAATGCGTCGACTGTCACCTGTTTTTTATGCAAGTTTTATTCTTCAGTTCCGGACGCGAATAAGTCATTTCTAGTTTGGACTTTGAAGGAGTAACAGGTAGATCTATTTATATTTTTCGTTTTGTAAGATATTTGTACTGGTTATTTGAACTTTATTAGAAAGTGCTAAAATGCGATATTGTTAAAACAGTGCCGTCATCCCATTCATCAGGTACCGGAATTACGTAAATCGGTTCGTAAATAAGCGAGAAATCGCGTTTTTTTTTTCGATTTTATTATAGGTCACGTGACTTTATATAAACCCTTATAAATCGGAAACGGTAAGACTTTGGCATATAAAACTGTACACTTTTAGAATCAGCGAGCCGAGACCTGTCCAACGGTGTATAATTTATACGGTTTACTCGAAGTTGAAAATATAGTTTAAAAATCTCTGTTACGTCATAACTCGGAAACGGTAAAAAATCGATTCGGTAACATGGGGTTAATTTTGAAGAGTTTTAGAAGGACTATCATCTGATACAAAAATTATCAAAATCGATATCGTAAGCGGTTGCAAAAAAGACGAAAACCCTATTTTGACGTTCATTTAATCGCTAAATCTGTAACAGTTTTGGTCATTCTACATTAAAACGAGGCTATACACGTTGTATAACCAGCCTATGTTAGTGCACTGTAGATTTTAAAAGTGACGTCAAAAATGCGAAAACGTGACGTTATACTGTCAGACAGTACGTCACCTTTAATATATGCGTCGATATAGTACACCTGTCAGCTAAACATTGAGTCGCCCGTATCATATAAACCGTAATAGGTCAACTGTCAGTTACCGAGCGCCTCGCCTGTCAAAAATGCTATAACGTCAGCTACACCTGTGAGTATTGTACTAAGTGTCCGAACGTGTCTGGACATGAATCGACGCGTGCGCACGTTCTTTTTGAATACCGAAAATGCTCTTTTTCGACCTTTTGTACACCAATTTTATTTTCTGACACGGTTCTTTCCTATAACCCGAGAGTCCAATGTGGTAAGGGAAAGATTTAATGGCCTCAAATCGTTGCCGGTTTTCTTCAACAACGAATCTGGATGATCCAAACAACTCTCTATACAATCGTACATGGTCAAGAAAGATAGACGCGTTAAGGTGTTTTTCGATTGCGTAGTTTGACAGTTTAAAAAGTGTTGTCATGTTGAACGTTGATGGTAAATTGAACGTAGAGGGGACATTGTACTGACTATATATGGAACGAGTCGAGTACTGAAACGTGATGTTATGAAAACTCTGTCGGACAGTACGTTGCCAAGAGAAATACGTTATTGCATAATTTGTACCCGTCAACTGTCAGGCATTGTGTCATTTGTCAAAAATGTCTAGACTATGACGACCATGCCCCTATAGTTCAGGGCCTGTTCGCCTGTCTCCGTAGTTTAGGGCTTGTGCGCCCCTAAAGTTTAGGGCTTGCTCGCCCCTATAAAAAAAGGCTGTTTTGTTTGCCTCCAAAAAAAAGCGGTTTTGTTTGACCCTATAGAGACGCCTATACTACTTATGCTTATAACTAAAACCCAAATGTTGTATAAGAATTTCAGAAGTTGGCAAATGATAACATATCAGTTGTGATTTCTTATGACTTTCACCTTTTTAACCCTTTACCTAGTAACCAATTGAACATCGCTATTTGTAAAAAGTAATGCAAATTCTAAAGACAAAATTGTACTTAATCTTTTTTATAGTCTATTACAGCTTCCTTATACCACTTCTTCTGGATTGCATATTGAATCTAAGGACTTAAATGGAAAAAGAATCTAAAAAAGGATCAAATAACGGATCAAACCACGTTACAATTAACTGACAACGAGTTTGCACATTTAAATAAGGATCGCCGGCAAAGAAGTAATGAAAATCGAGTGCGAATGTCTGAACAATGATGATCGCATCCACGAGTCGTTCTCAAACGATAGGCGTTTGATCACTACATCATAGATTCCATTAGAATACATGTATGTGTCTTCCACCACAGGGTTTCTCTGTATATACAGCTAGCCTGCAGCAAGGGAAGAAACGAGCATTATACAATCAACAATATGTTTCCTAAATAGGAAGTTTCATTAAGTATCAGTTTCTAATCACATACAAACTGGTGATATCAATTAAAATTATATAAAATTACACGTAAAATGTCTCTGAAAAATTGATGTTAAACGGAGAATCATACCAAAAAAAGATATTCGGGGTGTATTCGGGGAATTTTATTTACAAGGGGAAGTAATATTTAGCAATGTCGTTGCTAAAACTAGATACGGAAACTGTCGACATGTGTCGAAAATGTACGACAATAGTAAATATGCATTAGAATTATTCTACTTTAATGCCCTAACTCGTTTATTCTCGAAAGAGAAATTGCTTGTTTTGGGTCAATTTTCATCAACAAGCAGTATAGTGTTTGTATACAAGTCTACAGTTATAATCGACGAGTTATACGGCTTGAATCAAGTCGTATAGATCGTCCAAAAAGAGTGGCAGATAAACAATAGGCTATTTCATTTACAAAAGGACGTCAGGCTATTTATTCGAGATTTAAATCGAGTTATGAGATAAATTACCCGTTTAAGACAATGTATATATCATTGATACATTATTAATCGGGTTAATAACGGTATAATGTAAGAAAACAAAATGTAAACATCTGCCACTCTTTTTGGACGATCTATAATTGCGAGATTTTATAACAACACAGACGGTTTATTAAAACCTAACCGTAACCAAAGTCTATTTTTATCACAAAATGCATTACTATTAACGGGGAAAAACTGAAAATCTTTGGAAAACGTTTTTTTTTTTTTTTTTTTTTTTTTTTTTTTTTGTTTTTTTTTTTTTTTTTCAGAACATTGAAGTGCCATTAACGCATGGCTTTGTACTCAGATTTCATCGATTTCATCCACTTTTTATCTTTTGCTATTTGGACAGGCCAAATATGTCATATAGAATAATGAACAGAATCCTACCTGTAAAGAAACGTAAGCTTTCGTTTCATCATGATTGAAGGCAATATTTTCTGGTTCCACGTCATTACTAAAGTTGTTGTTGTTGCCCCTGTATACAAACCGGACACCAGACTGTTCCAATTCGGACACCCTAAAAATAGAAGGACCTCTCTGGATAAGGCGAGAAATCTCCCTAAAAGGCTCAGCTCGTTGGCTCAATTTTCAAAACTATCAAATTGAGAAACAAAATTAAGCTTTATGGTAAGGTAGACAAATAAATGAAATGAATACCGATTTTATGTCATTTAAAATGTTCTATAGGTGCAGATAACTCTTGATTTTTGTACAAACGTAAATGGTTTCATTTTCTTACACTAACGGTGTTCATAGAGGTACATGGAAGGTTCTTTTTGTTTTATTTGCAATTTATGTTCTACAGTTACAAGGATAAATGATGTTGACATAATATGGTAGCTTTGGTTTTGTCCGTATTGCGCATGCGCATCATTGAAACAACTTTAAAAGCGCAGTTTCCCGCCAAAAAACCGATGATTACCTACCTTCTTTTGGGTGGCGAACATCGTTCCCCCCTTGACCCAGCTTCCCATTGACATATGTTGTGTTACTTGATCATAGGCTTCCTTGGTTAAAAGGATTTACTGGGTCACGGGGGGGAAATACTTTTATACTACAAATAGTACTCATATACCGATTGCCATAATTTTGGCGGGAAGATTTCGCCTTTAAACTCGTTTCAATGATGCGCATGCGCATAAAGGAAAAAACGAAAATGGTTTATGATTTCAACACCAATTGTCCTTACATTTACAGAACAATTCTTGCTAATAAAACTATAGAAAACTTAATTCTGGTTAAATGAATACCGGTGGGGTACGAAAATGTAATTTTGGGGGTAGGTACAGAAACCAAGAGTTATCTGTAAATGTCGGATCGTTTTGATTGTACAAAATCAGTTTTCATATGGTTTAGGTATACATGTATATCTAACAATACTGCTCGAAATAATCAATTTGCATGTTTGGAAATTGACATTTCCATTTGAGCTTTTTAGGGAGATTTCTCGCCTTTTCCATAGAGGCCCTTTTATGCTCACTCAATCTACGAAGAACAGTTTTTGAGTGACCCCAGTCAACCTTTTGCTTCCGGATCGTTGTTACAGTAATAGAAAATAGTCCAAGAAATTTTTGTCTCTGCATGCAGAGGACTGTTTGGATTGTTCTGTTTATTGTTTTATATGATAATTTAGTATTTTTGCATCTGCTATTTTGTTTTATAGCATATTTTTTGCATTATTTACAGTACTACTGTCTGCGGATACTTCCCAAAAATGTACATGTAGTTTGGCGGAAAACAGCCATTCTAAAGTGAAAGTAAATAGTGGTCATGTTCTGTGTTGGATATTTTCAGATTTTCCTTCTCAACCTATGTTGAAACCACCATAAAAAGAGAGTATAGAGGCAGTAGATGAAGCAACCCAAGTCACGAGTGTCCGCGAATGTTGTGGAACGTGCTGTGACAGCGGGAAGTTGACCATTTTAACATAGGCTAAAGAAAGGAAAATTTACGACGGGGTGACCCCTTTTGTTTGAATTTTAATTTCACGCATTTTTCGCTCATCATTTCGTGGCTTAAAATATACGATGCTTACATCTTAAATGTACGTCGGAATAAGGTAGTTTATCCTTAATGAGATTCGCGTCACGTCGGAATCTTTCGTGCGGCGTCATTGCCATTCGTTTCGTACCCGAACCTTTTCGGGCTACGTAGTAAACATTCAACGGTGGAACGTTCCACCTCCGAAAATTTACGACATCACCCAAAAAATTGTTGACGTTGCACGAATATCATTCGGGATGGAATCCCTCAATGGGATTCAAAAACGAGACAGTTGTGTATGCAGATATAGATTGGAAGGGTATATAAATTCGTTATTTGCAAAAACTTTCATATGTATCAACCATCGTGCCATTAGAGTCAGTGACATTAACTTTAGTTACTTCTTTTAACATTAAAATTTTGGTAAGAGTATATCTAAATCATTCCAGATGGAAATGTATTTTATCCTTTATTGATAATACACTTGTATTAACGTGTAAAACATAGAATGTATAAAAGTACAGTCGACACTCGTTGTGTCGAAGTCAGAGGGGCCTTCAAAATACCTCGACATATCCGTAGTTCGAGTAAACCGATTTTGACCGGTTTTTGTTTGAACATCATTTGATCTATTTGTTGCTAATCAAGTGCGTTCATAATTGAAATATAGTAGGAAAAGGAAAGAAATTGCTCGAAACGAGCAATTTCTATCCTTTTCCTACTAAATTTCAATGGTTATATTTATTTCGAAATTATTTTGTTTGAACTTTTATAAATCCATTGGTGAGGACGGGACCAAACTTTCTCTTCGACTTAAGCAGAAATTGACTTATCCGATGTCGACATAACGAGTGTCGACTGTATACCTAAAATTAAAGGCTTCAAATCCCACAAACGTGTACGTGTAGCTATCGGCAGGCGTCGTATTAAACTTGATGATCCAAACACCACCTGGTGGGTCAATCATCGTGCTATGGACGTCAATGACGTTAACTTCATTCTCTTTAATGTTTCAAAAAACCTATCTTACCTCGAATTAAACGTTTCAAATCCCACAAGCGCGTACGTAAAGCTGTCTGCAGGGGTCCTATTAAACGTGATGATACCATCACCACCGTGTGAATCAATCACCGTGTCATGAACGTCAATGTCGTTAATTTCAGTTATTCTTACCCTCAAAACGTAAAGTGTATAAAAAGTACCTCGAATTAAATGCTTCGAATCCCACAAATATGTACGTATAGCTGTCTGCAGGCGTCGTATTAAACTTAATGATACCAACACCACCCGGCGGACCAATCATCGTGCCTTGAACGTAAGTGACGTTTATTTTTAGTTACTTCCGTTAACGTTTAAAACGTAGATTACCTCGAATCAAACGCTTCAAATTCTACAAATGTGTACGTGTAGCTATCGGCAGGCGTCGTATTAAACTTGATGATAACTACACAATCGGGCGGGTCAACCATCATGTAATTATTTTAACGTTTAAATTAGCTTACCTCGAATTAAAGGCCTCAAATCCCACAAATGTGTACGAATATCTATCTGCAGGCGTCGTATTAAACTTGCTGATACCAACATCACCAGGCGGGTCAACCATCGTGCCCTGAACGTCAATGACGTCAGGACGTTACTGTAACGTTCAATGTCTAGATACAAACGTACCTCTAATTTAATGCTTCAAATGCCACAAATGTGTACGTATAGCTATCTGCAGGCGTCGTATTAAACTTAATGGTACCAACACCATCAGGCGGGTCAACTATCGTGCTCTTTACGCCAAGACGTTTATATCTAATTACTTACAATAACCTTGAAAACGTACAATGTATAAAAAGTGTACCTCGAATCAAACGCTTCACATTCCACAAATATGTACGTATATTACGTACAGACATCGTATTTTACTTAATGACCAAGCACCGACCAGTTGATCGACCAACGTGTCATGAACGTCTGTTACTGCCTTAGTTTGGATACCGGATATTTTTACCGGATTACATTAGTAATAGTTACCGGGTATTATTGTTCTATGAGAATATCCGCTTGCGCATGCGTATTTGCGATCTGCGAAAATCCAAAAAAATGAAAACGTTCTTGTGGCGATGTTTTTTAAAGGCTATAGAGGTAATTATGCGTCAATACCTTTACAATTCACTGTCATAGTGAATGGTCCGTTCATATTCTTCGTCGATAGTCTGTCAGTCTGTCCGGTATCGCTGTATTGTCGATTTATCGAGTCGGTTTTCGTTCGATTGTCTTTCGGTCGGAACACGTGTTAATTTGCGTGTATAATTCAAGCGGTAACGTTAAGCTCCCTTTTTATTTTGCAGTTCGACGGATTCTACCGAGTCTTCGGATACTGCGGATACCTGTAATATGGATGTCATCCATAGATGTGCGAATCCCGATAATCATTGATGTGATTAAACGAATCCTGTCCGGCTTTATGCTTCTGTTTTCATCGCCGCAATAGTCGAACTCTGCCAAGATCAAGATGGCTGATCAACAGCAGTTGACACATCTAATGCTGAGGGGATGAACGTGTTACTCTCCGACTATACCAAAATGGACGAGGATAGCATTAGATCGAAACGTGACATTCTTATATCTTTGGCAGCGGACATGCGGTCCTGTCGGGACGCTTTGAGGGAAATTACCATCAAATCAGAGAGTAATTCTGCAGAAACTGACAGTGTTTTTCGGACAATGGATGCTGTTGAGTCAGAGCACCACAACCTCGTTATAGAAATCAGCAATACACTGTGTGATTTGAGGGATGAGGGTAACACAAGGTCGAGAGCGTCCGTCAGTTCAAAGTCTAGTCGCCGTAGTCGTCGGTCATTTCACTCTAACACTCGCGATGATTGTTATGAAAGTCATTCAAATTTGGCATCCATCAAAATTAAATTGAAATACCTTGATGCTGAGTCACAGGCTAGATTAAATTATGAAAAGATTAAGCTTCAGAAGGGCTTAGAAATTGCTGAAGCACTTGACAGACAATCTGATTTTAATGACAATAGTCCACATGACTTTCCCATCAGTTCCCCTGTTGACGTTAAACCTAATATAGGTGACATTGAGGATACTCCGATTGACATTAAACCTAATATAGATTCTAGGCTTAGAATTAATGCGGATGAGTTTGTGCCAGACAATAAGCCCATTTTAATGCAGCCTAAAGTAGAAATGTCACATGTTCCTGAACAAATTCTTTCTGTCAAACAGTCATCTTTCCCTACGCATGGCGTAGAGGGAGAATTATCTGGTGTTGTAAAATCTCTGACACAACCAGTGATGTTAAGTAGGTTACCTCCCCCTGAACCTAGTGTATTTACAGGTGATGCACTGAAGTATCCTGGGTGGAAACAAGAATTTCAAACACTTATCAATCATAGACTGGTCCCATCTTCTGAAAGGGTTCACTATTTGAGAAGGTATTTGGGAGGACCCGCCAGAGAAGCAGTGGAAAATTTCTTTCTGCTCTCCTCTGACGGTGCCTATCATGATGCGTTTGAATTACTTGACGAGCGTTATGGTGACCCCTTTGTCGTTGGTAACGCATTCCGCGACAAAATTGAGAATTGGCCAAAGATTTCTAGTAGAGATCATGTGGCTCTTCAGAAATTTTCTGATTTTCTTCGGCAGTGTTGCACTGCCATGGAAAATATCAAATCATTAAGGGTTCTTGATGATGACCGTGAGAACAGGAAATTTGTAGCCAAACTTCCTGAGTGGTAGTGCACAAATGGGCTAGAATAGTGTTTCAGACAAGAGAGGAATCTGGTCAGTTTCCTCCCTTTAAGATTTTCTCAGAATTTGTTGCTAAAGAAGCAAAAATAGCAAACAATCCTATAACTGCAATGGATTCCAGCCGTGTAAAGGGTTCAAGGTCACATGATAACAAGACTTCAAGGTCATTTGCTGTTGGGGTTAATGAGTCAAAGCCCAAGAGTTCTGTCGAGTCTGTGGTAAAGTGTCCTTTTTGTTCAATTAACCATGATTTGGATGACTGTTCAAAGTTTTTGGATCAGTCTTTACCTGATAGGAAAAGGTTTGCTTCTGAAAAGGGTTTGTGTTTCGGTTGTTTGCAAAAGGGTCATTTCTCTCGGAAATGCAAGAAACATAAGGTTTGCAAAATATGTTCGAAATTGCATCCGACTGCCTTTCATGGTGATGTTAGAAATCCATCATTGCAAAATGGTCATGATGATAAATCTGAGGACAAGGAGAAAAAATTGGTACAGGGTGCTTCCTTTGTCAGTAATTTCTGGAGCATGTAATAAAACATCAATGGTTGTTCCAGTGTATCTTGCCCATAAAGATAATCCCAGTCAAGAGAGATTGGTCTATGCAATGCTTGATACACAGTCTGATACCACCTTTGTTTTAGAGAATACTTGCAAGGCATTAGGTTTGTCTGGTCCGTCAGTCAATCTGTCACTCTCTACTATGTATGCAGCCGATACCTTGGTTGATAGCCAAAGAGTTCATGGCCTGACTGTCCGTGGTGTTAACCATAGTTTGAGTCTCTCATTGCCTGTAGCTTATTCAATTCAGTCTATCCCGGCGAATAAGTTTCATATTCCCACCCCTGCGGTCGCTAAAAGATGGCCACACTTAGCACACATATCAGATCAACTTTTGCCACTTTTGGACTGTGAGATAGGTATTTTGATAGGATATAATTGTCCAAGAGCTATGATGCCAAGAGAGGTTATAGCTCCAGACACTGACGGCCCTTATGCTCAGCGTACTGACCTCGGCTGGAGTATAGTTGGGATCGTGGATCCTCAGTGTGATGATACTCAGGTAGATATTTTCAGTACTTTAAGCCATAGAATATGTTCTCATGAGATTAGGTTACCAGATAGGTCTAAAGATTGTGAAAACGTTTCCTTTGTGTTTCAAGCCAAAAGTAAGGTTTTATGCCCAGCTGATGTGACACAGATGTTTGCTTTAGACTTTTCTGAGGTTAATGATCAGGATAACTCTAATTCTCTGGTGTCACAAGAGGATTTAAGATTTATCAAGGTAATGAAAAATGGAGTAAGTTTTGATCAAGGTCATTATACTATGCCCTTGCCATTTAAGGGTCACCCCCCAATTCTTCCAAACAATAAGCAGTTAGCACTTAGTAGGTTGAGTCATTTGCGTAAAAGGCTTTTGCGGGAAGAAACATTTCGTCTGCATTATGATGCATTTATGAATGATCTGCTAACAAACAGGTATGCGGAGAAGATCCCAGACTCTGAAATTGATTCATGTAAAGGCCATGAGTGGTACATTCCACACCATGGGGTATATCACCCCAAGAAGCCAGATAAATTGAGAGTTGTTTTTGACTGTAGCTCTTCTTACAAAGATCACAGTTTGAACAAACACCTTTTACAAGGTCCTGATTTGACAAATTCGCTTATTGGTGTTCTTTGTCGTTTTCGGATGGAGAAAGTAGCCTTCACATGCGACATTAAACAAATGTTCCACCAGTTCTTAGTTGAGAAAGAACACCGAGATTATTTGCGATTTCTCTGGTGGTCTGATGAGAATTACACTAAAGCTGCACCATATCGAATGCGAGTCCATCTCTTTGGAGCTACATCTTCGCCTGGGTGTGCCAACTTTGGCTTGAAGCAGATAGCTAATGACAACGAAGTCACATACGGCAAAGATGTAGCAGAATTTCTCAGAAATGACTTTTATGTAGATGACGGTCTTAAGTCGTTGCCTTCAGTTTCAGAAGCAGTCAAAATGATAAGATCCTGTCAGGACATGTGTAAACAGGGTGGTTTACATTTGCACAAATTCACCAGTAATTCTAAAGAAGTTTTAGCTCAGATCCCTGAAGGGGATAGGGCTAGTGAATTGAGTAAGATCAACATATTTAAGGATTCTTTACCAATAGAACGTACACTTGGTGTGTTGTGGAACATAGAATCAGACGCCTTTGAATTTAGGATCCAATTAAAGGATACACCCTTGACAAGGAGAGGTATCCTCTCATCTGTCAGTTCCATATATGACCCCCTAGGGTTCATATCACCTGTAATTCTTAGGGGTAAGCAAATTTTACAACAAATGTGTGCTGACAATATGGACTGGGATGACCCAATTTCTGATGAGTTGCATATGAAATGGCAACTTTGGAGAAACAGCCTCTTTGATCTTGAGTCCATTCGGGTCAAGAGATGTTTAAAACCTGATAGTTTTGGTCAGGTAGAATCAGTGCAGATGCATCACTTCTCAGATGCTAGTACCATAGGTTATGGACAATGTTCATATCTTAGACTTGTAGACAATGAACAAAATGTACATTGTTCGCTACTTATGAGTAAATCTAGAGTAGCCCCGATTAAGACTATGACTATCCCAAGACTGGAATTGACAGCAGCTTTGGTTTCAGTGAGAGTAAGCACTTCATTGCAAGCTGAATTACCGTACAAAGACATAACTCATGTTTTTCACACAGACAGTTGCGTGGTTTTAGGGTACATTTCAAATGACTCTAAGAGATTTCAAGTATTTGTTGCAAACAGAGTGCAACAGATAAGAAATGTTACCAGACCAGATCAATGGCATTACATTGACACTAAAGATAACCCAGCCGATATAGCATCTCGAGGTGCAACTGCTTTAGAGTTGAAGAAATCTGACTGGTTTAGTGGTCCAAAATTTCTTTGGGATTCAAATTTTGTCCCAGTAAGTGACAGTAATCATGACTTGGACTTGAGCAATGACCCTGAAGTGAAAAGAAACCAGTGTTTCATGTCTTGCTCACTCCCAACTAGACATGACTCTATTTTGACCAATTTGGAGTACTTTTCAGACTGGTTTCGTGTTGTGAGGGCAGTTGCTTGGTGTTTGAGATACAAATCAATATTGCTGACTTGCGCAAGACCCAATGGACAGACAATTTTCACTTCGTCTCCTTCAGTGGAAGACTTGAAGCAGTCTGAAACTGAAATTATTAGACTGGTACAAGAAGATAGTTTCCAGACAGAGTTGGAAATTTTGACTAGACCACAGTCTGACAAAGACACAACTAGACCTTTTATTACAAGGGACTCCAGACTATACAAGTTGAACCCATTTATTGATAAATCTGGTTTGATTTGTGTTGGGGGTAGAATGACAAACTCATCTGAAGATTTTCATGTTAATCATCCTATTATTCTACCTAGAAAGGGACATATCACAAATCTTATCATAAGACATTTTCATGATCGTGTCCAGCATCAAGGTCGTGGCATGACAGTAAATGAAATAAGAGCCAATGGCTTCTGGATACTAGGTTGTAGTTCTGCAGTCTCTGAATTACTGTATCACTGCGTCACTTGTCGTAAGTTAAGAGGAAAGACTGAAATTCAGAAAATGGCAGATTTGCCTGTTGATAGGGTTGAACCTACTCCACCATTTTCATACTGTGGAGTTGATTATTTTGGGCCCTTTTTGACTAAAGAAGGCAGAAAGGAGCTGAAGCGTTACGGTGTATTATTTACATGTTTTACAAGTAGAGCTATTCACTTGGAAATTGCAAACAGTCTTGAGACCGATTCATTTATAAATGCTTTGAGACGCTTTCTCTCCTTGAGGGGCCCCATCCGCCAATTGAGATCGGATCGAGGTACGAACTTTATCGGTGCCGAGAATGAGTTGAAACTAGAGTTATCGCGCATGAACGTTGATTCCATTACAAACTTCCTACATAAGGAGGGATGTGACTATTTTCCCTTCAAGTTCAACGTGCCATCAGCTAGCCACATGGGTGGCGTGTGGGAGAGACAAATCAGGACTGTGCGTAATGTTCTCTCCAGATTACTTCAGCAACATGGGACACAGCTTGACGATGAGACTCTACGAACTTTGTTCTGTGAAGTAACAGCAGTTGTGAATAGTCGTCCGCTTTGTGTCGAAAATCTCAATGATCCGTTATCTAGTGCTCCATTGACTCCTAATCACCTGTTAACGATGAAATCCAAAGTGCTTTTACCACCTCCCGGCACATTCGTATCAACTGACTTGTACATTCGCAAAAGGTGGAAAAGAGTTCAGTACCTAGCCAATGAGTTTTGGTACAGATGGAGAAAGGAGTACTTGAGTAATCTACAGAGTAGAAGTAAATGGATTCAAACTAAGAGAAATATGGAAGAAGGTGATATCGTTATGATAAAGGACGATAATCTCCCCAGGAACCACTGGCGAATTGGACGAGTTAGCAACGCGATCCCAGACGACGACGGTTTAGTTCGCAAGGTCACAGTTACAGTCCCATCAAGATCATTAGACAATCAAGATAAGGACGTCCATGGTTTGGTCACATTAGAAAGACCAATCCATAAACTTGTGTTATTGAAGCAAAATGACTCTGACTAACAAAACATGCATATATTGAGGGTTTATCCCCGTCAAGGAGCCATAGACAGAAACTCTTAAATATCATACATAGTTTGAATTTTATCAGTGTTAAACTTGAAATCTGCAGTTTACATGTGTTTTAAGTCTTCTATTGTTTTGTGAGATCACTAATTTAAGGTGGCGTCATCACAAGCCATTAAATTTGTGGTTCCATTAAACAAGATTGTTGAAGAATTTCACTAAAATTCATGGTTTCAATTGCTTTCAAAGTAGCAATAAGGTAATTGCATATTTGACTTTAAATGAGCAAATTTTAAGAGACTTTACAGTGTTTAAGAATAATGAGAATAGTAAAACAGAACCCTGTGAACCATTGATTGCAATTATGCGTTTAGAACTGCGTAATTGTGCTGCATCTCTGCTTGCTGCGTCTTTTTTAAGTAGTATTGCAACATAATCTAATTGAGGCAATTTGATTTATTGCAATTATTTGCAATCATTGATTTCAGAGTTCTGGTTTACTTTGCCTATGTAATAGCTAGTTAAAAATTAGTGAACTGCTAATTTTGGGGAGCCATGTTACTGCCTTAGTTTGGATACCGGATATTTTTACCGGATTACATTAGTAATAGTTACCGGGTATTATTGTTCTATGAGAATATCCGCTTGCGCATGCGTATTTGCGATCTGCGAAAATCCAAAAAAATGAAAACGTTCTTGTGGCGATGTTTTTTAAAGGCTATAGAGGTAATTATGCGTCAATACCTTTACAATTCACTGTCATAGTGAATGGTCCGTTCATATTCTTCGTCGATAGTCTGTCAGTCTGTCCGGTATCGCTGTATTGTCGATTTATCGAGTCGGTTTTCGTTCGATTGTCTTTCGGTCGGAACACGTGTTAATTTGCGTGTATAATTCAAGCGGTAACGTTAAGCTCCCTTTTTATTTTGCAGTTCGACGGATTCTACCGAGTCTTCGGATACTGCGGATACCTGTAATATGGATGTCATCCATAGATGTGCGAATCCCGATAATCATTGATGTGATTAAACGAATCCTGTCCGGCTTTATGCTTCTGTTTTCATCGCCGCAATAACGTCAATGGCGTTAACTTTATTTATTTAAAATAAGGTTTAAAACATAGCTTACCTCGAATCAAATGCTTCAAATCCCACAAATGTGTATGTATAGCTATCTGCAGGCGTCGTATTAAACTTGATGATACCAACACCCCCGGGCGGGTCAATCATCATGCCCTGATCATCAGTATAAATCTCTGCGTCTCGTACAACCAATACTTTAGAGCAGTCGGACGTCGGATGTAACCGGTCATCAGGACCATTACCAACTGAAATGTGTACATGTTTTATGTCAGAGATTTTAAACAAAATTGTTTTTCATATAAATAAGTTGTATCTTTGCCCTCATATAAGTAGGTCAGCACGATATCAACTGATTAGTAAGAATTCTGAATGGTCCTCTGTTGTAATTGTGTAGATCTAATACTTTTTTGCATTCGATTTGGGAGTATGAAGATAAAACGGAAGCTAGAGTTTCCTGCAGAAGAATATGCTTTTGGTACCACAGAATAAACACCATACATGGAGCGTTTGATTCTTTCATTTATTATTACTGATGTAAAATAATATGACATAATTTACAATTTACATGCACTCAAACATTGGTACAAAACCTTGTACTGTACTATTGGATTTGATCACCTCTGCACCTAGCACATGATTGTATATCCACGGTGGAGATTGTGTATCATGGGATGGATAACGAATACAGACAAAATAATCTCGATTCTGGTAAGATATTTTGCGATAACTTCCGTATTTGTGCGTCAATCTTCGAAAGGTTTGTTGCATCGACCCCGCCTTACC
The DNA here is from genome assembly GCA_963680895.1 of Fragum sueziense. Taxonomy (NCBI): domain Eukaryota; kingdom Metazoa; phylum Mollusca; class Bivalvia; order Cardiida; family Cardiidae; genus Fragum; species Fragum sueziense. Next base: position 45,722,706 of record OY804601.1, on the reverse strand, counting down.
GAGCGCTTTCATCGGATGTATGAAATATTAGATAACTCAAGGTACTTTTTTTCGAAATATTGTCCCAACCAACCAGAAAGCGAAAAGGTAACAACTGCGTCAAAATTAACCACGCTTCAGGTAAGAATTTGTGCAATAACTTTCTTATTTCTGTCTCAATTTTCATGCGGTTTATTGCATGTACTGCGTCTTACTGAGCCCTTTTCTCAGATATATCACTTATCTAACAACTCCCTGTACTTTTCTCAAAAACCGATCCCAACCGACTAGAAAAATGGCCCGAATCTTTTGTCGTTTTTCTGGTCGGTTGGGATCAATTTTTGGACAAAGAACAAAGATTCTACAAACAAGTCATACATCTGAGGAAAGAGCTCAGTAATGCGGGGTACATTCAACAAACCGCTTGAAAATTGACGCAGAAATAATAGAATTATTGCACAATTTCTTACCTGATGCGAGGCAAACTTGTCCGTATTCGTTATCTATCCCATCATGCACAAGCTCCACCGTGATATCGCTGCTTTCAACAAAAACCTCGTAACTGCAGCTTTAAACAAGCTTTAGTTACGAGGTTTTGGTTGAAAAGCGACGATATGTGGACTCCAACCATTCTTCAAAAAGACTTGTATTATAGTCACTGGTGGTGAACTCGGCCAAAGCGAGGGACGTTTTTCGCTACAAGAAGGTACAGATATTTTGCGCTTAAATGTGAGTTCAAAGATCTGATTGGATAGTTTTTCTGATAACAATGAATTTGTTCTAAAAAAAGACCGGGTTTTCCGATATGTATTGACACACCCTCTGTGTTGTTATAAAATCTGGTAACTGCGGCTTTATCGAAGCCGTAGTTACGATATTTTATAACAACAGCGACGGAATACTATGATCGTGAAAAAAAACGTCCCAAGCTTTGGCCGAGTTCACCACCAGTGAAAGTACACATAATAATATTATATAACATGTATACAAGACAATAATATAGCTCACGATAAATGACCTGGCAGAGCAGCCCATGTTAATCGAACGAGATGCTCTGCCAGGTCAATTATCGCGAGCTATACTGACTCGTTATTTAAAAAAAGCTTATGCGAATAAAAGCTAAAGCTGCGCCATGTGAAATGACATCTGTAATAGCTAAAGATGCTCTGCCATATCATTTATCGTGAGCTATGCAAATGTTGAAAGGCCATGCGGTGTACTAGTCAAATTACAGAATACGACACTGTATTCAAAACTGAAAAATAATCTCATATGCTGAACTTAGATTTGAAGCTGTCTATATGATGAAAGAAAAATGAATATTATTATTAAGATGATGACGATTTACCCTTTGCCAAATAACCCCTTACGTTTTTTCCGTACCCAATCAAACAACATTTTGAAGGAATGAAGAGAAGAGAGAAAAACGGTTAGCCTAATACAACGGGTTCTCCCTTCTTTTCAATTATGTCGATGTTACCATAATTATGCATGTACCAGTTACAAACATTATTACTTTAATTTACTCTTTGTTATCTGTAACTTCTTTCAATTTAGAGCAACGCATTTCGGAAGAAATTAACTCATTTTCCCACATTAACGCTTATTGACACCCCATGAAATAAAGGCTTCGGAAAACATTGTGGAAAATGAAGAATTTGCTTATGACAAATCGTTTCCGTCTCGTGATGGGTAAACATAACATCATAGAAGACGTGAATGATGTTTTCTATTACCGTGGTGTCACTGGATTCTGAATGTTATCTATGTAATTGATCTTTCGTTGAAACTTTTCAAATGTTTCGAAAATACCTCTTTGCATTGGTAATTGGTTTTTAAAATGATGACATATTGCCATAAATAACGACTAATGATTTTTGTCCGTTTCATTTTAGATTTCAATTGTTTTTCTTAATATGTTTGCTTTATCATAATGGATAATAAGAAAATATATCTACGCGTTTATATTTTGGTCACGCGAATCTTACATAATAATGTGAACATGAAACTTTCCCATGTATAGATGGTAGGGGAGACCGGGGTATCATGAACCACTTTTTGATAAATTTCAACTAGGCTTTTCTTGGTTTCACACAGAGTGCTCTGATCAACACCATATCAAAGATCAACATCTCTTGCATTTTTCTAAACCTTTGACAGATACTTTCGACATCCAGAATCCACAGAAAATCATTTTAAACAGAGCTGGTGAAATGGTTCATTTAACCCCTTTGACGGGGTAGGTTGAACCAGTACATGGGGTAAGTTGAACCAATAGGCATATTTTCGATAATTATTCACACTAAAGAGAGAATTAAACACGAGATTTCATTCATAATAATGTATAAGGATGTTACCTGCAATAATATCATAAAATTTCATACAAAGAATAAAAAAATATTCGAGTTTTCAAGATTATTCGCTAGGTCATACAATAGACACTTTAATAGATCCAGAATATTAAGTACATGTTTTCTGCACTTATTTTCATAGTGGTTCAACTTACCCCGGTACACACCAAGGGCATATACTTGCCATTTGTGAAGAAACTATCTTACCATGTCAATAACGGAATGCAATATTACATTCTGAAGATATCATACATCTGTAAGATGTAAAGAATACTGTTGAGATTTGCTGTGCATTGTAGTGCGAAGACGGAACGCATGAAATGTGAAAAACAATTTTAAGGTCGAAAATTTGTTTTTTGTACATAAAATCCACCTAATATGACAAAATTTCTCGATATTTTCACCGATGAATACTTCAACATTCCCGCCTCGAATACTTACACCGAAGACGTGAAATTCAAAATCACGCGAGAGAAAATTGAAGTGGTTCATTTAAGCCGTGGCTCAACTTACCCCGGTCTCCCCTAAATTTAAATAAATTTGAGGCGAAATGTCGATTTTTTTTCTATAAACGTATAAGAACAATATGCATTAAATGTATATTCGGATGAGAAAGCAAATACACACAGTCTGATCAGGATTCATATTATTCTCTGGTTACTTTAATTACCAGCAGAACTATACAGATCCTGATAAAACTGTAACTAGCACAGCAAAATTTTACTATTATAACCTTGACGAATTTTTACTTTTAATCAAAACTGAAACTAACAACTACATATTATTATATAGGCCTATACACACGGGTGGTAAACAGAGAAACTAGCTCCAAAAAGAGTCAACGGTATTTCGTTGCCTCGTGACATCCGGTCTCTACCGAGGTAGTTGCATAGAGCGAAAATCTGTAAACAAAGGTAGGTCACGAACACATTTTTTCTACAATTATTTCTTTTACAACGAGTCTTTGAAAAATCCGGCGATGCTGTAATATGAAGAAATGGTCGAAGTTTGTTGTGCACGAGAATATACGTTGTAAGTAAGCAGAGTTTGAATAAAATCGTTGAAAAACATTTCAAAATCGAAAGTAAAAACTTTTTCACTTTCGATTTTGAATTGTTTTTCAACGATTGTATATTAAAACCCTGCTACTAATACCGTATACTCTCGTGCACAACAAACTTCGACCATTTCTTCATATTACAGCATCGCCGGATATCCCAAAAACTCGCTTTAAAAGAAATAATTTTAGAAAATGTGTTCGTGACCTACAAATTTTCGCTCTATGCAACTACCTCTTTTTGGAGCTAGTTTCTCTGTTTACCACCCGTGTATACAGTAAATTACGTGGATCAAGACAAATTACCGTGGTGCATTTTTAATGGCGTTCAGTACACATTTGATAATGATTATTTGTTTTACAATAATTGTGGTTTCTGTTTTCAAATTTTATTTAAGCGGATAGTTTAGATTTCCATTTCGACATTAGCATTGACCCAAGACACACGATGTCGGGCGAACTAGTACTCGAGCACTGTACTTTTAGACTATTTATCCTTTTCTCAAAGTGCAAAATTTTTATATTGCTCCAACTTTGATTGGAATGATGTTGTAAATCTTCCAAAATCGATGTAACCTATGGTTGAAAATATATGTACCGTTGCATGAAGTGTTGAGGGAAAAGCATAAAATGCTGGTTATCGGTAGTGTTTTTCTCGCAATGCTTTCCGAAGCTTCATTAACAAAGGACGCACAACGACTTTAATACTTGTTTGGGAGATCGTTGACATTAAGGTACAGATTTAATCTAAAGATCACGACTTCAGTTTCTCTACTTTTCTCACGACCTTAACCCATTACCAAACAACAAAAAATTAGACTGATCCGAATTCAAAGATGTTGCAGACGACAATTTCAGGTTGAGGAAATTTAAATTTTTTGGTCTTTCATGGAAGAAAACATTGTGGGAAATGAAGAAATTGCTTGTCACAAGCAATTTCTTCATTTTCCACAATGTTTTTCAAAGCCTTTATCTTTTGGGGAGTCAAAAAGAGTCACTGTGTAGTAATGGGTTAAATAATTATATTTTGGGGCTTCTTTTGTGTAAAAAGGTCTATTTTTAGACATTTCGTGACCAAAACTGGATGAAGCCCTTTTATGCGATGAAAGGGAATATCTTACACGGGTATTACAAAATTTTTGAAATGCAAATATTTGAATCACTTTTCCCAAAACAAATATTAACCAAAACATTTACAAAAGCCGGTCGCTAAATAGGTCTACTCGCACTTGAGAGGGTTATTTTAAAAAATAATAATGGGGAATTATGAACTTTCATCCAACATATCGATTCATTTATAGTGTGGTCACGATATAAGTGCAAATGTTTACAAATTTTACCCACAATAACAAAAGAAAAAGCGTTCATAATATTAGACGCAAATTTGCATGCGTTGCTTCAATTTGCGTCATGATGCCTGCAAGATTCGAACCATCGTTCTAAGCTCGACATAACATGTATGTTGTTTAAACATTGGTAAATTTTGTAAACTGCACCATAATACAGGCCCGTAGAAACAGAAATGAGGGGGATGCCCCCTTAACTCCTTCTTTTTTACACTGAATATTACGATATTCTTAGCTGCGAGCATATTTTGTAAAACGCGCTTACGCATTAAAACTGAACTAACGTTCAAATCTACGAGAAAAAAAAACGATCGTAAGTTCGTTGATGAAACGGGGCCCTGATAATATCGTGTCCTCACCGGACTTAAATATCTTACAAAGTATACCGAACGCTACATAACAAATGAAGATTTCGGTGTTGAAATTGTCTGACATTTATAATGAATCTATTTTGATTTGTCAAAGAATGCCTATTTTCCGGTTAATATTGCATTCCTTTTGAGTCTAGTATTTTTTTTTAAGTTGTCAATGTTTAGTTTTGACCACCTTAACCAATAGATGAAATATGGCCATAATAGCTTGTTAATTAAGGATTTCAATCCAACATCAATTACAAATCACATGTTCGGGCATCATCCGTAGCAACGGAAATCGACGAGGATATTCCTCGTCAATTTCTGATGCGACGGATTACGACTGGAGATTGACATGGGCATCACTTGTTAATTTCCGTTGCGACGGATGACACCCGATGATGCAAGAGGTGTATCGCAGATAACGATGGCCGGTTATAATCCTTAACCCATTACCAAACGAAACTTTTTTAGGTTGGTCCAAATTGAAATATCCTGCAGAAGACAATTTCAAGTGAATGGAATTTTTAATTTATATGTCCTTTTGGACGGAAAACATTGTGGAAAATGAAGAAATTGCTTGTCACAAGCAATTTCTTCATTTTCCACGATGTTTTCCATGGTCATTATTTTGTGGGGCGTCAAAAATGGTCATTATGTAGTGATGGGTTGATGTATATGTATAGCTCACAATAAATGACTTGGCAGAGCATCTCTAAGCTATAATACTCACCAATAATTGTATGTATCAAGTTCAACGTGTTGCTCTGTCGATTATAAGCTTCATAGACGTTCACAAACCCCTGCGACGTGTCTGTGTCGTTATCAAAGGCCACAAACAGGAAGTTCCCACAAACGTCGACGTCCGTGATCTCATCGACGTCATCGTAAGATACGCGATGAATGACGTTCATACTGTAGTTGGTCGCGGAGAGGTCGATCACATGGATGTTGGTGTTACCTAAAAGACGACGAGAAGCTTAGATTATTCTTAGGTTCTTATGGAATTTTAAAGGGATAATAGTTGTGAAAAAACTGTCTATTTGCCTCAAAAAAGGTTTACCTTTCTAAAGTATGAACAAAAAGATGCAGAAAGACCGTATTTCAAGCGAGTAACCATGCGCGGTTTACCCACAACAAGCGTATAAATGTTGGTATTCTCACATTTCCACGGCGCTCAAAATATGTTTACATTCGTGGCTAAATATGGCATAACGGGTACTTGTCACAGCCGAGAACATCCGTATACAGTCGGTTGATCATGTGATACACAGGAAAGTGTGCGTCACAAATTTAAATGAGTTCCCGTTATTTCATGAATGTTGCCCGTCACGCAGAAAAGGGCCTAATGGGAAGTCTATAAAATCAAATTTCGCGAAATGAACCAGACTCAACAGATGTCAATCATTTTTTGCTTCTGGAAAATGTAAATAAGGTAAGATGTATAAACCAATCTAGATTCAGAAAATAACCTTTGAATCAAAAGTTCCGATCCTAGTCAGTCTGCGCAGTCAGATCAGACTGACCAAGGTCGATACTTTCCACGCTTCCCATACGGTCCCTTTTAACATGACAGGTCACAAATTTGAAACATTTCGACTTCCACGGGATTCCAGTGCGTGCTTTCTTATGAATGATGTTAAACCCTTTCCCAAAACGACAAAAATAACTGTTTCCATTTCCAATTGAAATCGGATCCAAACTGCAAAATAAATGGCATTGAAAATGTAAAATATTTAAGAAATAGCTTAGACAATATAAAGGCAAAAGGAGAAACTGCTAATAATAAGCATTCCTTTCTTTTGTCACGGTGGTTCCTCAGCTTTAGCAAATAGGGGCGTCCGAATCAGGTTTTGTATGGGAAAGGGTTAACCTCAAATTGTAATAAATTGTTGTACTTAACCCTTTCCCATGCGGCAATAATTTTAACTTTTCATAAATTGGAATATTGAATGTTTTGTAGACGACAAAATGAGTATATAAACATAGGGTTTAGTAAAATACTGCTGGTGAAATATCTAGGCAATAGGGGGAAATGTTGGTTATCAGCGTTTCCTCAGATTGTACGAATGCTTTTTGAACTCTTTTTAGTAAGGGCATTCAAACAAGGTCATGTTTGGGAAAGAGTCAGTGCTCATCCGTATTAACGTGTCCCGTCACGCTAAAGGCGTGCTTCTATGAAGTTAGTTGAAAACTGAATTTTGAGATAACATCTATCGGCCACCAACCTCATTCGAATTTTGAAATCGGATATTTAATATATTATAGGTAGATAGGAAGAACAATCTTGATTCAGAAAACTAACTCAGAGTAAAAAGTTCCGATCCTGGGTAGTCTTTGCAGTCTTCATAGATTGACAAGGACTGGTACTTTAACAATTACCAGAAGATCCCTTTTACCGAGACAGGTCACATTTTGCAATATTACGGTTTATATTCTCTGACGTCATTTCAATGCGTGCACACGATTTGAAAATAAATTCCGTTGATTTTCGTATTTTACCGTTCAGAACTCGGATAATTCCGACTCGCACTTGAAATTGTAAACATTACCTACTGACATACATTGTAAAAGGGGGAAAATACGCAAATGCACATTTCTGTTACAGGCGGAAAAGACTTCTTTCATAATATCAGATGATTAGACCTCGATAACACAAAAAATATTTTTTGTGGTATTTCTTCCTTTTTCACAGCTATTATCCCTTTAAAGATCTTTATAAAATGAAGAAAATATGAAATTCAGCATTTTCTATTATTCATTTTTAATCTTACCATGCTATAATGACAAAGTCCATATTTTATCTGGAACCGCTTTTAACTAAGGCATATCTAAAAACGTCGTTGTTTGGAAAACTGGGCTTGAGAATGAAAACATGTGCAAAAATCGAACTAGTTTTTCTTAAATTTAGGTTCGGTCAATATACATGTAAAATACTCTTCTATATGGACATGAAAAAGCACTGCTAACTAATGCAAAATTTATTTCAAATAATTAGGTTTGAAATTAAGTAAATATGGAAAAGAAAATGTGCCTTTGACATTGGGTTATAGGCCTACTAGTAATTTGTAAGGTATCAGATATAACGTTTGGAAAGTGTGTCTTTTGTCTAGTCAGCCATTTTTAACCGTTGAGCACCTTCTTAACAGTAGCTGTGACCCCTTCCCAACAGCAGTTAATTTGGACCGTTCCAGGTTTTAAACCTTTCCCAAACAAGACCTGGTTTTGAAGTCCCTAATAGAAAAGGTTTGGGAAAACATTGAAACAAAAGAAGAAACTGCTGATGATCAGCAGTTTCTCCTTTTGTCTCAATATTTTCTGTGCCATATTTTACACAAATCCTGTCTCATATATCATCCATTTTGCCATTTGTGGCAGTTTTTAAGTGGATCACCCTAAAATCTTGTTGTTTGGGAAAGGGTTAAAAATGTGAATGTCAATATCCCGGCTATTCTTGCAACTTTTTACATGAAAATGAATTTAAATAAATACCCATAAACTAAACAGCCGCAATAACAACACCAAAATCACGACTTAAAAAAAAAAAAAAAAAAAAAAAAAAAAAAACGGAAAAAAACAACTAAATGTACATAAAACTTATAAAACGACAGTTTTGAAACCTTCGTGATGAAACCACAGCGAGTTTGTGGTAACGGAAAAGATCTAGCAGATGACCAACACATTACACAATTAGATGACGTAAAATACTTTTAAATAGTTGAAATTATCAAATGTTCTTGTTTTGCATCAAAATTTTCTACGGCATTCTCTATTTTGAACTTTCAAAAAAGAACGGTCGTATATTAATATGAACAATGTTAAACCGTTTTCTAATACTAAATTACATTACAAGCGAGGTGCTTGGACGAGACGTTTGTCTCGGCCAATCGGATTGATTGTTATATAACTTTCATTCAAACTAGAAATCAGACTGGCTAACAAAAATATCACCAAATGTGCTTTAAAAACAAAATAAGCTATATTATCACATTTCAATAATAATTTAACAAAAACTTAAATAACTTGACGTTAAAAACACAAAAAATAATACGGGAAAAGGGGATTTACGTACCGACTGAATACAGGAGTTTCGTTGCAGGGTCGTACGACATCTGTTCAGCAGCGTCCTCATCTAATCCGTACGTTTCTGGATCGTACTCGTACGGGAGATATAACGTCGATACCTTCTCGAACGTTACGTTAAACGACGTAACTTGTAACGTCAAACACGTTGATAAAATTACAACCGTGAATAGATTGGCATATTTAGGAGCCATTTTTTAACAGTTATGACAATGTCCTAATTACAAATTATGAAATTAAATTTATTCCATATTTTCATATACTTTAACCCTTTCCCAAACTGAACAATTAGATTTGGTCCAATTTTAAAATTGACGGCTAATGGGGTGTGCATTCAAATGAAATGGGATTTGTGGATAAAATGGGTCGGAAAATACCGAGACTAAAGGAGAAAATGCTTCTGATCAACATTTTCTTCTCTTGACTCTATGTTTTCCATTTCAGCATTTTCTACAAAGTGCATCAAACGCGTGTCTTCTTTGGGAAAAGTTAAAGTGAATATCGCTGGTGGGGAGTCAAAACCTCGTAACTCCAGCTTATTCAAGCTGTAGTTACGAGGTTTTGACTCCCCACCGACGATATGACTTTTAGACAAGAAACCCCAATATATCCAAGACACAGTTATGATTTAATAAATGTCAACTCTTGAGTCACTTTCAACTTGCAAGCGTGACGATAAAGTGGAGGGACCAATAGTAAAAATACACCCTACCCGTTACTTCAACCTTTTTCGACACGGTACGGAAACTACAGAGACAGAGCCAATGGCTCTGCTACTTAAATCTTCTGGGGCGCTTCTGGCCATGTGTGGCTCTGTCTCTGGGATCACGATTTTTTGACAAAAACAGGTGAGTGTTCAACTTTGTTGATCAATTATTTTCTTTTGGTGCTTAAAATCGAAAAACCGGGAATGTCATGCTCCCCTAACACCATTTATCTGCCTGTTCTAATTATGTGGGCTTTAAAGTCGGTAGGGTTTTCACAGGATTATTGTCGTCGTGAGTCGACTCTTTGTGATATTTTCATGTTTACATCATGTATTCATGTACATTTCAACGGTAAAAAGCCAATTGCCGCAGCCAAAACATGTTATATGCTAATCTATGGATACGCTCGATTAGACATCCCTTTTCCATGTCACAAACCCCTAGAAATGATTGGCAAAAATAAAATTTGAGCAATTTCTATCAGTGGCTTTGTCTATGGCGGCTGGCTCTGTCTCTGACGGCTGGCTCTGCCTCTGGCTCTTATTCCAAAAATGTTCTAGGCTATTATATGTATAAACTTCAGATCATCAACATCCATTTGTCGCCTGCAGCAGCTTTCAAATTGGTCGGATGTAAAATATCTTGAATCCAATACAAGGTTTCTTATATGTTTGCATTAGAAGCGAAATTAGAGAAATGAATGACTTTTTCTGAGGATGAGCAAGGGCACATACACTGCAAAGCAATATACAAAATGTATAAACACGTACATCGAATATTATACGAGTCTTCTCTTTTTCTGTCTTTTGAATGAAAAGGGAATGGTACTACTGTGCAGCCGAAATCCACTGTCAGATTTTGGGCACATAATCATGGATAGAAAACAGGATGAAAGAGGAAATGAATGGTCTTTGATGTTTTTATATATGTTTTTGACCCTTGATGATATTCCAATTCCGATATAGCCCCCTTACTGAAATTTAGAATCCCAGACTGGTCAGTTAAATACTAGCTGTATCAGTACAATATGAAACAGACAGATTAGAAATGGCACAAAAACAAGTTGATTACGTTCAAAATTCCGTGGCATGTAAATATTCTTGTAGAATAGTTACTAGTACTCAGTTTTTAAAACAAGAAAAAAAACAAACAAACATTTGCTTAAAAACAACAATAACAACAGCAGCAGAGGCAGCAACAACAGCGAAAAAATAATACGAGCCTTTAACCCTTTGTCAAATTAGGCAAATAAATTGTAACATTACTGTTACATACAACTTCAATTACATTAATGAAAAGGAAATAGCTACACGTTCTCAAAACGTGATCTATACGATTGCGTAAACTTTGTATTTTGTCGCCTACAACAGCTTCGAAATTGGTCTAGTCTAAAATTGTATTGAATAATACCCGAGCTTTACCTTTGACTGTTGCATTATCCCAAGCGACGTAAGAGACTGGGGTGAGTTTTTTCTAAGGATGGACAATGACAACATGTACAATATAGCCATTAACAAATACTGATTAGATAATTTATCATAATTATGCTTTATTCCCGATAGAGTTCACTTTCAGCATAAGAAAATGTAGATGCTTACCGAATTAATGATTTTCTGCGAGAGAAAAACGCCAAAAACGACTACAACAAAAAACGTCTTTGCTTTCTTTAACAATTTCGTTTACAAAGAAAATGACATTAATAGATTGAAAAAAAAACTTTGTGTGGATAAAAAAATCATTTCGCAACTCATGTTTGGTCCGGGAGAAGGTCTTACATACATGTACATTTCCATCCTGTCTTGCCGAGTGTAAGGCCTTTTTTCAGGTTATTTTGTTTTGAGGAATAGGGATAATTTCTACATTATTTTTTGCATGGCGCTTTCTTTTTCCACAAATTTAGAGAATTTCGTCAGAAGAAACGATTTTCTTCACCTTGTCAAACAGCGCTCAAGTCCCAAGTGTTGATTTTTCATTATTCTCTAACGTTTGGAACGTTTCTATACACTACAATGACAAAATACAGCTAAAATTAGCATTGCACGTGATTTTATGGGGACTTTTGATCGAGCATAACTAAATTAGGACAGATTTTGATGAAACACAGATTTAAGTCGTAGGAACCACGGTGGGGATTGTGCATGCTGGGATGGGTAAATCTACAGACAAATTTGCCTCGCTTCAGGTAAGACATTTTGCAATAACGTCCTTATTTCTGCGTCAATTAAAAAACGGTTTGTTGCATGAACCCCGCCTTACTGAGCTCTTTCCTCTGATGCATGCGTTACACGAAACCTTTTTGTACTTTTTGCGAAAAGTGATCCCAACCGACCAGAAAAACGACAAAAAATCTGATCGTTTTCAGGTCAGTTGGGATCAATTTTTGGGAAAAATATGGGGAGTTTTCAGATAAGTAATGCACCTGAGGAAAGCGCTCAGTAAGGCGGGGTACATGCAACAAATCGCTTGAAAATTGACACAGAAATAAGAAAATTATTGCACAATTTCCTACCTGAAGTGTGGCTTATTTTGCCGTAGTCGTTATCATTTCGCTTTCTGGTCGGCTGGGATCAATTTTTGGAAAAATTAAAAGGATATCACAATTAATCCATGTATCCGAGGAAAGGGATTTTCAAGGCGGGGTACATGCAACAGACCTTTTGAAAATCGACAAAGAAATAAAGGAGTTATTGCAAAATATTTGACAAGATTCGAGATTATTTTTGTCCGTATTCGTTATCCATCCCAGCATGCACAATCCCCACCGTGGGAACTGCTTAGGACGTTTTGATGAAACTTACTTACGGACGTCCTACAAAAGGTCTCAGGACACTTTTTTAAATCATGTCCTAAGACGTTTTTGATGAAACCGGCCCCTGTTTCATCAAAAAATTTAAGGCGTATTTTTGACTTACCGACGACTTAAAATAGACATTAATCAACAATCGCATTACATAGCTTTTGGTTGATTGGCGATACGCGATTCTTCCTCTAAACATGGCGTCAGACATCGGTAAGTCAAAAATACGTCTTAAATATTTTGATGAAACTGGCCCCAGGGCATGAGATATGGAACAGGTTAAAGTTGGACGTGACGCCGACATCCGAGGGTATTACAATAGCTCTTCCGAGACTTTCGTCCTGGGCGAGCTAGAAATAGTATGGGAAAAGAAGAAGTTGCTTAGATTGAGCAATTTCTTTTTCTCCCATTATGTTTTATCACAATTATTAGTATGATCACTGCGTTTCAAGGTTTACCAATACCTAAAAATTGCCACTACGTACGGTGGCACTAAGGTGACATGTGAGTTTTTCTTTTTTTGAAGAAAAAAGAAAAACGCAATAACAATGTTGGTGAGCGTCTTTCTTTTTTTAGAGAAAAATGAAAAACGCAAACACAATATTGGTGAGCGTTTTTCTTTTTTTGAAGAAAAAAGAAAAACGCTAAAAACAATGTTGGCGAGCGTTTTTCTTTTTTTAGGGCAAAAAGAAAAACGCGACAACCTATTTGGTTTTGCGTTTTTCTTTTTTTTACCCGGAAGTCGTGGCCACGTAACTTAATAAGCCAATCAAAACTGTGCAGCCTTATCGCGCTCCCGCCATTTTTCCAATGGGTGAAGATTATCGCTAGACGTACACCGCTTAGGCATGTACACCATTTGCGCACGATGTCAATTATCGCTATGCCCCGCCCCATTATTTTATCGCAGGGAAAGTATAAAGGCAGACAAAAGCGAAATGTAGACACCAACATCTAATGTATTTAACACTGTCAAAAACGTTTTTTAACTTGAATAGAAACTTTTCCATGTCAAGTGTTGTCGGTACATACTTCAATGGCAATAAATTTTGTGCTAAAATAGACTTGGTTTATCATTGTGTTTTGATATAGGCATTCACCGTTGGTGTTGTTATAAAAACTCGTATAGCGGACGAGAATTGACCTGGCAGAGCATTCCATTCGATTAGCATGGTCTGCTCTGCCAGGTCATTTATCATGAGGTATAACTACGGCTTGATTCAAACCGTAGTCACGAGATTTTATAACCACACCCTCGATTTACTATTGTTTGTCAGAAATTACGTCACTGTTAACCCGGTAAAATCATTCATTATTGTGTAAGTCAGACAATTAGCCTACCCACAACCTTAACATACCAATCGATCGGTCTAAGAGTTGGAATAGATATTTTTTAGGATACAAATTAATCTAGGTCATTGTTCGTCAAACCCTATATTGTGCGACCTCAATGGAATTATCTTTTCGAAAAGAATTCAATGAATGTTTTATGCAGCGACAAATTGTGTTCAATTTTCATAGATTTTATTCCGAATTTCAAAAGTTTTTCCAAGCAAATAAGTCGTCTTAAATTTTTACTATTCGATCATAATCTTGTATCAAACATTTTTCCTAGCCGTAGGCATAGATTATTATGTTTTGACAGTCATAGACCGATAGCTATTTTTGATCCTTTGTTGGCCGGAAATCAATCAAACTTTCTTTGAAATAATTATCACGTTGTTTACCTCGGGCATTCCAGCTTATTGTTTGAGAAAACACCTATCGGCTCAATCTGGCTGGGTGACGCCGACAAAAATATGACACTTTTACACTTTTTGACATGAGAAATCTTACTCGCTTTTTGATCTTCGGAAATTTTCATTGGTTGAGTAATAAAACATATGGATCCTGATTGGTCAGCGGTGTCCGATGAGATCGGATATAATCCGCGGGTTCGCACGGTGATTTCAAAATTACATGTGAATTCGTGGAATAAAATACAACGTTTACCAACAGGATCCTCTTTGTTCATTTTAGGTAAGTCAAAATCTATGTTTAATTTTACATTTATTTTTTCATTATATTTTCAACTTATTGTTTAAACGATTGAAAACATTGCGGGAAAAGATGCTTCATTATAAACACTCTACTTTAACTATTATCATTGATTCAACGTATTGTTAAAACGAACTTGTTAAAATGAATAAAAACATTGTGGGAAAAGATGCATATTTCAAACATTATTGTACACTTGAAAAATGCAATATTTTGACATATTTGAAAACATTGTTGGAAAGGAAACGTTTACTTGATTTATGAGAGAATACGTATTTGTTATAGGAAATGTATATGTAAACATTGCGACAAATGTAGTTGAAAATCTCGGCATTGATCGGACTGATCGTTGTGTTGAAGATTTTGGTAAATAAAACTATTTAGAACTAATTGAGCAGAAAAACATTTGTCGCTTTGTAATGTACTTTAAGTTAAAATTGTGAGAATATTGTAAGGTTTTGCAATTATTGGACACTTTCAATTAATGTTTATATATTTCAACCAAACTAATCTTCGTTCAAGAATAAGATCATTTTCGATTTACGAAAATGACAATATGATTAAACGAAGACAAACATATCAAATTGTCGTCTGCTAAAACAACATCCATTCTACACTATTGTAGATATTGTTTGGTAAATCTATACAATCTCCTATAGAATTGACTTTTATCTTATGATTATCTATACATTGTTTATAATTTGTAAATATGTTTAAAAAAATTACATGTGAATTCGTGGAATAAAATACAACGTTTACCAACAGGATCCTCTTTGTTCATTTTAGATCTTGAGAGAGATTCTCAAATAATACAACAACAACAACAACAACAACAACAACAACAACAACAACAACAACAACAACAACAACAACAACAACCCGTAAGCAAACGGCAGTACACTTGGTGGGTATCTAGAAGATTCCAACCTCTCATATAGCAAGCGAAAAGGGAATGGTATTGACAACAAGACCCTCTGAAATCAACATCATACAGACAAGGTCAAGAAGTGGTGAATCAACTCTCCCGACACACAGCGCCGAAACGGAAGCTGGACCACCAGTTATCGCCTCACAAGTCACAACAACCCCTCCGGCGGCACAAGATCCAGTCATGGCGGCTTCAATGAGACTGGAGTCATTTTCGGGAGAGACCGACATTGAACAATTTCTGAGACGGTTTGATCAATATTGTGCGTGTCTTAATATAAAAGATGAACAGGCACTTGCCCAGCTATCATGGCATTTGGATGGGATGGCCAGACTCTACGTGGAGAGTTTGCCTGCCATGCCCTCAACATTAGATGAACTAAAAAACGTGCTTCGGACAAAATTTAGAAAAACGGCTCCCGTCAATCTCGGGATATTCAATATGCGGCAAGAAGCAAGTGAAAAAGCGGATGACTTTTTGAGACGCCTTGAGATGGAGTCTCTAAGGACCAAGATTAGTGCGGACTATCAAGTTCAAATTGCTTTAAACGGACTACATCCAACAGTGAGTTCGGCCATTTCTACTCATGCTCCGAAAACATTAGACGAGGTTCGGCAGCTGGCAGGTCGGCTGACGAACATTCAGTATGCTGCTCCTGTAGCTGCTGCGGTGCCAAACCATCTTGACAGCACCATGAATGTCCTGACGAAGGCAGTGGCCCAGCTGACAACACTAATGGACAGACAAGGCAAAGCACAGACAGACCAAGCCTGCAGCAGATGCGGAGGTAGGTGCACTTCTTTTAAATTATGCCCTGCACGTCACGTTAATTGTGAAAAATGTACCTTACCAGGTCATTTTACTCAGTTTTGTCATACGTCTGAAAGAACAATTAGAAAATTGCGAGATCGGGCTCAGCGATCTTCAGACTCTCGAGATTATGCTCAGAATGCTGATGGATCGCAAGCCCAGAATTTCCCAAGGCAAAATTATAACAGATGAAGGTGCGCGCCTACCTACAGGAATGAAAGTTTCAATCCAGTAGGCGGGCAACATGACCAGGCTAAAATTGTCAACTCTGGTGCAAAATGTCAAAATTCTTCAAAAACAAAAAGGGATGGTAATATTGGAAATAACAAAGTTGCTGAAGTAAATGCAAATTTTTCAATAGACATGATAAAAAATACTGTTTGTGTGTCAGTCAATTCGAACAAAACAAATGCTCTTTGTGATACTGGTGCTAATATGTCCTGCGTAAGCAAGTCATTTTTGGATAGGAGTTTCGGCCATTATAAACCGGAACTCTATCCATCAATGTTTACTTCGATTAAGGGCGTAGGTGGCACAATACACCCAGTCACTGGCTTCGTGTCACTTGATGTTAAATTTCAAACTGTCTCGTTTGTCCATAACTTCTTGGTAGTTAACGATCTTCACCATTCGTTAATAATTGGGCATGATTTTCTAGACAGATACAATTGCATTGTCGATATTCCTGCTAAGAAACTTAGGATAGCGGATATTGCAGTTTGTAGTTTACGCACCGACCGAGGTTATGCTAGGACAATCAAACCAGTCTGTATAAATGCAAATTCTGAAGTCGTACTTCCGATTAAGGTCGCACGAGTGCGCACTAACACGGAGGTCCTACTTGACCCATTGCCAAAGTTAGCAAACTGCAATATATTAGGTGCTAAAAGTCTAGTGACTGTTCGAAAGGGAAAGGCTTTACTAAGACTAGTTAATCCTACAGAACAGAATATAACTCTTAAGGGTAATAAGGTCTTAGCTCTGGTATCCAATGTAAATACAGAAAATGTTTTTAGTTTAGAAGAAGATGTTCACTCAAATGATAATTCGTCTAAAACTAGTCACAAACCTGATACCTCAAACATAAACTTCAATTTAGAAAGCACTAATCTAGACACTAATGAAAAGGCAAAATTACTTAATGTATTAAATAGAAACATAGATGCTTTTTCTAAAGGTCCATATGATCTTGGCAAAACTCACTTGCAAACACATGACATAGACACGGCTGATTCGAAACCAGTTCGCACACCTTTTTATAAACAAACACCACATATGCGTCGAAAACAGGAAGAAATGGTATCAGACATGATTGACAGGGGCATACTTAAAGAAAGTAATTCTGATTGGTTTTCTCCTGTCGTTATGGTTAAGAAGTCTGATACTAGTGAAACTGGTGAATACCGATTTGCCGTGGACTATAGAAAATTAAACAAGATAACAAAACCCATAGCATATCCGTTACCCAGACTGTCCGACATGCTTGATGCAATAGGTGAAGCTAATCCTCAATATTTTACGTCTTTAGATCTGGGGAAAGCTTTCTGGCAAGTCCCTCTCAGTGAGTCAAGTAAACAAAAGGCAGCTATCATCACACAAACCGGTATATACGAATTCCAGACTATGCCTTTCGGACTTTCAGGAGCCCCTGCCACCTTCCAATCTTTAATGATGAAGGTTTTGAAGGGAGTAGCTTGGAAATTTGCTCTTTGCTATGTGGATGATGTAATTATTTTTTCCAGAAATTTTGAAGAACATTTAGATCACATAGATGAAATTCTAAAACGAATAAGAAACGCCGGTCTAAAACTGTCGCCCAATAAATGCAAGTTTGCCCATCAACAACTACATTATCTGGGACATGTTTTGAGTCGCAATGGGATTGAGGCCGATAAACGAAAAGTTGAGAAAATTCAAAACCTAGCACCACCTAAAGATCAAAAAGGGGTCAAAAGTTTGTTAGGTTTAACCAACTACTATAAAAAGTTTATTAGTGGGTACAGTAAAATTTGTTCACCCCTGTTTGAGCTTCTAAAAAAGGACAAACTTATTGTTTGGACAAGTGAATGCCAAACCGCTTTAGACACATTAAAAGCAGCTCTCACTACCGCACCAATTTTGGCATTCCCTGACATGGAAAAACCATTCATTTTAACATGTGACGCTTCAAGATCAGGACTAGGTTACATTTTGGGACAGTTAGATGATCAAGGCAAAGAAAGGGTCATTGAATACAATGGTAGGTCACTACAAGCGGCCGAAAAGAACTATTCTGCTACAGAATTAGAATGTTTGGCAATCGTTGAAGGAATCAAAACATTTAAAGCATATTTATCAACTGGCCTAAAATTCACAATTGTAACTGACCACAAAGCACTCAAAACATTAAACACACTGAACACTTCAACTAATGATAGGATCGCTAGGTGGCACATGTTACTGACAGGGTATAGATATGAAGTTGTATACAGAAAGGGTGAAAATAATAATGCTGATATTCTTTCTAGAATACCTAGTAATCAGGGTGATAATACAAAAAGTCAGCCAACCAAATCAGTCTTTAAAGGCCCACAGCAAACTGACTATATTGAGAATAAGTTAACACGTGAGCTTTCCGCTGAAACTCAGTGTTTACGGACAGAAATTGATAAAAATACAAATGATTCCGAAAATCAAGTACAAGAGGAAAACCCTGAGTGGCTGGAAGTTACCTTTGAATATGAAAATACAGTCAAGGTCTGTTCGATTGAGAATGTAAATTCAAACCAAGATTTAGAACCATCTCAATTTATAGACTTAATGCAACTTCAAAAGGACTGTCCGGATTTCAAACATATCTATGAATATCTTGAAAATGGAACAATACCGGAAGATGAAAAACTGAAAAAGAATTTGGAAATTCAAAAAGAATACTTCCAGTTGGTTGATGGCATACTCATACATATTTTTCAAAATAGAGCGAAAAAGAAACCAACTGATGAACGTTTTATCATGCAAGTAGCCTTACCTAAATCTTTGAGGTTGAATGTTTTAGAACAAGTCCATGATAATAATGGTCATTTTGGTATAAAGAAAACTTTCAGTGCTATCCAAACCAAATACTACTGGCCTCACATGTACCAGGAAATTTCTGATTATATCAAATCTTGCGAAAAATGCCAAAGAGTAAAACGAGATCCTAATGCATCTGCTCTGCCACTAAACCCGTTGCCTGTTGTAGGACCGTTTGAAAGGCTCCACATGGATATAATTGGACCTTTGACTAAATCTGAAGAAGGTCATTCCTATATTCTTGTGTGTGTCTGTAGTTTTACTCGATGGGTTGAAGCGTTCCCCCTTAAAACTCAGTCTGCTGCTGAAATTGCAAGATTGTTACATGATGAAATTTTCTGTAGGTACGGGGCTAGTAACACAATTGTGACAGATAGAGGTAGGAACTTCTTGTCAAAATTAGTAAATGCTATCTGTGAAATTTACAAAGTCGCGAGACACAAAACGGCAAGTTACCATCCTTCAGCGAACGGTTGCGTTGAGAGACAAAACGGCACAATTAGCAAAACAATTGCAAAATACGTCCAAAAAGATCAGAAAAATTGGCACAGAGTCCTTCCAGCTGTTCTGATGGGGATGCGTTCACATCCGAACACGGAAACCTCTGCGTTTAGTCCATTTAAGATGCTATTCGGAGCAGAAATGCGGTTGCCTTTCGACACAAATCTCATTCCAAAAGATACCCTAAAACCGGAAGATAAGGTTATCGTAAATGAACTTTTGGATACTCTTAGACTGGTCCATGGCACTGCCAAATCCAATACAGAGCAAACTCAAAATGACAGTAAAGTTAGGCATGACGCAAAAGCTAAAGATTCTGAGTTTAGAATTTTGGAAAGGGTACTGCGAAAAGCTCATAAACATACACCTGGGCTCTCACAAAAGTTAGAAGAAAAATGGGATGGGCCTTACTATATTGCAGCGAAAGGTCCAAACAACACATACAAATTAGCGGATTATCAAACCAATAAAGTGTCTAAATCTTTCGATACAGCTGCCAATCTAAAGAGATATTATGACCCAGAAATTTACCGGTACGCCCTACACGCTATCGAACAAAATGATAATACTGAAATCGGCACCGAAAGTAACACTGAAGAGTCTGAAAATCTTCAAGTGGAAAATGAAATTGCAAATCAAAATGATAATCATGATAATTTAACACCTGAAAACCGACAGGAACAACATGAAACTGAGAATAATACACAACCTAAACCAAATAACAAGAATATTCCACCAAATCAGGAACCAGACCGTGTTGAAAATAACGTTACAAATAATACAGAGGTTAGAAATACCATTCCAAATTCCCCAAAACAACCCAAAAATCACAACCAAACTAAATGGTACAAAGTGAACAGAATTCTTAAACAAAGAATTCGCAATGGAAAGAAAGAATTCCTGTTAGAATGGGAAGATCGTACGTATAACCCATCATGGGAAAATGAAAATAATGTGTCACCTGAACTCAAAAGAATATTCTATATACGACACACTAAAACCGGAAAGAAACGAAAACGCAAAGCGTTAAGATATTTCCGAAAAATGGAATAAAATATAGTCATGAAGGTTTAAACAAAGTACATTTTTGTAAAACATATTTACTTGAAAATGCTTTGTGCACACAAATACATTTTGTTCAAAAATTCGTTCGGCTCAGGGAAGTTTACATTTTGTTTCCTTAAATTTAAAATTGATCTTGGGAAATTATCTAAGTGCACGTTGAATGAGGAAAGTTTGTTGGGGATTGACAAAATGCAGAATCCAATCCTAGTCTTTTGCAGTAACACTGTATGAACCGTGTGATCTCAATAACAGTGGTTGGTTGTTCGAGAGGAAATGTGTGTAGGTGTGTGTATGTAAGATTGTAAGAGTGTGAATAGAATAATCGACTCTGTTAAGGTTGTAATATAGTGGCCAAATATTACAGCCACGGGATCATAACGTACGTTCTTTTTCTATTTCCAGTTGACTGGAATGGATTTCTGCTGGTTTTGGTTTCCCTCACTTTCTGTGTCAACATGGCTTCTGGAACTATCCCTAAAGAGCTACAGCGATTGAACTATGGTGTTGTGTTTGAACCATTGGACCAGATACACCTGGCCACAGAACATTGGATGCATACATTTGCTATCCAGTTACCAGAAACACTAAATATCTTAGACATAACAGGTTGTAACCTTGATAAAAACAAGTGCAAAATAGTCAATGACGTGTTGTTCGAAATTAATCAAATACGTAAAGATACGGAACATATAATGAATAACACAATATCTTCAATCATTAGTTTAATTCCTGAAAGAAATATGGCTAAAACTCCATCAAGAAATCGCAGATCATTACTTCCGTTCATAGGTAAAATATCAAAATCATTGTTCGGAACTGCGACCTCTGATGATGTACAAATGTTAGCTAACCATGTCAATGCACTAAATAGACTGACTAGGACAATGGCACACAGCATGCAACAACATGACAATAATCTTGCATCATACATGCATACTATGGACAATCGAATAACGAACATTCTAAAGGGTATGAAAGAAAATGAATTTGCTATTGAACACATTCAAACTCAGCTATTTGAAACATTTAACAACTTAGAGCAAACCTTTTCAGCCATGAATGTACTAGTTGCAAAGCAAATTGAAAAGTCACGTATGCTCGAAAAAAGTTTTTCCGAACTCCTAAAGGGGACCTATGATTTAGTTGAAGGCAAATTGTCACCATACCTTATCCCTGTGCACGTCATGCACAATACCATCACGAATATAAGAGGCATTCTACATGATAAATTCAGTGGTCACCACTTAGTGTACAACCATCCTTATGAAATTTACAAACATTGTCAAACACTCTATACTAGAAAAGGATTGACATTGTATATATCAGCCAAATTTCCAATTTCCCCATTTCGCCAACCTTTATCACTCTACAAAGTTCTGTCATTTCCTGTTCCTGTAAACAATACATCTGATCATGCCACTCAGTTACTTGATTTACCAACTCTTTTTGGAATTACTCATAATTTAGAGTATTACGTTACATTTGAAATGGTTGATTACAATAATTGTAAATCAGGTAAAATAACCTTATGCAAAACTAGAAAAACTTTGACACCCGTGATCAACCAGAACTGCGTA
Organism: Fragum sueziense; assembly: GCA_963680895.1. Classification (NCBI taxonomy): domain Eukaryota; kingdom Metazoa; phylum Mollusca; class Bivalvia; order Cardiida; family Cardiidae; genus Fragum; species Fragum sueziense. The sequence continues at coordinate 45,700,064 of OY804601.1, read as the reverse complement.
TCTGCCTTATTTAAAGGGGATAAACCTGAGATAAAGAAACTGTGCAACTTTAGATTTCTCTTAAACAGTTTATCCGATCTTGATTCTGGCATTCTTCAACTTTCACATACATCCATTCTAGTCTACAATACACCTGCTATGGAATTTGACTGCAAGGAGTCGAAAACTATGAAAAAAGGTTGTGACTTCTGCATTATGGAAATTCCCTGTGAATGCGCCATAACAACTACAAAACTTTATTTACCACCACGCTTATCAGCATGTCATATAGATACAAATACCACACTGCATCCTGTAAACTTAGCTGTTTTGCAACATTTTTTCAATGATACAGACTTGCAAAACATTGAAAGTAACTCTTTGTTTGAACACCCTCTTTCGGTCAATATCCCCAAGTTCCAAATATATAAACACACAATGCATAGTATAATTGCTGACGATAGAAAATCTCACCTAAGTTAGAAAAAATGGCAAAATCTGCGAAAAATGATGCAATGATTTTCCAATCATTAACAGACCCGCTCTTATCCGGTGACATAGCAGTAGAAGATAACTGGCCCAAAACAGATGATATCCTCTTATATTGTACATCAGCAATCGCAACACTCAGCTTCGTAGCCTTAATCCTAGTTTTCATGAAATTACGTAAATTGATGATCATTGTATCGGTTCTAAAATGCTCTTCAGTTCAGCAAGTTCATGCTTCTACTATACCTTCATTTATATATAAAAACCCAAATACCACACCAGAACCGAACGCATACTTTTGGAACGCCCTTGATGTAACGTTAGACCATTATATTTTAACTTTATGCATAATTATGACAATCCTTATTACGTTTGTGTTCATAAAAAGTCTAACGTACAAATGTAGAGCAACTCAAATATTGGTTGAAATCACAAATGGTATGACTTGTGTTCAATTTCCTGTTTATGATTTGTCTCTATGTCCGAGTTACTGGCAAATGTCGGTGCCACAAGACATCGCATGCATTCACATTCAAGGCAGTTGGAAACCAATTATTCGTTTCGAATGGGATAACTTTGTCATAGAAAACAAGCTCAACGGAAAAGTGTATACTATACCCAAAACGGTACAAGTCAATATTCTAAAAGCAAGAAATCTTCGAAATATAGTACAAAATCCCCAAGTTCCAAATATATAAACACACAATGCATAGTATAATTGCTGACGATAGAAAATCTCACCTAAGTTAGAAAAAATGGCAAAATCTGCGAAAAATGATGCAATGATTTTCCAATCATTAACAGACCCGCTCTTATCCGGTGACATAGCAGTAGAAGATAACTGGCCCAAAACAGATGATATCCTCTTATATTGTACATCAGCAATCGCAACACTCAGCTTCGTAGCCTTAATCCTAGTTTTCATGAAATTACGTAAATTGATGATCATTGTATCGGTTCTAAAATGCTCTTCAGTTCAGCAAGTTCATGCTTCTACTATACCTTCATTTATATATAAAAACCCAAATACCACACCAGAACCGAACGCATACTTTTGGAACGCCCTTGATGTAACGTTAGACCATTATATTTTAACTTTATGCATAATTATGACAATCCTTATTACGTTTGTGTTCATAAAAAGTCTAACGTACAAATGTAGAGCAACTCAAATATTGGTTGAAATCACAAATGGTATGACTTGTGTTCAATTTCCTGTTTATGATTTGTCTCTATGTCCGAGTTACTGGCAAATGTCGGTGCCACAAGACATCGCATGCATTCACATTCAAGGCAGTTGGAAACCAATTATTCGTTTCGAATGGGATAACTTTGTCATAGAAAACAAGCTCAACGGAAAAGTGTATACTATACCCAAAACGGTACAAGTCAATATTCTAAAAGCAAGAAATCTTCGAAATATAGTACAAAATCCCTATTCAGTTCACTTTTATATAAAGCACCATAATCTTTTGATCCCTAAATACTGACTCTATATACATTACGCAGACGTGCAGGTCAATAAAAAAAGAAGTCCACCTACTTTAGGATTGTTCAATTTTATGTTGTAGTTGTATTGACTGTATATATTGAAATATCTATTGTATACTTGTTTATGTATTTGCTTGGTGACAATCATAAATGTTTGATATTTGATGGTTAAAACATTGATTTATTTGCCATTTATTTCAAATATTTTCACTGTGATTGTGTAACTCACTTATATGTATAAAATATGATTTTCATTTATACTATACAAACCTTTCTTTGGCTTTATAGGAATAAAGCAAAATAAGAGAGGGGGAATTTTTATGCAGCGACAAATTGTGTTCAATTTTCATAGATTTTATTCCGAATTTCAAAAGTTTTTCCAAGCAAATAAGTCGTCTTAAATTTTTACTATTCGATCATAATCTTGTATCAAACATTTTTCCTAGCCGTAGGCATAGATTATTATGTTTTGACAGTCATAGACCGATAGCTATTTTTGATCCTTTGTTGGCCGGAAATCAATCAAACTTTCTTTGAAATAATTATCACGTTGTTTACCTCGGGCATTCCAGCTTATTGTTTGAGAAAACACCTATCGGCTCAATCTGGCTGGGTGACGCCGACAAAAATATGACACTTTTACACTTTTTGACATGAGAAATCTTACTCGCTTTTTGATCTTCGGAAATTTTCATTGGTTGAGTAATAAAACATATGGATCCTGATTGGTCAGCGGTGTCCGATGAGATCGGATATAATCCGCGGGTTCGCACGGTGATTTCAAAATTACATGTGAATTCGTGGAATAAAATACAACGTTTACCAACAGGATCCTCTTTGTTCATTTTAGGTAAGTCAAAATCTATGTTTAATTTTACATTTATTTTTTCATTATATTTTCAACTTATTGTTTAAACGATTGAAAACATTGCGGGAAAAGATGCTTCATTATAAACACTCTACTTTAACTATTATCATTGATTCAACGTATTGTTAAAACGAACTTGTTAAAATGAATAAAAACATTGTGGGAAAAGATGCATATTTCAAACATTATTGTACACTTGAAAAATGCAATATTTTGACATATTTGAAAACATTGTTGGAAAGGAAACGTTTACTTGATTTATGAGAGAATACGTATTTGTTATAGGAAATGTATATGTAAACATTGCGACAAATGTAGTTGAAAATCTCGGCATTGATCGGACTGATCGTTGTGTTGAAGATTTTGGTAAATAAAACTATTTAGAACTAATTGAGCAGAAAAACATTTGTCGCTTTGTAATGTACTTTAAGTTAAAATTGTGAGAATATTGTAAGGTTTTGCAATTATTGGACACTTTCAATTAATGTTTATATATTTCAACCAAACTAATCTTCGTTCAAGAATAAGATCATTTTCGATTTACGAAAATGACAATATGATTAAACGAAGACAAACATATCAAATTGTCGTCTGCTAAAACAACATCCATTCTACACTATTGTAGATATTGTTTGGTAAATCTATACAATCTCCTATAGAATTGACTTTTATCTTATGATTATCTATACATTGTTTATAATTTGTAAATATGTTTAAAAAAATTACATGTGAATTCGTGGAATAAAATACAACGTTTACCAACAGGATCCTCTTTGTTCATTTTAGATCTTGAGAGAGATTCTCAAATAATACAACAACAACAACAACAACAACAACAACAACAACAACAACAACAACACAATTTTTATGCAGCGACAAATTGTGTTCAATTTTCATAGATTTTATTCCGAATTTCAAAAGTTTTTCCAAGCAAATAAGTCGTCTTAAATTTTTACTATTCGATCATAATCTTGTATCAAACATTTTTCCTAGCCGTAGGCATAGATTATTATGTTTTGACAGTCATAGACCGATAGCTATTTTTGATCCTTTGTTGGCCGGAAATCAATCAAACTTTCTTTGAAATAATTATCACGTTGTTTACCTCGGGCATTCCAGCTTATTGTTTGAGAAAACACCTATCGGCTCAATCTGGCTGGGTGACGCCGACAAAAATATGACACTTTTACACTTTTTGACATGAGAAATCTTACTCGCTTTTTGATCTTCGGAAATTTTCATTGGTTGAGTAATAAAACATATGGATCCTGATTGGTCAGCGGTGTCCGATGAGATCGGATATAATCCGCGGGTTCGCACGGTGATTTCAAAATTACATGTGAATTCGTGGAATAAAATACAACGTTTACCAACAGGATCCTCTTTGTTCATTTTAGGTAAGTCAAAATCTATGTTTAATTTTACATTTATTTTTTCATTATATTTTCAACTTATTGTTTAAACGATTGAAAACATTGCGGGAAAAGATGCTTCATTATAAACACTCTACTTTAACTATTATCATTGATTCAACGTATTGTTAAAACGAACTTGTTAAAATGAATAAAAACATTGTGGGAAAAGATGCATATTTCAAACATTATTGTACACTTGAAAAATGCAATATTTTGACATATTTGAAAACATTGTTGGAAAGGAAACGTTTACTTGATTTATGAGAGAATACGTATTTGTTATAGGAAATGTATATGTAAACATTGCGACAAATGTAGTTGAAAATCTCGGCATTGATCGGACTGATCGTTGTGTTGAAGATTTTGGTAAATAAAACTATTTAGAACTAATTGAGCAGAAAAACATTTGTCGCTTTGTAATGTACTTTAAGTTAAAATTGTGAGAATATTGTAAGGTTTTGCAATTATTGGACACTTTCAATTAATGTTTATATATTTCAACCAAACTAATCTTCGTTCAAGAATAAGATCATTTTCGATTTACGAAAATGACAATATGATTAAACGAAGACAAACATATCAAATTGTCGTCTGCTAAAACAACATCCATTCTACACTATTGTAGATATTGTTTGGTAAATCTATACAATCTCCTATAGAATTGACTTTTATCTTATGATTATCTATACATTGTTTATAATTTGTAAATATGTTTAAAAAAATTACATGTGAATTCGTGGAATAAAATACAACGTTTACCAACAGGATCCTCTTTGTTCATTTTAGATCTTGAGAGAGATTCTCAAATAATACAACAACAACAACAACAACAACAACAACAACAACAACAACAACAACAACAACCCGTAAGCAAACGGCAGTACAAATGTCCAAAACATAGGGTTTCGGTATGCTGTCAGATAGCTGATTTAAGTCTGCATTTTATGCATATGAACGATTTTCTCCTGTATACCTCTATACTTACTTCATAAGTGATATAGGCCTACATCGTTAGCACGGTCCCAAGACAGCTGATGCAGGTCTATACTTACAGTTTTAAATGCTTATTTACGATTCATATAAATGTACATCGTTTAGGCACGGTCCCTAGAACGCTGATCTGGGTCTATAATTACAGTGTTAAATGCTTTTTTAATATTGATAATGATGTACTCCGTTTAGGCACAGTCCCTAGAACGCTGATCTCCGTCTATTCTTACAGTGTAAATGCTTATTTACGATCATTTATAATGATTTATACGGTTTACGCACGGTCCCCAGAACGCTGATCTAGGTATATACTTACAGTGTAAAATCGTTGGTGGGTAGTCAAAACCTCGTAACTATAGCTTGACAAAACTGGAGTTGAGAGGTTTCGATCACCCGCCGACTAAATGCTTATTTACGATTTATTATGATGTACACCATTTAGGCACGGTCCCTACAACACTGTTCTGGGTCTAATATTACAGTTTTAACGATTTAATATAATTATGAAGTACGGCGTTTTGTACACGGTCCCTAGAACGCTGATATGGGTGTATTTTTACTGTTTTAAATGCTTATTTACAATTTGATATGATGTACACCGTTTAGGCACGGTCCGTAGAAAGCTGATCTGGATGTAAACTTACAGCTTCAATTGCTTATTTGCGATTTGATGTGATGTACACCATACAGGCATGGTCTCTAAAAAGTTGATCTGGGTCTGTACTTACAGTGTCCAATGCTTAATTTCGATTTATTTTGATGTACCTCGTTTAGGCACGGTCCTATAGAATGCTGATCTGGGTCTATACTTACAGTTGTAAATCTTTATTTACAATTTAATATGATGTACTGCTTTTATGCACGGTCCCTAGAACGCCGCTCATGCTCTAGAATCACAGCTTTAAAAGATTTTTTTCGATTAAATAATTATGATGTACACCGTTTAGGTACGGTCCCTAAAACGCTGACCTGGGTCTATACTTGCAGTTTAAATGCTTATGTTTGATTTATCGTGGTGTACACCGTTTAGGCACAGTCCCTAGAACGCTGATCTAGATCGATACGTACAGTTTTAAACACTTTTCGAAGATTCATGATACATAGGCAAAGGAAGGTTTATAATATTTGGGGGTGGGGGAATGTTAAAGCGAATGGAACCCGACCGAGCGTATCGTTCCTAGAGGGACTTGGGGCATCCACCCCCCAGAAAATTTTGAATTGTTAGAAGCCATTTCCTGCAATCTGAGCACTTTCAGACAGCATTTTATACCTGGACCTTTCTTGAGGGAAAACATGGGTGCATTATTGGGGGGGGGCATAAGATATGCTGCCCAAATTAAATTATTTGGGGATCTGGCTCCCCTGCCTCCCTTTTTACGCCAGTGTGATGTACACCGTTTAGGCACGGTTGCTCGAATGCTGATCTGAGTATCTACTTACAGTTGTACATGCTTATTTATAATTTGTTATAATGTACACCGTTTAGGCATATCCCTAGAACGCTAATCTGAGTCTATACTTACAGTTGTAAAATTTAATGCTAATCTGCGATGTAATATGAAGTAAACCGTTTAGGCACGGTCCCTAAAACACTGAGCTGGTTCTATACTTACAGTATGAAATACTTATTTACGATTTGTTATAATTAACACCGTTAAGGCATGGTCTCTTGAACGCTGATCCTTGTTTATATTTACGATTCATAGTAATGCAGTCTGTTTAGTTACCCTTTTGGAGTCTATACTTGCAATTATGAATGCTTGATTACAATTTTGAATGATACACACCGTATAGGCACGGTCTGCATCCGTATCTATATTTACAGTTGAATGTGCTTTTTGACCATTTTTAATGATGAAACTGTTTGTACACGCTATATCAGAAAGCCCTAGTCCATATTGACAGTCGAAGTGCTTATTATGTACATCGATTGGGCACGGCTTGTAGAAAGCTGATTTTTGGTCTTAACCTATCGTCTTTTAAAATGAGTATTGACGTTTTATGTGTACTCTTTAAGCACTGTCTTTTGAACGTGGATCTAAGTCTTCGTATACCCAAACCGAAAACTCTTTTCAAAGAATATTATGATACGTAACCGCACTGGGGTAGGAAGTGGGGGCCAGGGGGCCAGGCCCCCAATAATTTAGAAGGGGGAAGCATAACCCATGCCCCCAATAATACACCCATATTTTCCTTCGAGAAAGGAACAGGTATGAAATGCTGTCTGAAAGTGCCCAGATTGCAGGAAATTACTTCTTTTGAATCGCCCTGCCCCAGACCCACCCACCCCAGCAACGCTATACTCGGTCAGGTTACATTCACTTAAACACCCCCCCCCAATATTATAAACCTTTCTACGTCTATGAACCGTTCCAGGCAAAATCTCTACATCGTCGCTTTCAACAAAAACCTCGTAACTGCAGCCTAAGAACAGCTGAAATTACAATGTTCTTGTAGAATGATATCGATTTTTTTTTAAATTTTCAGTCTTTATTCATATTAATTAATGCTTGTCAACTATATTTTATCATAAAAACCGGTAAGACATAATCCCGATAAGCAAACATATTGCCTATATACGGTCTATTTTTAACGCGCATTTCGTTTTCAAAGACGACTTCCGAAAATTAAATCCAATTCTATACTTTAAAAAAAGTTTCTACATTAAACAATTTTCACTGTCTATTTTCATTTGGGTAATTGTTCCGGGGATAGTACCTTAACGGTGTACATCATTGAAATCCTAAATAAGCATTTACAACTGAAAGTATAGACCCAGATTAGCGTTCTAGGGACCGTGCCTAAACGATGCACATCATATCAAAATATAAAGAAGCATTTCTAACTGAGAATATAGACCCAGACCAGTGTTCTAAAGACCGTGCCTAAATGGTGTCCATCATGATATCGTAAATAAGTATTTACAACAGTAAGTTTAGACTTAAATCAGCGTTTAAGATACCGTGTATATAACGCTGTACATTACTATAAATGGTAAATACGCATTACAGTCTGTAAGTATAGATCCAGGTAAGCATTCTAGAGACCGTGCCTAAACGGTGTACATCAGTATAAATAGTAAATTTCTAACATTTACAGCGGTAAGTATAGAACCAAATCAGCGTTTTAGAGACCGTGCATAAACGGTGTATATATATGATTATAAACAAATCATAAATTTATAACATTTACAAATGTAAGTATAGACACAGATCAGCGTTTTAGAGACCGTGCAAAAAGGTGTACATTTAACACTGTAAATATAGACCCAGATCAGGGTTCTAGGGACCGTGCCTAAACGGTGTACATCAGTATAAATCGTAAATAGGCATTTAACACTGTAAGTATAGACCCAGATCAGCGTTATATAGCGATATTGCCTAAACGTGTACATTTTAAAACACTGTAAATATAGACCCAGATCAGGATTCTAGGGACCGTGCCTAAACTGTGCACATCATTATAAATCGTTAATAAGCATTTAATACTGTAAATATCGACTCAGATCAGCGTTCTAGGGGCCTTGCCTAAACTGTGTACATCATTATAAATCTTAGATAAGCATTAAAAACACTGTAAGTATAGACCCAGATCAGCGTTCTAGGGACTGTGCCTAAACGGTGTACATCATTATAAAACGTAAATAAGCATTTAATACTGTCAATATAGACCAAGATAAGCGTTCTAGGGACCGTGCCTAAACGGTGTACATCATTATAAATCGTACATAAGCATTTACAACTGTACGCATAGGTTCAGATCAGCGTTCTAGGGGCCGTGCCTAAACGGTGTATATCGTTATAACTCGTAAACAAGCATTTCAAACTTTAAGTATAGACCCAGATCATCGTTCTGGGACCGTTTCTGAACGGTGTACATCATTATAAATCGTTGATAAGCATTTACAACTGTCAACTTTCTTGTATAGGCTTATAAATATCAGCGTTCTAGGGATCGCGCCTAAATGATGTAGATCTACATTATTACATGTAAAGATCATATAAAAGCATTTATAACCGTAAGTAAATGTACTAGCTTTCTAGAAACCGTGCCGTAACGGTATATATCACTAAAGAGTTCAATTTCAAATGAAATCAAATCCTCAAATTATAAAATTTATAAGCTTATAGTTTTGGATAATCTCCATTTCGCCGCCGTCCTTCACATTTCGCCCCATTTTGCCACAACAGTTCCATTTCCCTAGTTCAGGCCAACCCTGTTTTAATCATTTATAAGACAACTTTACAAGCAGAATATTTCTGTGGTCAATGTCAAATGTCTTCGAAAAAGATATTAGAAAATTCTTTGTGAAATATACAGTCAAGTAAATGTTTTTCAAGGCCTATAGTTTTAAGATTCTGGTAGGCATTTTATTCCATCCAATTCGAATTGCAAGGGAGGTAACGCATTTAAAAACACGCGAAAACTAGTTACTCTATTGAGCCACGTGGCCACGACTTCCGGGTAAAAAAAAAAAAAAACGCAACGCCAAATAGGTTGTCGCGTTTTTCTTTTTTTTTCTAAAAAAAGAAAAACGACCACCAACATTGTTTATTGCGTTTTTCTTTTTTCTTCAAAAAAAAGAAAAACTCACATGTCACCTTAGTGCCACCGTAACTACGGCTGCGAATTATTCTACGGAGAAATCTGGGAGCTATAATGCTGGTTTTTACCACATACACATTCTGATATTTAAACCCCTTCCCACACATTGACTCCCCTTTTATCTTTGGAAAACATTGTGGAAAATAAAGAAATTGCTTGTCACAAGCAATTTCTTCATTTCCCACAATGTTTTTACCAAGAATGATAGAAAAGGTCAAATATCGTTCACTTGAAATTGTTGCCTGCAACATTTTTGAATTTGGACATGTCTAAAATTTTGCGGTCTGGTAATGGGTTAACCCTTTCCGAAAAAGCTTCTTATTGTTACGGCATAGGGAACGATTTTATCCGGCAAACAGTGACGTAATTTCGGACAAACAATACCATTTCGTAGGTGTTGTTATAAAATCTCGTAACTACGGGTTAGTTCAATCCGTAGTTACGAGATTTTATAACAACACAGATAGTTTATCAAAACACAACGGTAAATTTTAGCACAAAATTCTTTGCCATCATTACTGTTTGCCACTTTTATGGTTATTCATAATGATGTATTTTGTCCGTTTGCATTCATCTTGGGTGCTCGCCAGGAAGACTGTTTATTTATTGGTAAATTTCTGAGGATTCGAACATTTAGCCTGGCAATGCATTGATTAATTTTGCAGTCAATTTACCATTTAACCATGATTTATCGCTTCAGCAAAGGGAGATAACTTTCGAAATAGATTTCCTTTTCAATTCATTTTTATTTCCCTTGTCACACGCCCCCGCCACCCTTTCAAGGTTTCCAATAATACTGTCTCAGTATTTCTGGCATTGGCTTTTGAACGATACGTTTTTATCTTTTTTCCAAATAAGCCCTGGATTTACCGAAAATGAAAGTTAATAGTTTCCAAATCAATCAGAGAAAGAAAGAAAATTGTAATAACCAGCATTTTTACTTTTCGCTAAAGTATTTATATGCCTGATATTATATTTCTATTTTGAATTTCTCCTTTGAATTTTGACCGCCTTAAATTGTTTTCAAGAATAGTGCATGCATGTGCGTCCAGTTGGAGATCAACGAAACATCATGCAATGCTCGTGCATGTTAAAGGGTTATATTTTTATAACAACCATGTGTATGCACGTGCGGTCAGTCGAAGACCAACTTATAGATCATGCAATGCTCGTGCAAGTTGAATTTTTCAAATTTTAAAACAAGCATGTGCATGCACGTGTTTTCGGTCGGAGATGAAAATTTAGATCATGCAATGCTCGTGCGTATTGCACTGTTCTATTTTTAGAACAGTCATGTGCTTGCCCATGCATGCACGTGCGTTCCGTCCGAGATCAACGCTATACGATTAGCTAAGCGTGCAAATTGTTCTATTTTTAGCACAGCGCATTTCAGTTCGAATGTTAGCCAATATTTTTAATGGCAATGAATTTTGTGCTAAAAATAGATACAGTTTACACTGTTATGTTTTGATAAAAGATCTCGTAACTACGACTTGAATCAAGCCGTAGTTATAGTCTGTAAGTAATACACTAAAACAAATACATGGTTTTAACATTTACCAAACCATTTATCGTGAGCTATACGAGCGAATTAATGTCCTAATTCTTTTATTCCCAACAGAGGAATTGTTTGTGTTGGGCCATTTATCAACAACAAGAAGTAAAGTGTTTGTATACAAGTCTACAATTATAGCCGATGAGTTATACGAGATTTTATAACAACATCCATGAAATACTATACTCAGAACAAAAAGTTAAGCGCCACCAGTTTTTAGACAGGAGATTTTTAAAGGCAAGGAGACTGCATTGATTCAAAATAACAGAGACGTAAATATTGAGTTCCAATGTTGAAAATGGTATGTTGACTTAACATATTCACAACAATACATGGGTGGTGATAAATTTTGTACTTTGAAATGTAAATGACGTATTTTCACCTATTTTAGAACATGAACAACTGTTGTCAAAGCAGACTTACGGTGTTGTCTATGACACGAAACTTGCTTTTAGAAATCAGATAACATAAATGTGATTAATTCCAGTCACATCTCAGCCAATAGCGTGTGTAAGATCCGTGAGCAATGATCACTGCGCGCATCCTCCTCGGCATGCCACGAATCAGCCTCTGGATGACGTGTTGAGGGATTTGCTGCCACTCCTGGCGCAGTGCTGCTTCTAACTCAACCACATTTTGTACAGGAGGCTCTTTCCGACGTATACGGCGCCCTAAAATGTCCCACAGGTGCTCGATGGGGTTAAGAGCGGGACTACAAGGCGGCCATGGAATGGTGGTGATGGCTTCACGTTGCATAACGTCCGCCACGACTCTTGCTTTGTGGGGTCTGGCGTTATCATCCATGTACACTGGTCTTGTTCGAAGAGGGTGATTGTCACAATGTGGAATTACCAAAGGAAGAAGGATGTTATCGCGATATTTATCGCCAGTTAATGTTCCTGGAACTATCACCAGGTCCAGTTTACACCCGTAGGAGACACAACTCCTCACCATATCGGAGCCACCGTCACCCTGATAGGTTGGTTGGACGTAATTTGGTGCAAATCGGGTGTTAGGTTGTCTCCAAACACGAATTCGGCCATCGGTGACATGCAATAACATCCTGCACTCGTCTGACCAATGGATCCGACGCCATGATGCCAAGTTCCAATGCACCCTCGCTCTACACCATGTTAGACGTTCATTGATGTGTCTCTGTTGTAACTTTGGACGTTTGAGGGGTCTTCGTGCCTTATACCCAGCCATCCAAAGTCGTTTTCGCACTGTTGAAATAGAGACCCGCCTGTGTGTATTCCAGGTGTCCCTTAGTACAGGCGCGCTAGTGAAGGGCAGACGTCTGACGTGACGCAAAAGTGCTCTATCCTCTCGTATAGACATTACACTAGGGCATTCGGATCTGACACGTCCTTAACGTCGTTTGTTTATGTGTGTATTTGTACCAAACGTGTTATGACACTGTGCTGATACCCCAGCTGTTTGGTAATGGCTCTACAAGACATTCCAGAATCTCGCATTCCAATTTACGCCATCTTTTCACTGGTAGACAATCTACGCCTTGTCATGGCTGAGTTTTAAATCGAAATGTAAACAATTGAACGAGCTACACGACGAAAGTATCACAAACAGAAAAGCTGATTTTCCACTTGGCACGAGCCCTGGCCTTACAGTCATTGCACGAGACTTGCTGAATATGCATGTGGATCCGAAATGTTTTTAATCAATAGCTACAAGGTTGCTCTAACCGTCTGACAACATAGATACATTATTAAAGTTTTCGATAGAAATTCTATTAACTTAAAACTTAGTGGCGCTTAACTTTTTGTTCTGAGTATATTTGTTTGTCCGAAATTACGTCACGGTTAACCAGATAAAATCGTTCCCTATTTCGTCTTTCTCAAAAGAAAGTGTTCATACAAGCGAAATTCTTTGTGTCGAAATTGGATAAGTCAAATTGAAAAAGTGGTCCTGTCCATCGTACAAAAATGTTAAACAAAACTATTTTGAAGTAAATATAGCTTTTGAAATTTAGTAGAAAAATGAGAAAAATCTCTTTCCCTTTTCTACTACGGTATACATGTATTTCTATGATAAACTTTCTTTATAATTTGATGGCAATGAAAATGGATAGATATCATTTCAAACGAAAGTGAACAAACTTTGGAATAGTCGAACTCTGGTTATCTCGAGGTAAAATGATGTTCCCTACGACTTAGACAAAACGAGTTTCTACTGTATTTACCCTATTCAATAAGGAACGATTTTATGCAGTTAAACGTGACGTAATTTCGGACAAACAATATCATTTCCGTAGGTGTTGTTGTAAAATCTCGTAACTATGGCTTGATTGAAGCCGAAGTTACGAGATTTTATAACGACATCGACGATTTATCAAAACATAACGGTAAAATCATTCTATTTTTAGCACAAAATGCGTTACTATTCGGCACACATACTGAAAAAAAAATATGTAAAAGAAACCAAGTACGGTAATAAATATTTTCTCCTATTTTTAAGATTATTTCTTTGAAACAACTTTTCTGTGTCTACCCCAAGTTTTTATTATTTTATCTTGAATAAATTGGAATTTATACCGATCGGTTTGAAATGGGATGGGAAATCATTGAGGCAAAAGAAAATGCTGATAGTTTAATATTTTTAAATATTGCTATTGTGCACAAATCTTATTTTTAAAGTGACCTTTCACAGGTATATTTCAGTAATCTTAATTTCATTCTTATCTGAAAAAAGCATAAATTATTTTCTTGTGAAAATTTTGAAAAGAATTTCAAGCCAAAATATCGCGCCGTTTACGAGAAATATATATTTTTGTGCTAAAACTAAACAAATTGATATCTACAGCAGTTAAGATTTATATGGAATTTGTCATTTCTGTCTCAAATTTTAAAAAATGAATATAGGCGGTGTGGAAGCTGCTGCAGACGACACGGCGGGTGTTGACAAAGAAAAACATAAAATTTTGAGCGCAGATCTTGAAAAATGTGCCTTACATCATTTGAGGGAGCCATACTGTGCCTACTGTGTACGTGAAGAACAACATGGTTCTTGCGTGTGTACGCAGTCTGATCTGGAACCATGTTTGACTCAGAATCAGTAAGGAACCCTTTCCAAGATCATGGCTCAAAAACAATTTATCATAGAAAGCTTTGAAGCAATATGGGGTGCTAGTTATCAGCACATTTTCATTTGTCTCAATGCTTTCCCAAGCGCTTTCCGTTCTTTGATTAAAAGCTGGAGTTACGAGGTTTTGCATTAACACCGACGAACTACATTAAGACCAGCTTTGTATTACCAATGACCAGACAAGAACATAGAATATTGGCAATGATTTTTTCCTATTCATCACATAATATAATTTATCATTATTAATCATTTCTAGGAAAAAGATGTGAAATCATTAAAAGTATTAAACAATGCAACAAAAAAAAGAAAAAAAAATACATCCGTAAACTCACTTTTTTCAAATCATTCTCCTGTGAAATGACCTGGCAATGTCACTAAAAATGAGTGAACAGAAAAAAACAAGTAACTTTTATTATCTAATGATATTTTTGATATTATCAGTCGGAGATTAAGAATTCAAAACTGCAGCTATTTCAAGATGTAGTTACGAAGTTTTGACCTCCCACTTACGATATAGATTCATTTTATTTTGAGAAATGATACAGCACCAATGAATAAATAGAGTTTTTCATTTATAGCATTCTGGCCTATAAAGTTTAGTATTCATCTTTTGGATTTCGTAATTATATTATTAACCCATTCACACACATTGATTGACGCTTGGCGACACCCCTCATGCAAATAGCTTGGGAAAACATTGTATGAAATAAAGAAATTGCTTTTGACAAGCAATTTCTTTATTTCAAACAATGTTTTTCTACGAGGAAAAGACAAAAAATGTTAAATTCCATTCATTTAGAATTGCTGTCTGCAACATCTTTGAATTTGGAACACTCTAAGATTATGACGTCTGGTAATGGGTTAAACCATTTAGGTCTTCACAAAAGTTTCTTCAAAACAAGAACAGCAGCAGTCAATAGAAGGAAACCTGGAAGTATAAAAAGTGAAACTTGTAATAAGTATAGAAATTATAACATTTATAAGTTAGAAAAAGTTAAAATGACAAAGCTATGCTACTGATTTTGTTTGGAATGGCCCTCATCTTTATGCAAATAGCATAACGTACAATAGAGACTTAAATCATAGTACATGGATTTAAATGGAATGCATGAAAATATGCCTGGACTGTTTTAGGAACAAGTTTTAGTCAGTAATTTATTATAATGAAAGCTAAAGCTGCCTCAGGTCAAATGAAATCAGCAAAAGCATCGCCTGCTTTTTGTACATGTAGATGGTCATAAGGGAAAAATTCTTTCATTTCTAGAATCGATTAAGTCAAATCTTAAATTGAATAGTTTCCCTTTTCTTGGTGGAAGTGAAGCCAAGTTTCCAAATTCTACAACATCTCAAATACAAGCTTAAAACAATTTTGTATATTCTAAATAGTCTTATTATATATATACTGAGAGGCAAAAATAAGTATACACCCAAATTCTTTCATGTTTTCCGAGAAACAATTATAGACTGTGTACGATTTCAAACGCCACCGAAGGTGATCGTTTATTGATGTAACCTTCTCTGCCTATCAGTCTGTCTGCCCTTCCTTCCGTTGCGAAGGTGTTTTCATATCGCACAGCGCCATCGAAAAAGGGGACTTAGTCAATTAATTAATGCAAATATTCACATTGACACAACCCCTACATTTCTGAATGGATTTGGATAGAATTTTCACGGAAAGTGTCCAGTCACCCAGGACCATGCGTAAATTGTTAGTGCTTTTCCATCTAACGATGCGTCATGGCAAAAGGTGACTTGATGTAAATAAGTTGTCCGACATAACTCCTTCTAAATTTACAGACGGATTTTGACCAAATTTGCACAGAATTCTCCTAGCTACCTGACGAAGGGTTTATAGGGTCACGTTTCTTTCATAGTAAGCTGTGTCATAGAAAAATGGGCCCGATGCCAAAAAGTAGAATATTGAATCGATTTCAACCAGGCACCGAGAATCATGTTATAATGTTACAGAAAATTCAAGCTTGTGATTTGTTGTGATAATGAATAAAGAAATTAAATGCGGATGAACAGCAATATTTGATGCTCCACTAACTCGCACGTGCAAAGTTTGCAAAATCAGCATGTAGCAATAGTATGGATAGTCAAGCAATTTCATGTGAAATTTATCGACACTGTTTAATTAGTTAATGGGTAAAAATAAATTTAACAAAATTTTGAGTCGATATGATGAAAATTAAGAGAGATATTGACAAACGAAAACTGTATACTTTCTTTTGCCTCTCAGTATATTTCCTATTCCTTGCACGAAGACCAAAACGAATAACGCATTATGGTATTCCATAGATCTATCATTAGACCCCAACTACTTTGTGACACTTCAGGCGTCATCCTTGGCAACGTAAATTGACGAGGCTATCCCTCGTCAATTTCCGTTGCCATGGATGACGCCCGTAAATTGACGAGGGTATACCATCGGCAATTTCCCGAGCCAAGGATGACACCGAAGTTTGATAGAAGTGTGTGTACTATCTAATGATGAATGGAATGCTTTAATAATCTACCAGCATTGCAGAAATAAATAGAGTAATTCTACGATTTCCTTACCAATATTTGCAGTAACAGCGGATGTTGAGTTTGGATCTCCAGATTCTGAAAAGATAGAGAGCTTTTAAATAACTAAATTGTAAAGGGATTTTCATTTCTTTTATATTTTACATGTCCCTAACAAGCTCTGGTTTGATGTCTCGGATTTAAAGATTGGAAAAATCATAGAGGCAAAGGAAGGTAAAATATGATCTTTCATAAAAAGACAACTTATGCGTAAGATCATTGTCAAATTCCATAATATGCCAAGTAAAACACAATTCACCATAACTTCTACCTTTTGTAAATACTTTAACAAAAGCCTCCACAATCTCGCACTAAATTTCAAAGCAAAAGTAATGATGGATGTTGAGTTACGGAAATTAACATGTAATACGAGGGGTGTTCAATAAATTCATGAATTTATCAAACATCCCTCAAAAGTAAATGAAAACGACGTCGTGGCCCGGTCATCCTCAGAAACCACAGCGGTCATAGCTCACGCTACATGTCATGTAGCGTGAGCTATGACCGCCGTGGTTTCCGAGGATGTGGCCCAGTTAACTGTTATTATTCTTGTATTTTTTCCAAACAAAAGTCGAGCAAAACATGAGAGATACATCACTGCTTTTGAAAAAAAAATCTCTGTTATTTTGCTTCAGGAAAAAACACAATGGATAACCCACGTGGCTTTTGGGAACCATTCACACCGAAAAATCGTCCGCTTCAAGGTAATTTTGATTAATTTATCAGCTTATACGTACTTTATGTATTTCGACAAGATATGTGAACCGTACATCGTACGCACCTTTGAAAGGGATATTCCCGATTCTAAATCACTCTGCACGGAAGTCAATGGTTTCTTCAAATTTTCAAGAAAAATGCTTTCGTTTGAATGTTTGAGGAAACGATGGAATGGGAAATCAACCAAAATTACCCTCAATCGGACGATTTTTCAGTGTGAACGCTTCCAAAAAGTACTGTGGGTTATCCATCGTGAAGAAATGACCTACCCTCCGAGTGTACGATGATCTTGAACACTGTTATAGTACCACTGTAACTCCCACCAACAATCAACAAAGGCTCACCATTGGGACTGTCTGTCTCTGACACAAATCTATAAACCAAAAAATTTTAAATTGAAAACAGGTTAAAAATTTCAACTGAATTATGCCAGAATAATGAATATTTGTATAGAGGCTGATATTGTGGTCACAGAAGCATGTGAAAAGTCTCATAGCATTCTCACTAAAAGATGTAGCGATATGACACTTGCATGTAAACCGATGACAAGTCCCCCCTTCCCCTATTCTACGAATAGTCACGAGATGAAACTGTTTATATTCCAACCGGAAATAAACAACAATGGCGTGGCCTTGGCCACGGTGTACAATCACGTGACTCAGAATTTTCTATAATCTTCAATATATTTTTTTAATACTTGATCAATTTGAATTCGGTTTGAAGCAGAGAATGTGGGAAAATGCCAGGAATAAGCTGGACGTATTGGATTTTTGAAAAATCAACTGATAAAAAGGTTATTGAAGATAAACCAAAATGTTGGTTTATCTTCATTAACTTTTTTATCAGTTAATTTTTCAAAAATCAACTCTCAACGAATTCAAATCGGTCAAATTTTTACAAAATTATTGAAGATTTTCTGGAAATATTGTATCACGTGATTATCCACTGTGTTGGCTAAAGGCATCAAACATTACATTTTACAAGAAAAAAAGTTTTGTACAATTCTAGATGTTCCAGTCAGAGTGTGAATTCAAACAAGGACACCATTAACCCATCACCAGACGACAAAATTTTGGACTAATCCAATTCGAAAGATGTTGCAGACGACAATATAAAGTTGATGAAATTTTAAAATTCTTTTCATTTTGGGTTAGAAAACATTGTGGCAAATGAAGAAATTGCTTGTCACAAGCAATTTCTTCATTTTCCACTATGTTTTCCCAAGCCTTTTCTTGTGAGGGAGTTAAAAGGCGTCACTGTGCAGTAATGGGTTTTAAACTATCTATTTCAATCTAAGATTACGTAATTATTGTCTGCTAAATGATACCTAGATGAAAACATTACACAAGCATCAATGTTCATGTAACTGAATTCACTTCATATTGTATTAGATATTAAAGGACAAGAGACATTTACATCATTCCTTCAGGGTCCAGCATAGACAGCCTTCGTTCATCGTACACCTTCCCCCAAGTCTCGTCGACCTCGGGTATGTCGCTCAGCAGGGTCTCGAACTTAGGTTCGAAAATCATCGGTTGCCGGTTATCTAAGGAGTAAACCGCAATTGTCCCGGGCCTCTCGTTACCAACCATTATTAAAGTGTGGTCCCCAAGTTCGGCCGTTATTATACCCTCAGGTTCTGCCCCCTGAAGTGGAACATATCGTCACTTTTTAAAAAGAAAAAAATCTTCGCAAGCCAAGGGTTCTACCTCCACTTTGTTAGGAACAAAGTGGAGGTAGAACCCTTGGCTTGCGAAGATGTAAAAAACCTCGCATCTACATCTTGTTTAAAGCTGTAGTAACCAACCATTATTAAAGTGTGTTCACCTAGCTCCGCGGCTGTTATACCCTCAGGCTCCGCCCCCTAAAGTGGAACATATCGTCACTTTAAAAAAAAACAATCTTCGCAAGCCAAGGGTTCTACCTCCACTTTGTTAGGAACAAAGTGGAGGTAGAACCCTTGGCTTGCAAAGATGTAAAAAACCTAGCATCTACAGCTCGTTTAAAGCTGTAGTAACCAAACATAATAAAAGTGTAGTCAGCTAGCTCCGCGGTTATTATACCCTCGGGCTCCGCCCTCTGAAGTGGAACATAACATCACTTTTCTTAAACAAGAGGACCATGATGGTCCTTAATCGCTCACCTGAACCTAGATAGAAAGAAAGTCACAATGTTGTCAAGTTCAAGAGCACATAATTTAAGATGTGAGATTATGATCCAGCTGAAAACTGCTTTCATTATCTTGAATGATCAATATTTGTGACTGTTACAGTAAAAACAAAGTGGAAGAAACCAACAATTTTGTCACAGTCAAGGGCACATAACTATGTTCTGATAAAAATATTCTCATCAACATTATTTCCAATTTTTTTTTGATTGGTCAATATATTGTTAGAGTGAAAATAAAGTCCAAACTGTAATTTTGTGAAATTCAAGGACCAATAACTCTGATTTTTCTAGTCAAATCAAGCTGAAATTTTCACTCATCCAGGATCTTATGGCCACCAACATTGTGACCAAGTTTTGTCTTGATTAGTCGATAAATGTAGATGCTACAGTGTAAACAAAGTCGAAAACAGCAATTTTGTCAAATTCAAGGGCACATAACTCCAAACTTCCTCCTTCAATCACACTGAAAATTGAAGTCATCCAAGATCTTATGGTTACCAACATTGTGGCAAAGTTTTGTCTTGATCCGTCAATATTTGTAGATGCTAGAGTGGTAACAAAGTCAAAACTAGCCATTTTAGACGTTCAAGGGCAAATAACTCGAGACTTCCTGGTCCGATCTGACAAAAAATCGAACTCATCTGAGAACTTATAGTTACCAACAATGTTGCAAAGTTTTGTTTTGATCGGTCAATATTTGTAGATGCTAGGGTGGTAACAAAGTCAAAAATAGCCATTTTTGACGTTCAAGGGCAAATAACTCCAGACTTCCTGGTCCGATCTGACTCAAAATCGCACTTATTTGAGAACTTATAGTTAGCAACATTGTTGCAAAGTTTTCTTTTGATCGGTCAATATTTGTAGATGCTAGAGTGGTAACAAAGTCAAAACTAGCCATTTTTGATGTTCAAGGGCAGATAACTCCAGACTTCCTGGTTCGATCTGACTCAAAATCGAACTCATGTGAGAACTTATAGTCATACATATTTTGACCAAGTTTGGTTAAGATTGGTCAATATTTGTAGATGCTAGAGTGGTAACAAAGTGAAAACTAGCCATTTTTGATGTTCAAGGGCACGTAACTCCAGACTTCCTGGTCTGATCTGACTCAAAATTTAACTCATCCGAGAACTTATGGTCATACATATTTTGACCAAGTTCGATTAAGATTGGTCAATATTTGTAGATACTAGAGTGGTAACAAAGTCAAAACTAGCCATTTTTGACATTCAAGGGCAGATAACTCCTGACTTCCTAGTCCGATCTGACCCAAAATCGAACTCATCCGAGAACTTATGGTCATACATGTTTTGACCAAGTTTGGTTAAGATTGATCAATATTTGTGGCTGCTAGAGTGGTAACACCAAAATGTGGACAGACGGACGGACGGACAGACGGACGGACGGACAGACGGACAGACGGACGCCGACGGACAAAAAGCGACCACAATAGCTCACCTTGAGCACTTCGTGCTCAGGTGAGCTAAAAACCCATCTTCGCAAGCCAAGGGTTCTACCTCCACTTTGTTCCTAACAAAGTGGAGGTAGAACCCTTGGCTTGCGAAGATGTCAAAAAACTAGCATCTACAGCTTGTTTAAAGTTGTAGTAACCAACCATTATTAAAGTATGGTCACCTAACTCGGCCGTTATTATACCCTCAGGCTCAGCACCTTGAAGTGGAACATATCGTCACTTTAAAAAGAAAAAAAATCTTCGCAAGCCAAGGGTTCTACCTCCACTTTGTTCCTAACAAAGTGGAGGTAGAACCCTTGGCTTGCAAATATGACAAAACCTAGCATCTACAGCTTGTTTAACGTTGTAGTGACCAACCATTATTAAAGTGTGTTCACCTAGCTCCACGGTTATTATACCCTCAGGCTCCGCCCCCTGAAGAAAAAACATTTTCTTTAAAAATCCATCTTCGCAAGCAATAGGTTCTACCTTCACCTTGTTAGGAACAAAAAGGAGGTAAAACCCTTGGCTTGCGAAGATGTAAAAACCTAGCATCTATTATATGTAGTAACCAACCAATTATCAAAGTGAGGTCACCAAGCTCGGCTGTTATTATGACCTCGTGCTCTGCTCTCTGATATGGAAATTGCCAAAGCAAATTATCATCCTCATCATAATCATCATCACCATCATCATCCAATTACATTCTCTCTTCTCTAACTTCTGTGACGTCAATAACAATGATTATAATGAAAACAAATTTGCTGGCACGTCCAATCAAACAAATTGAATTTATTAGTTAATGGTGTCACATGATTTGAATGTTTTTCAAATTATATCCTTCTTATACATGTATCATTAGAAAATACGCAAAGATATGGATCATTTAAAGGATGATTCGTCAATTGTGCCTAAAAACTAAAAAAAAATATATGTGTAATTCGCTTTCAAAATGAGTCGCAATTAGCAAATAATACAATGTTCATGTGTATGTCGTAGCTTTTTTTCAAAAAAGAAGAAAAAATGTAGTTGCGATGTTTTTGAGAAAAAAAAACCACAACGGCATGTAAATAGAAAACACATGAAAAATGTTATATGGACTTACTTTGTCATCCGACCTTTGATCTGCTGATGACGTAATGTTGAAATCCCTGCCTGCATTCGAGTTAAACAAGTACGGTTTCATCGTAGCAATCCTATAAGCGACGTCATTTCCGCTGTCGTAGACGAGCTCCATGGTATCCGCCCGCCGGATGGAGAAACTACGACCACCATACGAGTACAGATGGTCGTACTCCCCGCTATTCTGGTTCTGTCCGTCAATAGTTGTTATTTTTAGACGTCCTGTAAAATAAAATGAAACGTTCGAACATACTTAGGCCTACACGTAATTACGTAAATACCAACACAGCGAAAAAGCATCTAAGTCAGAATCATGTAATTTTACATCTGTCATCGGCGGACTACGTAGAAAATGACCGATTAGACGCCCAAAAACTGAGTATATGAGCACAGTTCTTGTTCGTTACTTTCAATCTACAACCCTGTAATAGCCTAAATGACAAGAATTATGTCAAAACCAAGCAAAGCATGTTTTATCACTGGAGAATTGTCTCATGCATTACATTAATAAGGAATACAAAGAAGTAGATGATCAAAGATACATTAGAAATCCACTCAAATAGATTTATTAGGCTATGCACAATGATACTAGCTACTTTTTGTAACAAAATGAGGAATTCATTGTACATAAATAATTGAGCCAGGATCTGGAAAAACGTCCCTTAAGGCTTTTGAGCCCAACATAGATCCCGATCAGCCTGTCTATACGCACAGTCTGATCAGGATCCATGCTGTTCTCTAATAGCTTCATTGTGACCTTAAGTAGCATAAATAGAGCAGCATGGATGCATATTGGACTGCATTTGACGACAGGCTTATCTGGAAACTCGATTTTCAAAAATGCTTTAAGGGACGTTTTTCCAGATCCTGGCTCATATGTTTTGATAAAAAATAAATGAAGGGTACGTTTACCTAAATTTCGATCCTCTTGTAGCCTGGCCCTTTCCGTCGCATTTGATTCTGCAAAATTAATACAAGCTTTTCAAAGCTAGAAAACATGCACAATATTCATCAATACATGAAGACCTTTATAAAGTATGTCTTGATGCAAAGATTGGTTACTCTAATGCATACATGTAGAAATACTATCAGTTTTTTGAAGTCGTTATTTATCAGCGAAAAATACACCTTTATTGTTGAGACAGAAATGACAAATTTCATATAAATCTGAACTGTTGTCCACAACATTTTTTTAATTTTAGCACAAAAATGTATATTTCTCATAAATGGTTCAATATTTTGGCTTGAAATGTTCAGAATGTTCATAAGAAAATGTGGTCTTTCGGATTAAGATAGAAGTAAAATTTACAAAAAAAGTAAAATGTCACTTTAATGTAGGCGTACAAAGTGCCTCATTGGAATGACACTTTAATTCCTAGAAAGTCACTGTAACATTTACATTTATAAACAATATTGTTATTATGTAAGTTAAAGAGATGAATTAGAAAAACCAATGATATTGAAACTTTCGTGAGAAAATATTTGTTAAAGTTGTAGTTATGAGGTTTTTGAAGACAATCTATAGTTATGAAGTTTTTGAAGACAAGCTATAGTTATGAATTTTTTGAAGACCAACTGCAGTTACGAGGTTAATGAAGACCAGCTGTAGTAATGAGGTTTTCTAAAGACAGGTTGACGACACATACCAAACATGGCCGACAGTGTGATATCTTTCACCCTGGCCTCCTCTGTGAAGTCATCGTAGTCCTTGCCGTCACCTTCGTTAGCCATCATTATGTAATCTACGTTATTACGTCTCCATAACGTGAGAGCGTCAGGCTGGTACATTCCCATAATATGCCAAGCGTTCAGGTTGATTCCTGTAATGGAAACAGAAAATATAAAATATAGCTTATGGCTTGCCATGAGCAAGCCATAAGCCCATATCTCCAAATAGTCCACTTCGTTAGCCATGTCATTATGTAATCCACGTTGTTACGTCTCCATAACGTCATGGCGTCAGGCTTGTACATACCCATGATATTCACGTTGATTCCTATAACAGAACAATTACAGAAAAAAGCGTTTATCATGCTGACAGATGCCGTTTATTTCCATAAAGTCCAATTCGTTAGCCGTAAGTACGTATTTCCACGTTTTATGTGTACGCAACGCCACATGTGGCGTCAGGATGGTACAACAGGAACATTACGATAACATGAAGGGCGTACATATTGATGGCCTGTAACAGCAGGCCTATGTAACAGTACACCGAGATAGTTCCGAAATGTATACGGTACTTCAAAGGTTGTGGAATTTTAAAATTTCTCTAATTTGTGGGTCGGAAAAAACGACAAAAATGAAGAAATTGACCCGACCCTATCAAGGACCTTAGGTTTTTTTTATAAACATACATAAATTACACCTACCCCCGTCTCTGTCACTTGGGTCT
Source organism: Fragum sueziense (assembly GCA_963680895.1). Classification (NCBI taxonomy): domain Eukaryota; kingdom Metazoa; phylum Mollusca; class Bivalvia; order Cardiida; family Cardiidae; genus Fragum; species Fragum sueziense. Next base: position 45,675,149 of record OY804601.1, on the reverse strand, counting down.
AAAGTAAATAATGACCAGTTTTTAAATCCAAGTCCATATATTTCCTCAATAGTATCAGACTGAATGTCTACCACGGCAATAGCGTTGTTTTCCTGCAATTGAAAAGACCATATCAAATAAGTATACTGAGTTTATCTTATTTTTTTTTCAACAAAAACTTCGTAACTTTGTTTAAAACAAGCTGTAGTTATTGTCCAGCAAGATTAACCCGGGACATCTGCATATGTAATAACCCCACCTCGGCAATGTTTTATTAAGACGCTCAACAAACGGACTTTGCACACGAAAATTAAGTTGTCCCGGGTTAATTTGGGTGGACAATACGAAGTTTTTGTTGAAAAGGGACGATATTTATTACTGCAGCGCAAATGTCGTAAGCGAACAACGTAGCTCGCTCATACAGCTTGTCACAAAAAATGTGGAAATCCAAGTCCAATGAAATAAAGTCAAAGGCAACAAGTGAAGAGTCCTAGCAAGAGGTGACAATGTATGGAATATCAAGGTTGCATAGTATACAATATCTCTCATAAATAACAAGATAGAGACGCGGTTAATGATTTTTGAAAAGAATGTCAAACCCAAAGGCAAAGGTCACAAGGTGAGAGGTCATGGTCGCAAAGGAAAGCTTTTGACAGGAGGTATCTATGGGCATAGTATCAAAGATCCACATATTAAAGATATGGATCAAGTCCCCGGATTTAAAGGCTTTTTCACTATGTCACTTTGAATTGACCTAAGAACCATTATTTTTGTAGGTTCCGATTCTCACAACAAAAATGTTTATCATGTGCTTACCTGTAAAGAAACGTAAGCTTTCGTCTCATCATGATTGAAGGCAATATATTCTGGTTCCACGTCGTTACTAAATGTGTTGTTGTTACCCCTGTATATAAACCGGACACCAGACTGTTCTAATTCGGATACCCTGCCAATAAAAATGGTATGATTCAAACTGATGTAAGACGACATGTCACGCGTTTATGCTATGTTCCCACTATCACGATTGGCGCCACGATTGAAATCGTGATGTAACTCGTGGCTCTCGTAGCAGATCTTCTCAGTTCTTCAGGTCGATCGTGGCAATCGCGTTAATCGTAGAAAATTTTTTGGCTGCCAAAAAAATTTCTACGATTAACATGATTGACTTCAAATCGTATTCATCGCATCAGAACTTAACAAATCGTAACAATTAAGATCAGACCATATCTAATCGTACTTCACAATCGCGCTGATCGGGACATGGCAAATCGAAATATGGCTATGTCTCGTGGAATTTCATATTTAAACTTTCAGTTTTGACATCAACACAATTATCAGAAATCATATTCTCCAATTTCTGGGTCGTGCAGCCCAATCACCCTTTTTTGCCATCCCATTGTCTTATGGGGTGAAATGAAAAAACGCATTTAGAAGCTCACATTGGTTCTTCGCATCTAAGGTAGCTGAGTTGTGAGGTGCACGAGGTTGTTCTACATCTAAACAGTCTACTTGGTCCCTCTATGCTTCTTAAATACTAGTAATATTACGGTTAACATCCTCGCGGTCTGCCTCTTGTGCTACTACCACTGGGTATCGTTACCTGGGTAGCATGTGTAAAACAACTGCTACCTCTACTTTATCCTTTACAGTGTCAGGCTTCTGCTCTTGAATCCCAAGGAGACACCTTAATCTCTTGACCAGCTCACTCAGTCTGGAGTTTTAGAGATAAATAGTAGTTGATTTCATCCGCAAAACTTTCTTGTGTGGAAAATAAAAATGCATAAAAAACTTGAGACATTGTAATTATGTAATTGGTCCAATGTCTAAGGCAAAGTCTACATACGTCCCCTGGACGTCTGTGACGTCATATTGTCGATAATTATTTTTGTGCATTTTATAGATATTGTCTGTTTTTACTTTTAATATACCTTGAATTGAAGGCGTCAAATCCAAGCAGGCTGTACGTATAGCTGTCTGCAGGCGTCGTTGTTCAACTTGATAATACCAACACCTCCAGGAGGGCCTACGAACTTCCCCTGAACGTCAGTTACGTTTATACATGTATTTAGTTACTTCAATAACGTTTAAAACGTAAGACGTATAAAAAGCGTACATGTACCTTGAATTAAATGCCTCAAATACCAAAGATTGTACGTGTAGCTGTCTGCAGGCGTCGTGTTACAAGAGCCTCCAGGTGTGATAGCAAACGTACCCTGTATGTCAGTGACGTTCATATTTAGTTACTTGCATGAACGTTTTTTTTAAAAAAAACATAGGACGTATAAAAACGTACCTTGAATTAAAGACATCAAATCCAAGCAGGTTGTACATGTAGCTGTCTGCAGGCGTCATGTTAAACTTGATGATACCAATCCAAGCAGATTGTACATGTAGGAGTCTGTAAACTTGATAATACCAACTTCACCAGGAGGATCTACGAACGTCCCATGAGTGTTAGTGATATTTACATTTAGATACTTACGTTTAAAACGTAATACGTATAAAACGTACCTTGAATTAAATGCCTCAAATCCAAGCAAGTTGTACGTATAGCTGTCTGCAGGCGTCGTGTTAAACTGGATAATACCGATGCCACCAGGAGGGTCTACGAACGTCCCCTGTGTGTCCGTGTAGGGTTCAGCTTCCACAGCAACCACAACTTTAGAGCAGTCTGACGTCGGGTAGATCATATCTGGACCAGTACCAACTGTAAATAAATTACATCCGTATCGTTGACTGCGTTCGTAAATGTCATAACGACAGCTTGAATAAGCTGGAGTTAAGGCTTTTTCGAAAGTGCCCTGATTGTTCGTGTGGGGCTTTGCTTCAATGGCAACCACGATTTTAGAGCAGTCTGACGTCGGGTGGATCATGTCTGGACCAGTACCAACTGTGAGTAATCAAAGTACTGTCAGCACTGTATATTGGGCATCACTGAGAAATTGATATTGTGACAAAAGGACAATATGCTGATTTGCAAAATTGCCCCATTCTCTATTCAATATTTTTAAGCATTTTCTATGAAGCGAGTAAAAAGGATTCATCGTTTGGAAAATGGTTAATTAATGTGTAGGCAAACGTGCATATGTGATAAAAAAAAGTTGAATGTACACTCTCAAGGTGAATCCAAAATGTGAGGTTGTTTGGGAAAAAGAAAAATGTTACACTTTACCGGATTTTACATTAAAACAACATGTTGGATTATTTCTTATTCTTAGCTAATCAGAATAATACAAAGTACGGACCCATTGTAGAGGCTTAGCCTAACTGATCTCTGATCTGCAAACATATTTCGATTAAATAGATTGCACTTGTTCATTGGTCCAAATGATCAGTCTAAGAACAGTATATGAAGTAAAAATGTTAAAATTCTAGAAAACGGCAAATTTAAGACGATGATTTTACTTTGATCAAAACATTTTAAAATCACAGTGTCTATACTCTATAGGCTAGCCTCTAACGATTCGTCCTTTTCCAAACAAGACATTGTTATGAAGCAAATAATATGAAACATACAAAGATAACCGGAATGTTCTCCTTTGTCCCTATATTTTCTGTGCTTCATTGTACATGACATGATTTCATCTTTATCGTCACCCGTTTCGTCGTCTGCATTTCTTTCTAATTTGAACAACTCTAAGATATTGTCGTTCGGAAGAGCCTTCAACACAAGAGTTGAAAAAAAAAACAACAATAAAGAAAAAGTGAATGCAGAATAAATCCTTAACCCATTATCAGTCGCCAATTTCAAGCAAATAAATCGTTACATTGTTTGGTCTTTCTAGGAAGAAAATATTGTGGGAAATGAAGAACTTGCTTGTCACAATCATTTCTTCATTTTCTACCATGTTTTCCAAACACATATATTTCATGGGAACATAAGGGGGTCAGAATATAGGAATGGGTAAAGCGCACACATTGTATCTAGGGAATGGGCTAAGGGTATGAATACAAATACAGTTGTAGTAGATCAAGCCGTGACCCAGTTAAACACCTGTCAGTGCTTTCACTGGTAGGCTAAATTGAAAAAAAATCAGAGCAGTAATATTGTAACTACTTGGAATTTATCTTAGAGTTACACTATTTTGCTTTCAAGCTCCTTTACTCAACCGAAAAGATTGTAAACTGCTGAAAATACTAACAGGTATTCAATCTAAGCGACAATTTCATCAAATGTAATTATTAACCCCCTCCTTATTTGTCGCAGAAGTGGAAAAAGATGAAAAACATTGAAGATAGTGACTGATAAAGGACGTTTCTGTGGTGTTTGAAATAACGCAGTTTGGCTTGAACACATAGCTCAGCGGGTAATAGAAAGAATGTAGTGTCTGGAGCGATGTCTGGAGTGAAAAACTGGTTTTAATATATTGGGCTATGCCCAATATAAAAAAACGGAGCAACAGAAAATTTGGGGTGATGAGTTTTTAACTTCTTTTTTCAATTCAGTCATCACTCGCTCTAATCTGTAGCTCTGACACAACATCCATTTCGTTGGAACTACGTTCAAAAATGTCGTAATTACAGCTTGGATAAGCTTGAGTTAAGGCATAATCTAAAATTTGCTCTGGAGCAAGCACGTGATATTGGTTGTAATCTCTGGGTTTGGAAAATCCAAACTTCTAAGAATTTGCATGTAATGGTTCGAATCTGAATCAATTAATTTGAATAATCTTGGTTGATATTCATTGGGTGATGATGGCTAGATCGACTGAATAGAAACATCTTCAGGAGCATAGTGTGTGACTCGACGTTAAAAATTGATATGAATTATTAATTACCAGGATGCAAATTTTATAACATTATACGTTTTTTTAATTTATATCATGCATATGTCTCCATGCATGCGAAACCAATCGAAACATTTTTTATACTTTAATCCTTACTTATGAAATTAACAACTTATTTATAGATTTGATAGTACAAGTTAAAGGTACTGTATTCATTCCTGCTTAATGAGATTAACGCGACATCGGATTGTTTCATGTGACGTCATAAACATTCCTGATGTATCCGATTTTATACGAAAACTTTACGGGCTACAATAAATCGACACTTTTCAAGGCCGAAAAATGAAGATGTTGCCGGAAAAAAATCCGATCTTACTTTAGTCTCATAAGGAGGGAATCACCTTATTTTTGAAAGAAATATTTTTATATGAGTAGTAAAACTGAGGCAGATAAACGATGTAACTTTTGGATAACGTTCACACTGCAAAATCGTCCTGTAGGCCTATGTTTTGTTCAATTTCTCAGCTAGTGCTCTACGGATTCTGACAAGATAAAGTGATTGGTTCTTCTTGAAAACGTTCAAGCAAAAGCATTCATTTTTAAAAATGTTTGAAGAAACCATGAACTTCGGCGCACAGTGAGATATAACCAGGAATTACCCTCTCAAAAACGTGTAGGCCTACTGTGCACTTTATCTCATCAAAATGCCTAGAGTATAACCTGGGAAATAAAACAAAACATATCTTGAAGCGAGCAATGTTTCTGTGTGAACGTTTCCCGAAAAAGTCACGTGGGTTAGCCACTTTGAAAAAAAACCACATGAATTGATATGAACCTATCAGGAAATATCACAGCAGTCCATTAATTCTGATCATTTTCGTCAACAAGACTCGGAGAATTCGGATACTAGTAAGCATTTTTCTTAATTTATAAACACCCATATGTATATAAGTGTTTGCAGCGACTTTTAAACTGGAACAGTCCAGATTCTTGTTGTTTTGGATGAGGTTAAATCAAATTAATCCGAATTTTCTCTGATGAAATTCGCTCTTCGATATGTTGATGTCGCTCATTTTTGTAAATGAGCGATATCAACAAATCAAAGAGCGAATTTCATCAGAGAAGACTCGGATTAAAATCAAGAAAGATAATCAATGTATGAGGTGTCTTTTTCTTACATACCTACGATTGAATGTATCATATTCAACGTGTTGCTCTGGCGATTGTAGGCTTCGTAGACGTTCACAAATCCCTGTGACGTGTCCGTGTCATTGTTGAAAGCCACAAACACGTAGTTTCCGCACACTTCGACGTCCGTTATACCGACGTTGACGTAAGATTTACGGTACAAGACGTTCATACTGTAGTTGGTGGCAGACATGTCGATCACGTGGATGTTGGTGTTTCCTGAAATATAAAAGAGACCATCAGTTTTGGTAAACATCTTCTGATAAAGGAATAAAGTGGTATGCGACGACATTTGAAATATGATGTGCTTTGTTCAGTTTTTTTTTTTTTTTTTTTTTTTTTTTTTTTTTTTTTTTTTTTTTTTTTTTTCAGAAAAGTACCATTTTTAATGTGAAAAAGTGAATGACCATATCGGACATTTCAACATTATCTCCTTTACCACAGCGTTTGTGTAAATGTTTTATTTTCCAAGTTTTTGTTCAAGTGGATTAAGAAAATATTAAATAGGATACATTTGTGAGATCTTTGTTTTAAACGCATTGTCGGACATTGGAAAAACAAAATTACGCCCTAAGGTAGTCCATCCCGTTGAGATTCATGTGACGTCGGAAATATTTGGCGACGTCGGAAACATTTGGAGGTGGAATGTTCTACCGCCGAATGTTTAAGATGTCGCCCGAATAGTTTTGGATTCGTAACGAATATTAACGGCATCGCACGACAAATTCCGACGTCGTATGAATCTCCTTAAGGTTGGACTACCTTAAATGATCTCACGAAACCGGCCCAATCACGGTCCGGATGCATGGACTTATAAACAGTTGCTCGCTGACCCATTGAACATAAAATATAAAGGTAATAATTGACACGATGTCATCCATTACGATAGGGAACGATTTTATCCAGTTAACGGTGACGTAATTTCGGACAAGCTATAGTATTTTCATATAGGTTGTTATAAAATCTCGTAACTACGGCTTGATCCAAGCCGTAATTACGAGAGTTTATATAACACCGACGGTTTATCGAAACATGAGGGGTAAACGTAGTCTATTTTTATCACAAAATGTATAATTGCTATTATCATGTAGTTGTTAACCCGACTCTAAACCACGGGAAAATGCTTTCGCTTGAATGTGTGGTTGAATCATAGGATTTGGGACAGGATGAGTTAGAATCTGGATTTACCCTCTCAAAGGTGCATACGTTGCACATTATCTCGTCAAAATCCATATAATTTGAGCTGAGAAATTAAACAAATCATACATTAAAGCGAACGATTTTTCGGTATGAAAGTTTACCAAAAGTCACACGGGTTGCCCACGGTAGAATTGCAACGTCTAAACTATTGAGCAATATTCTGACGTAGGCCTACATAAGAAAAGGCAGGGTCGGTGAGATAATATCTTTAAAAATTTGAATTCGTTCCTACTTGCACAGAAGAGTATTTTCACATTTGAAATTTTCTCAAAACAACGACAACAACAACAACAACAACATGATAATCCCTTTAAAAATCTAAATAAATTGGGGTTTTGTCTATTAAAATACCAGTATAGGTCACCGCGATCAATGAAGCTAAAAAGCAAAGAAGCCAATAATTGATATCTACTTGAAATTGTCGTCAACATCATCTTTGAATTTGGACCGGTTTAAAACTTCCCGTCTGATTATGAGTTTAAGATAAATGGAGGTTATGTACACACAGAGTACAGTAACTTATTTGTGACATTGTAGGTTATCTGTTCTGACACATCCTTGCCTAGACCGTGCATTTCCGTAGGGCTGAAGGTATACGGCAAAAACAACGTCGACACCTTTTCGAATGTAACGTTCAATGACGTAACGTGTAACGCAAAGCACGTTTATAATAATACAAGTACTTGTAGTATATTGAATGTTTTATCCATTTCTTCAATCATTGAATACAGAATTCGAATTGTCCCGATAAAATTTATATACCTAGGTTATCGTAACAAAATGTATTGAGCCGCCACAAGTGACATGCCAAAGTCTTGGGAATGGGTTTTATTATGGATATAAGAAACACTCAAAACACTCATGAACTGCAAGCTTATCACGCGTGTACACCACTGTATGGAAACTACTGTATGTATAGTTAGCAAAATAAAAATGGCGGACGGGATTTCTGTACAAGGTAGGTGTCATGTATTTTTGGTCACATACTATTGAATATGTTCTTTCGTGCAACTTGACGGATATCAGCGTGAAGGCAATTGGTTGGAGAACCAATAAATATAGCCCCCTTTTTACGAATTTGCCTCGTTTGACTGTAATGTTTGAATGAACACAGTGTCGTGTTGACCTTGAAATCCGAAGCGATAGATTTTGAAAAATCGGTCTGTATTTCCGAATTCCTAATGTTCCTGTCAACAACACAGGGCTAGATGGGTAGAGAAATTGATATTCTTACCTGAAATGTTTCGACAGATCGTCTGTGTAGTCTACATTTGTTGTAATTACACTTTGAAAATTCGCATGCTGTACAGCTGTGTGCAAACCGAAACTAACCCGGTGTACAGCTGGGTGAAACTGTTTTTCTGTATGTGTGGGTGCAATTTCTAACCCGTAAACACTGTATGTTTGGGTTTTTCTGGATAAAATCAGATACACGATTCCGAAACTCTTTTGTGTTGAATTATCGAAATATATATCCCAAACTATCCAAACGATTTTCATTAAAGAGACATTTCACATATAATTTCTCATAAATTTCATCTTTTCTTTTATCTGAATGAAATGAATTTCTTATGAAAATTCTGAAAAGTTCAAACCGAAGTTTTGCGCCGTTTAAGAGACATATATTTAAATTTGAAATTAAACTCATTGATGGATGCCGCAGTTAAAATGTAAATGAAATTTGTCCTTTTCGTCTCAACTTTAAAGGCGTTTTTTTTTTACTTATCAGCAACATTTTCAAACAACTGGTAGCATTTTTTAAAAACGCATTAGAATAATCGAACTTGGCATCAAGACATACATGTACCTTTAAAAATGAACTAGCAATGTTATGTCTTTTTAGTGTGATTCAGAAAACGTATGAAATCGATAATCTTACTTCAGTCTTTCTGTATATTTTTTTTCCATTATCGTTTTCGTTCTGTGGCACACCAAAAGTGAATATTCACACCATCTTTTTAAACTGGTATCGGACTATCCCACAAATGAAAATATACACATAATTATATAATAACTAAATCAAGTATATCATGCCTTTTTTTCAAAGTGTAATTACAACCAAAGTAAAATTACACAGACGAAATATTGAAACATATCCCTTAAGCTTAACTACGGTATCAATTTCTGCACCCATCTAGTCGTGTGCTGTTTTCAGGAAAATTAGGCATTCAGAAATACATTCCGTTTTTCAGCCTAACATTTTTTTTTAATTTTTCAAAATCATAAAATTATTAATAATATTTATTCCAAACTACCCAAACGATTTTCATAAATGTGCTCCAGAAAATGTATGGCATTAATAGTTTTATTGCAGTCTTTTTGTATATGTTTTTCATAGCTTTCATCATTTGGCTAAGTTGAAATTAAGTTGGGTTCACTATAACTCCTTTCAGATTGCCAGGAACCATTTATTAACCGTTTACCAAACGACAAAATTTTAGGGAGGTCCAATAAAAAATCTGATGCAGATGACAAAATGTGTGTTGTTAAAGATACAATTTGTGTATAAGAAAGCACAGAAAATATTGAGGCAAAAGGAGAAACTGCTGGTTATCAGCAGTTTCTTCTTTTGCCTCAATGTTTTCAAGAGCTATTTCTATAAGGGACGTCAAAACCAGGTCTTGTTTGGGAAAGGGTTAACAAATGAATAAAATGGTAATGGCTGGATAATTTAGGAATCATAACAAATTTGGGATGTTAGGGTCATTCTGAGCTTTCAAAATTAGTTGATGCAACACCTTATCAGACAGACATGGCTCATAGCTCTATACTTAGTTGCAATAATGTTACCGAGACCTTTTTGAATTTAAACCAAACAATACCCATCATCAAGTTTGTGGCTACGATATCACATCTACTCTATATCTTGTGGGTTTTTTTTTTTTTTTTTTTTTTGCTGTTTTCTTTATATGTATCAAAAACAGAAAAGGCTTGGGATTAACAATAAACATTAAGGCAAAAGAAGAAAATGCTAATAATCGGCAATTTCTCGTTTTGTCTCAATTTTTTCCAAGTTGTATTAAATAAATTCAGTAAACAAATCTTAACCCTTTCCCAAACGACAAAATTTTAAGGTGTTCCTGAACTTCCAAATTGAAAGCTGCTGCAGTAAGATTATCGATTTCATACGTTTTCTGAAGCACACTAAAAAGACATAACATTGCTAGTTCGTTTTGAAAGGTATGTCTTGATGCCAAGGTCGATTATTCTAATGCGATTTAAAAAAAAAATGCTATCAGTTGTTTGAAAATGTTGCTGATAAGTAAAAAAAACCGACTTTAAAGTTGAGACGAAAAGGACATATTTCATTTACATTTTAACTGCGGCATCCATCAATGAGTTTAATTTCAAATTTAAATATATGTCTCTTAAACAGCGCAAAACTTTGGTTTGAACTTTTCAGAATTTTCATAAGAAATTCAGTTCATTCAGATAAAAGAAAAGGTGAAATTTATGAGAAATTATATGTGAAATGTCTCTTTAATGAAAATCGTTTGGATAGTTTGGGATATATATTTCGATAGTTCAACACAAAAGAGTTTCGGAATCGTGTATCTGATTTTATCCAGAAAACCCCAAACATACAGTGTTTTCGGGTTAGAAATTGCACCCACACATACAGAAAAACAGTTTCACCCAGCTGTACACCGGGTTAGTTTCGGTTTGCACACAGCTGTACAGCATTCGAATTTTCAAAGTGTAATTACAACAAATGTAGACTACACAGACGATCTGTCGAAACCTTTCAGGTAAGAATATCAATTTCTCCACCCATCTAGCCCTGTGTTGTTGACAGGAACATTAGGAATTCGGAAATACAGACCGATTTTTCAAAATCTATCGCTTCGGATTTCAAGGTCAACACGACACTGTATTCATTCAAACATTACAGTCAAACGAGGCAAATTCGTAAAGAGGGGGCTATATTTATTTGTTCTCCAATCAATTGCCTTCACGCTGATATCCGTCAAGTTGCATGAAAGAACATATTCAATAGTATGTGACCAAAAATACATGACACCTACCTTGTACAGAAATCCCGTCCGCCATTTTTATTTTGACTTCGGAAAACCCAGCTAACTATACATACAGTAGTTTCCATACAGTGTACACATTAAAGCCACAGTCACACATAGTCGGTTTGCATTACGGGTTCACGCAGAATTAAACCCACATCAGTAGCGAACAGTTTTCCCGCGTTCGTGTGCTAAAAATAGATTTCCGATGGGAATACCCCAACAACGTTTGCCGGGTACCAGTCTAATATTTTGTTTATCGGTCAATGAATCGGACAATTTTTCGTAACCGTGTTAGCAAAAAAATATTATTTTCAAGCGCGATATTAGTCGATCATAGATAATGCAGGCGGGAACTAAAACTACGAAACATTGCGCATATGCAACATGCAACATTGCTTCCAGATACGGAGACAGACCAGAAATGACAAACGTTTTTTCTTGAGATTCCTCAGCAGCTTAACCAGAAAAAACATCGAAAAGTCTGAAAGTAAAGTAGCTATGATCATGAAACTTCTCTGGTAGATAGATCTCACCAAGGAGAAGTGCAACGTACAAGGAACATAACTCTATCTTGCTTATTTTGTGAGTTTGATTGCCCATTGTTGTAGTGAAAGCCTATGGGGTATCAAATCACTTTCAGCGACAAATTCTAGTTTTTTCTATATTAACCCTTTCCCAAACAAGACCGGTTTTGACGTCCCCAACAGAAAATTCTTGGGGAAAACATTGAGGCAAAAGAAGAAAATGATGATCGACAAAATCGAAAAGGCATGCACAGCAGACAAAATGGGTGTGAATAACTTCTTTGGATATTGATGATCATCCTTCTTTTGCCTCAATATTTTCTCCGAGATAAAACACTAAAGATATTCACATCCGTTTTGTCGTCTGCAGACTTTTTTTTTCAATTTAGCCCAACATGACATTATGTCGTTTTGGAAAGGGTAAGCGAGCACGCACAAGCGGCACGATGAAGTCAGGACATGTCCGTATGTGTAAACATTACTTGTCAACTGCTTATTTCATAGTTACCGATCTTAAAAAGTACATGACAGTGCAGCAACCTTCTCAACTCGGAATTAGAATGTTTCTCAACAAATGATTACAGCAATCAAGCTCTTAGAGAATGTTATCTCCGGCAAGTTGAAGGTGGAAAATCTTCGCGAGATTCACAGCCATATTTGTACGATAAGGGATTCCCAACCTATTTTTAGGCCAGTGAGGCGTGACGATGACGTATTTGTTCACACGGAAAATCGAAGCCTATTCGTTTCGATCCGTATAAGCCCTATCGACATTCGGTTAAATTCATTGTAAGTTTTTTTAGAACGATACTGCAGTGACCATGTTTTGACCATGTTAAAAAAATCGCCATGGAATTCAATTCCGCGTGTGACGGCCCGGTTCATACCGCATCGACCCGCTTCAACTAGGACCTACCCCCCATCGAATACCGTATATCATTTGTGTACCGAATAATGACCTGGCGCCGGTTTCTCGAAAAGACTTTAAGTAGGCCTACGTTCTCAGACTCAAATCTTAGTACCGTATTCAAATCACACGAAATCCACGTGAACTTCAATCGAAGATCCTTCAACGTTGGAGAGTAATCCATTGAAGTTGAGCATGTACTCTTGAGTATGTACTAGAAACCAGGGTCAGGGCCCGGTTTCTCGAAAAAACTTAAGTACGATCTCATGCTCAAATCTGAGCACCGTGCTCAAATCGCACGAAATCCACGTGAACTTCAATTGAATACCAATCAACGTTGATTGGTATTGAATAGAAGTTGAGCATGAACTCATGAGAATATACTTAAGTTTTTTCGAGAAACCGGGGCCTGGTCTAGCGGTACAATGTAGGCCCCTACGTGCATGTGCATGGAATTAATGAAAACCATGTTGGCGAAAGGGGAAAGGGATGCCACGACATTTCAGAGACGTTCATTTGTCCTTGACTTAAGCTTTAGTATACCGTCCACTTCAGATTTGTGAAGAAGACACTTAAATACATGTACACGGTGGATAACCCACGTGACTTTTGGGAAGCGTAACACCGAAAAAATCGTCCGCTTCAAGGTATGTTTTGTTTAATTTCTCAGCTTGTACTCTATTGATTTTGACGAGATAAAGTGCACGTAACGCGCCTTTGAAATGGCTATTCCCGGCTCTAACTCACTCTGCTCCAAATCCAGTGGTTTCTTCAAACATTCGATCCAAAGTGTTTGTAAGTGCAAAACGAAAGTGGGAAGCGTTCACAAAACTTTCGCTTGAATGTTTGAAGAAACCACGGAATTCAGAGCAGAGTGAGTACAAACAGGGATATCACTCTTAAATGCATGCGCGTTCCGTGCATTTTATCTCGTCAAAATCAATAGAGTATAAGCTGAGAAATTAAACAAAACATACCTTGAAGCGGACGATTTTTTAGGTGTTAACGCTTCCCAAAAGTCACGTGGGTTACCCACCGTGATGTATATATACCGAGTGCGTTCGTGCGTTTGTGCTTTGTCTTTCTGCTATATACACGCAATACGACAAACGAAAGTGGTAGACATGTTTCTTTTTTGTTTGTTTCTGGCTGAAAGAGGTCTGTACATCAATGCGGTTAGAACAGGGTTATATCGGTTTATGGTACGGTTTTGAAATCCTTGAATTTTTAAACAAGATCAAAAACAATAGCATTAGACCTACCATATAATAATCACGGAATTCACATGGGCTACAATAATGGGCATTGTGGGTTGAAATGGGTGAGCCCGTATCGAAACCGGCTCTGCGTCACCGTGATTTTCATAACTTTGCCACCATGTTGATTTCAATTTTCGTGTACGTCAAATTCCGTAATAGCCGGTGTCGACTAGTGTACCTAATTCGTATTGACCCGTATTGACCCGCAGCTGTATATCTTTAGGATATTCAGTCCTACCCGTGTTGACTCGGATCGATCCCAAATAATCCGTACCTACCCATCTCAACTTGACCCTTATTCAAAAACCTAGCAACCCGTTCAATAAACAAAATGCCCCTGTGTGTGACTGCAGCTTAAAAGTCACTGATTCACTATCCAGCCAGAATCTGCATAAAAGGACCTTTATACAATGTAGGATCAAAATCAAATATATTTTCAGATCACTTTTAGAGATGAAATGGATCTTTGATTAGACTACGGCGTATATATCGTTCGGTATGGAAGGGTTTTAAAAGTGGTTCAGTTTTAGTTTTATCCATTATTTCCGTCATACACGCGAGCAAAGTTAACGAAAACAAAGAGAATAGAACAACGAAAAAAAATACAAAAACAAAGACAATAGACAAACACGCACACATAAAACTCTTTCGCGCATTATTTCTTTCACAAGTAGCAAATTTAGACTATATTAAATCAAAATGAGATGCAGACGTCAAAAAAATGGATGACCCCTCCACCTCAACCCCCCAAAAAGGAGAAGAAAATACGAATATTTTAGTATGAAAATTGTTGAGGGAAAAGGAAAAATGTTTGATTATCTCAATTACCCTCAGCCTTGACTGGTATGATAGTGGTATCACTGTAAAATGAAGGCAAAACAATACCATGGAAAGAATATAGTTAAGCAGTTCAGGTCACAAATGAAAACCAAAATAGAGTAGGCAAGTCGGCCCTTTTCTTTCTTAAAAAAATGAAAAATGGAATTAGTAATTGTTGTTGTTGCTGTTGTTGTTGCTGCTGTTGTTTGCTTGTTTGTTGTTGTTATTGCCGTCGTTTCCTGTTGTTTCTGTGTGTTTTGTTTGTTTGTTTTTGGTGTTTTATTTTGTTTTGCTTGTTTTGTTTTTGGGGTATTTTTTCTCCTTCTTCTCCTCCTTTTTTGGTGGCGGGGTTTGGGGAGGGGGCAAAAAGTATGGTCATTCCCATTTTTCTATGGACAGTCGGGTAACTTGAACTATACGTATTCTTTTTTTACCTGGTCTTAGATTACGAAAATAAGATGCGAATCATTTTTGTCACAATTAGATGACCCGTAAAGCGCAATATGAGACACATACATTATAAACAGAACAACAACAAAAAAGATGGTATTTTAGGGTAGTCCACATAAGAAAATGTTACAGAAACACACAAAAAAAAGGAAAATCATATCGTACATCGTAGCTCAAGCAAAAGGAGAAATCGTCTTCTTCTTTTGTATCAATGTAAATTTAATGTTTCTCAAACTGTTTCCTATTAGGAACGTTAAAGCCAGATTTTGATTCTGGAAGGGTAGGCCTAAAGCTGGGATCTGGGAAAACACTCAGATTACCGAGTTTGATACTATAATTCGTGGTTTTTCTACGAAAACCTCATATCTGCAGCTTGTTTTAAGCTGCAGATACGTAGTTTTCGAAGAAAAGCAGCGAATTGCAGTCTAATCTAAACCCATACTATTCTCTAGCATTTGCTAAATACCAAGAGCTAGCTATTAGAGACAAACATAGATCTTGATTAGACTGCGTGTTTACGCAGGCTGATCTAGATCCATGTTGGTCTCACCTACCATAAGGTCTCTTTTTCTATATCCTAGTTATTCATTTTACAAAAAAAAACGTGGTATTTTTAGTAATTTTATAGGATTTTGGGTACATACGAACTGGTAAAGAGCTTGGGTAAACAAATTCTAAATTGTGACATTTTGCCTCCAAACCCTATTTTGTTCTTACTACGTAGAATCATATAGTCGATAAATTTCTCCATTAAGGATTTGATGAAAACTATTTTTTTTTTTTTTTGTAAAATAAAGTGATAAAGAAGAAGAAAAATTGATTATAAAACAACCATCCGTATCTCCATATGACCAGAAAAAAGTCATCATTTTCATATACCCACAAATTAATGACCCATAAAGTGATATATGAGGGTCTTGACTTACTTTTTCATAAATTTTTTTCTTTGTTTGACTTTTAATTTAAAAAAATGGTGAATACATATTAAAAATACAGAAAGCTGAAGAAAAATTCCACATTATTCTCGATTTGTAATCGATGAAACGCGACTTCTTCAGATTGGATGAAAAGATGGGGCTAACGTCGAGTTGATAAGTGTGCGTTTGGGTTTCAGTACTCGAGTACCGAGGTTCAATCCCGTTAAATTTAACTCTTTTCCAAACAAGACCTCGTTTTGACGTCCCTAATACAACCGACTTGAAAACATTGAGACAAAAGAAGAAAATGCTGATTATCAGCATTTTCTCCTTTTGTCTCAATATTTTCTATGCTATACTGCATACTAATTCAATCTTAATCATCATCCATTTCGTCACCAATTTATCCGCTTATTTCTAAGTTGCAACTTCTTTGGATTTGGATTTGTTAACATAAAATCTTGTTTACAAAACATCGAAACTCAAAATAGCACATATGTGAAAATAAACTGTACAATTGTACATGGATGAAAATTAAAATCAGCGCGTGTGTTATCATTAAATCTTTATCAACACTTCGATTTAAATATGCTGTGACATTTCACTTTTTTCCATAAATTGTACTTTTGTTTTCATCTGGAAAAGAAAATTTTCCTATGAAATTTCAGAAAATTTCAAGACAAATTATTGAACCGTTTACGAGAAATATATATTTTTGTGCTAAAATCAAACAAATTGTTGTGGACAACAGTTCAGATTTACATCAGGTTTTTTTCAGTTGTTATTCATAAGCGAAAAATACGCCTTTAAAAATTGAGTCAGAAATGGCAAATTCCATATAAATCTGAACTGTTGTCCACAACAATTTGTTTAATCAAAATTATATATTTCTCGTAAACGGTTCAATATTTTGGCTGGCAATTTTCAGCATTTTCATAAGAAAATAGGCTCTTTCTGATAAAAATAAAAGAAACGAGTCAGGATCTGGAAAAACGTCCTTAAAGGCATTTCAGAACAACCTGGATCCAGACCAGCCTGTGCATACGCACAGTCTGATCAGTATCCATGCTGTCCTCAAATAGCTTGTCCGTGATTTGTAGCAACTGTAAGACAACAGCATTGATCCAGATCAGATTGCTGTAAGGCACATGCTTATCTGGAAACATGGAAGTCTCAAATGCTATAAGGGACGTTTTTCCAGATCCTGGCTCAAACATTTATTAGAAAATATATGTGAAATGCCAGTTTGAACATTTGTGCAGAAATCAGAAAGCTATTGCACAATTTCGTACTTGAAGCGAGGCTAATAATTAGCCGTAGTCGGTATAATTTCGCTTTCGGGTCGGTTGGTACAATATTTTGGAAAAAGTACAGGGAGGTTTCTAATAAGTCATACATACGAGGAAACAAAAGCGGGGTACACGCAACAAACTTTTTGAAAAATAACGCAGAAACAATAAATTTATTGCAAAATTATCCATTCCATGATGAACAATCTCCACCGTGGAAGTATGATGCCGGGAATGGTCAACGTTTTAAAAAGTAAATGAAGACTACATACCCACAGAATACAGCAATTTATTTGGCGCATCATAAGCTATCTGTTCTGCAGCATCTTCGCCTAGATCGTACATTTCCGTAGGACTGTACGTATACGGTAGATATAACGTCGATGCCTTTTCAAACGTCACGTTCAACGCCGTTGTATTTGACGTAAAACACGTACATAACAATACCAATGTCACTAATAAGTCTCTTAATTCTTTAGCCATTTCTAATATTTTCGAAAATTTTCCGATATTATTTTTTTTTCTTGATATACCTGTATGAGGTTAATCAGTTTTTTGAACAACTATTAAGATGTTTGTACGGCGATGAGAAAACACCGAAAAAAGTACGTTAATGATGATTATAACTCAGAACATAAATCATGAAACCGAAATGAAATGCTAGTCAAGCGTGACCGTCTTAAACGCACTACTTCACAGAGTGATTCTAAATGGGCAGTAGGCTACTTTGGGAAAAGGGGACTTATGGAATTGGACACAAATACCAATGAATTTTGTAATAAAATAGAATGAATTTAAAGTTATGTTTTGATAAAACGTCGGTGTTGTTATAAAATCTCGTAACTACGGCTTGAATCAAGCCGTAGTTATGAGCTTTTGTACCAACACCTACTAATTACAATTTGTTAGTATTTTTGGATAGAAAAACATTGTGGGAAATGAAGAAATTGCTTGCCAACAGCAATTGCTTCATTTTCCACAATATTTTCCAAAGCTTTTATGTTGTAGGGCGTCAGAAAGCGTCACTGTGTAGAGATGGGTTGATATTTATTACTATTTTGCATGCGATATTCCGAATGTTGCAGTGTTGCAGGTATAAGACACCTGCTGACCGATTTGAACCATTACATGCAGCGTTATGTTTGGAGTTCGACATTCCGTCGTTTATCTTAGTAAATTGTAGGCTAAACATGCGATATAATATCGTGACCCACGGTGGGGATTGGGCATCCTGGGATGGGTAAATCTACGGACAAATTTGCCTCGCTTCAGGTAAGACATTTTGCAATAACTTCCTTATTTCTGCGTCAATTAAAAAACGGGTTGTTGCATGTACCCCGCCTTACTGAGCTCTTTCCTTCGATGCATGCTTTACACGAAACCTTTTTGTACTTTTTGCGAACATTGATCCCAACCGACCAGAAAAACGACAAAAAATCTGGTCGTTTTTCAGGTCAGTTGGGATTATTTTTTGGGAAAATATGGGGAGTTTTCAAATAAGTAGTAGGCCCCCTACACCTGAGGAAAGCGCTCAGTAAGGCGGGGTACATGCAGCAAACCGCTTGAAAATTGACACAGAAATAGAAAATTATTGCACAATTTCCTACCTGAAGCGTGGCCTATTTTGCCGAAGTCGTTATTATTTCGTTTTCTGGTCAGTTGGGATCAATTTTTGGAAAAAATAAAAGGATACCACAAATAATCCATGTATCCGAGGAAAGGAATTTTCAAGGCGCGGTACATGTAACAGACCTTTTGAAAATCGACAAAGAAATAAAGGAGTTGTTGCAAAATATTACACAAGATTCGAGATTATTTTAGTCCGTATTCGTTATCCATCCCAGCATGCACAATCCCCATCGTGGTGACCGGTAGGTCTACAGAGTGTCCCAATAAAAACGGAACCCATTTTTGAAAGTGAATTGCTCATGTATCAAGTAATATGTTTCCACCAAATTTAGGTATGCAACAGAAATGACAGTTTTCTATTAGCAGTTAAAATTTGGTTGAAAAATGTCCATTACTTTTGAAAATATTGGCAATCAAATGCATGCACCCAAAAAACCATTTTAACACGATATCGATTTTTCCGTTTTGCAATGCTCACCTACACCCATTGATGACGCGTCACACTAATCTTGTTTAATACATTCAGTACAATACAAAAGTGATGTTGAAACATTTTACTTTCAATGTCGCATATTCATTTCATCTTTTCTTCTAATAAATACACTGCTAGAGCTGCGATGTAGCCAATACAAAAATGAATACAAACAAAATATCAAAGTGTATAACAGATTCACAATACATGTAATCATATAACTTATTTTATTACTGACCATTATGCCGGTCAGCGCTCAAATGACAAGTACTTTAAAATTATTTCAAACTGCCACCATATGGACTAAAGGACCTCTACGGATAAGGCGAGAATTCTCCCTAAAAGGCTCAGCTCGATGGGTCAATTCTCAAAACTAACAAATTGAGAAACAAAATTAAGCTTTATGGTTAGGTAGACAAATAAAGGAAATAAACACCGATTTTTATGTCATTTTAAAAGTTCTATAGGTGCAGATAACTCTTGATTTTAGTACCCACCTAAATGGTTTCGTTTTCTTACACTACCGGTATTCAAAGAGGTAAAATGAAGATTCTTTTATTTTCATTTGCAATTTATTTTCTACAGATACACGGATAAATTGTGTTGACATCATATGGCAGCTTTGGTTTTGTCCGTATTGCGCATGCGCACCATTGAAACAACTTTAAACGCGCACTTTCCCGCCAAAAACCGAGGCATACCTACCTTCCCAAGGCTGGCTAACATCGTTCCCCCCCTTGACCCAGCTTCCCATTGACATATGTTGTGTAACTGGATCATAGGCTTCCTTGGTAAAAAGGATTTGCTGGGTCACGGGGGGGAACGTACTTTTATACTAAAAATAGTACTCATATACCATATGCCATAATTTTGGCGGGAAGATTTCGCCTTTAAACACGTTTCAATGATGCGCATGCGCATTAAGGACAAATCGAAAAATTGTTTATGATTTCAACACCAATTGTCCTTACATTTACAGAATTTTTTTGCTTATAAAACTAAAGAAAACTTAAATCTGGTTTAATGAATAACGGTGGGGTAAGAAAATGTAATTTTGGGGGTAGGTACAGAAACCAAGAGTTATCTGTACCTGTCGAATCGTTTTGATCGTACAAAATCGGTTTTCATATGATTAAGATACGTATCTAACAATACAGTTCGAAATAATAATCAATTTGCATGTTTTGAAAAATGACTTTTCCATTTGAGCCCTTTAGGGAGATTTCTCGCCTTATCCGTAGAGGTCCTTTGCACATTCGGCACTTGTATAGTGGTCCCAGATATTTGTAAACAAACTTTGAACCTATAATACATGTTATTATAGAGACGCACACGCAAATCATCTCGTCAATATGACATAAAATTACTGACTGTCATCGATATGATTTTGTTTTGACCAGTATAACCTATAATTAGTAAATGAGAATGGTCTTTTATTGTCTGACGAGAATCAGAATATCGTGGGACCACTATTTATATCAAATTTTGAGAAAATTGGTACGCACATGTACAACGGTAAAGAATTCAACAGATGACCGTCAGTGCGCTTTTACGAACAAACAAGGAGCAAAAATCGATTTCGTGTTAAAACGGTTTTTTAGTGTCTTTATTAAATTGCATGTAACTTTGGAACCAATACATATTTTGAATTGAAATTTAGAACACATATGCAAAAATAATGTATCTTTAGCACTGCAAATTCAAAAATTAGATGTTTTGCTTACGCTTTACAATATTTGACTTTGAAAGAGGGTTCCGTTTTTTTTGGGACACTCTGTAGAAAGAAAAGCCTACTCTAAATAAAAATGACATAAAGACACGTTGACTCATGTTTTAGCGCTTTCAACCAATTATAGGTTAGACCCGATAAATGACCTGACAGGGCATCTCTATCTAATAGCTAGAGATAGCCTTCTCTGCCAGGTCATTTTTCTGGACCTTTAACTTGTTGTTTTATCACGTGCATATTGCAAACCACATAATCAATGTGAGATTAGGCGATTTCCATAAAGTACTGCTGAAAATTAAATCAAATATA
This sequence comes from Fragum sueziense, assembly GCA_963680895.1. Classification (NCBI taxonomy): domain Eukaryota; kingdom Metazoa; phylum Mollusca; class Bivalvia; order Cardiida; family Cardiidae; genus Fragum; species Fragum sueziense. The sequence continues at coordinate 45,653,732 of OY804601.1, read as the reverse complement.
CTAAAAGTCAATATGGGAAGTACAACAAGTAATATTTGTTCATAATTATGATAATCATATTCAATACACTGCTAAAAATAATAAAAGGAACACAGGTTCTTCTTTTGAATGGTCAGTTTGCAGTTCACTGTGAGTACTGCTTCCGGGGCGTGGAATGTAATGATAATATGGTCCCCCATATGTTTTTTTTTTTTTTTTTGTTTTTTTTTTTTTTTGTTTGTTTTTTTTTTTTTTTTTTTTGTTTTGGGGTGTGTTTTTTTTTTTGTTTTTTGTTTTTTGTTTTTTGTTTTGTTTTGTTTTGTTTTTTTGTTTTGTTTTTTTTTCGTTTTCCTCCATTTTCGGCAAGAATCCATCTAACTTTTTAGGACTACTGACCTATTTTTTTTTTTTTTTTTTTTTTTTTTTTGGGGGGGGGGGGTTACAGGAATACACGAGACTATATCACACCATCGCTTTTCGACAAAAAACCTCAATTTCGATTTCGCAACTTAATTATTCAACCCTTCTTCCAAACGACCATGTTTATCTTTAGACTGTCAAAAATAGAAAGATGCTGCAGATGGCACGTTGTAATTTGAAAATAGAACGTGTACAGCAGACCTCCAGATAAGAGGGGGTGTTGACTTTTCAAAATGCAAAATTTTGTTTGTTGTTTATCAGATCTTATTCTGAGGGTACTCATTGGCATGATTGGAAACTGTCTTATCTAAATCAAAAACATGGGGTTTGGATATGAAATAACACATTTAGAGTGTCTATACACACGGTGGATAATCACGTGATGCAATAATTACTGAATATCTTCAATAACTTTGTTAATACGGGACCGATTTGAATTCGGTTTGAAGCAGAGAATGTGGACAGACGTCACGCATTAGATGGGCGTGGCAGATTTTTGAAAAATCAACTGATAAAAAAGTCATTGAAGATAAACCAAAATTTTGGTTTATCTTCAATGACTTTTTTATCAGTTGATTTTTTAAAAATCTACCACGACTTTGTCATTCCTGACATGTCATGTTTCCACTTTCTCTGCGTCAAACCGAATTCAAATTGGTCAAGTATCGACAAAGTTATTGAAGATTATCGGAAATTCTAAGTCACGTGATTATACAAGTTGACACACCATCTTTTCTCTAGCTCTGCTGTAGGATCACAATTTTACACATACGTGTATAATAATGTGACCCGTCACGCTAAAAGGGACCTTATCCGAATACCAAAAATCCAAACTTTGACAAACTTTTCAGACTCAGCACAGGTAAACCAGTTACTGTATTCGAAAAATGAACGTAAAGTAAGATAGGGAAAAGAGTTCAGATATAAAAAGTACATAGTTTTTTTACAAGTGAAAAGTGTCGGCCCTAGTCTTGCTGCGCGGACTGCGCAGACTGACTAGGTTCGATATTTTTCACACACCCGATAAGGTCCCTTTTAGCGCGACGGGTCACATATATGTTGTGAGCATATTACAAACTTCAGCATTTATCAAATTGCTTAATATGCTGAACTTTGTCCGGTTTTATAACTGCTCGAGAAGTTACTTATGTGGGCGAGCAGCTGGAGGCTCAGTTAAGCTGCTGTGCTGATACCGGTATGAGAAACAGCAGGAATTCATGGGTAGGGGCTCTAGCCGCCGCGATATGACCATGGTAGTTGAAAACGGCGTAAAACCATAAAAAACCAAACAATTGGATTATCGAAACAACTAGAGCTGTTCTCGTTTGATTTTAAACGTAGAATATTAGTAATTAAGTCATGACAATTATCGCTTTCAAAAGTTTTCACCGTAGTGGACATCATGTAACCAGCTATCATCTGGGACTGGGACAAATATTTTGTTATTATCATCATATTGTTGTTTTGCTTTTGTACAATCATTCATGATTTTCATATTCACCACATTCTTAATCCTTTCCCAAACAGCAACATTTTAGTTTTTATTCTTCGCCGTAATAAAAAAAATGTACTGTTCCTTTGTGAACTTATCAACTAGGTCTGCTTTGGGAGAGGGTTAGGCTACATACCATTTCATTTTAACAAATAGATTTTGTTTGAAGGCAACATTGGAAAAGAAAAAAGATTTTGCATTGTAATGTTAATTATTATGTAATTATATTAATGTTTTACCTTCATAAAATAAAGTAATTATTATTATTATTATTATTATTATTATTATTATTATTATTATTATTATTATTATTATTATTATTATTATTATTGAATGAGATCTATTTAAGAGATAAAACACAATTAATTAATGAAACTTTAAGTTACAAGGAAATATTTGAAAAAATGGCAAGATAGTCGCTATATATCTCACAAATTCTTATTTTCAAGTAGATCTACCCAGACAAGTTTCAATTCAGTTGAAGTATTTTGATTTCGGTGGTTAGAAAACTTTAAATGATAGATTTAATCATGTTTCAAAACAATATACCCGGCAATATTAAAAATCGGCTCATTGAAAAAACTGTAAATGATGGTGATGCAAAATGGAATAACACGAATTACTGCAACATTTTCGAAAATTATCAATTGAAATCGAGTTTAAATATGACACAAATGACAATATCGTCCAAAAATTGGGCGATATGCCTAAAACGTGTACATACAAACTAACAAGTAAAAAAAGTACGAGATGCCTATGGCACGGATCATTTTCCGTACGACCGGAAGTAGGGAATGTTTGGTCTTTTGTTCGGTACAGAACTTAAGCTGTTCGGTGCCGAACAGTTATATAAATTCAAATAAAATCAGCTTTATATAATTCTGTTTGTGTTGTTTTAGATCCCTTCCCAAAAAGATAGTTTGAAGATATGTTCTGCATAGAGAAGACGCCGATCAACATCAAAATAACCAAATAAATGCTATTTTAAGCAGTTTCAGAACTGCTCAAAATGAATTCCGTATCATTTGAGTAGTTTTTAAACTGTTCAGTTTCAAATTTACTCACGACATATACATGTAATAGATCTATATGGCATAATAGTTTAAGCAAAACGAAGAAAATGCTAAAATTATCAGCATTTTCATCAGATCTTTTGTCTCATAGCTGTCTTCAGCTTTCCCTTACAGACACATCAAAATCAGGCCTTGTTTGCAAAAGGGTTAAATAGCTCATTATAATTGACCCGTGGCAAATTTATTATTTGATGTAGGCCCTATTTCAACCTTATATTCTGATTTTTTTCGGGAGACAGGGCGGAGCCTAGTAAACGGTTCATTACATTTAAGCTTGAGGAGAAACAGCCTTCTCGCGTAGCGGTACATCGTTGGTATTATTGCAAAACATTATAACTACAGCGTGAATCAGGCTGTAGTAACGAGGTTTTATAACAACTCATTTTACAATAGAACGTTCTTTCAATTTCGAAATGTGTTCATGCTCGTGCCGCACGTTTTTCTCTTATATCAACCAAGATGTCGAGAAGTAAACTCGTCGAATAACCTCTTCGCTTAGCCACACCCTGTGAGGTGAATAAAAATGGATTATACACATGTAACTGTGTACTAATTTTGACTCATAGTATCAAGAAATATTTATCAGAAATTAAACAAAAGAGGAAAATGCTGGCGATAAGAGTTTTCTCTCTTTCACCAAATATTTTCCGTGATATAGCAAGTGTAGTTAAGTGTTTGAAATTTGAGCTGGTCAAGAATCCGGGTGATTGGGTAAAAGAGAATCATCCCAGAACGTCCAGTGACCATGCGCACAAAGAAATTAGGGAAAATGTGCTTTATTCCTTTTCTAAAAAGTCACGGCCAGCCACATTGGTTTACAAAGCTTTATATGACAACAATTAACAATCTGAAATAACTATCTATTTACGCGTTTCAGAAGTTTTCACAAGTACTTTGACCGCTTGAAATTTCTTTCGCCGTATATTTTTGTACGTGGTACAAGCTGTGTAATGTTATTTTCCGAGGAATACCTAACTTTATGATATTTCAAATGATACCATCTATGATACGTCAATGCTTTCTCACTCACGGGCCGTCTGTCCTTCCCTCTCGCTATCCACTTTACACATATGTCTTTTTGGTACTGTTTTAATGACGTCATATTACGACATATCCGCTCGAGACGCGCACCTTGTATGGGATGATCGTACACATCCATAAATATCTCCGAGGAATAAACATCCGGAAGTTTGGAAAGTATATTTCCGGATCTGTTTAGTTCTTTATAAATATCAGTGACTAGCAACGGTCCACTACAATGCATCGGACTTATACAGCTTTCCTTCATCGTCATAATATGATACAGGATTTGTTTTAAAAATGGGTGTTGCGGCATGCATAACATAGCTGCGTTGGATATTATGGTGTCCACGTTGAAGAAGAAATAATGCTCGGCTGGTTCCACAACAAAGGCACATTCTGTAGTTTGTATGAAGTCGTCCAGGGGATGCAGACTGACCGTGTCAAGGTCAAAATAAACACCACCATACTCGTGCAGCACGACGTAACGAAGTATGTCTGATCGGAACAAGCCAGCATGCTTCGGCACGTGACCTGTAAAATAATAATCGATCATTACAAGCGTGTACATGCCAAACATTTCACCACTCTCTTGCACACGGTTCATTCATTACATTCACCTCTGTAGTTGCCTCAGAGGGTATTGCGTCATCATCTGCTAGATTACGTCATTTTACATCACATCAAAATGGCAATAACAAATAATTTTTCTTTTCCGAAGTCCAAAATATATCACACTCCTCGTTCCTTAAAATTTGATATCATTTTCCAACGATAATAATTTAAAAGTTTGACATTGATGTCATTCATTCAAGGGCGCAGTAACTTTTCTGTACATTTCATTGTGATAGGGAACGATTTTATCCAGCTAACCGTGACGTAATTTCGGACAAACAGTAGTATTTCGTAAGTGTTGTTATAAAATCTGGCAACTAAGGCTTGATTCAAGCCGAAGATGCGAGACTTTATAACAAAACCGACGATTTATCAAAACAAAACCATAAATCGAGTCTATTTTTAGCACAAAATTCATTGAGATTGGTAAAGAGGCTTGAGAAAATAGTTCCATTGTATATGGGTAAATTCATCAGTTATAATGCCTTTCAAATATACCCGGAATCATAATTTCTTTGTCCACTTTATTATGTAACACATGAAACAGTTAAACAGTAATAATACACGTTTTCCTCGGTTTGACAAGATTCTTGTCAAACATGGCGTCAGCCCGTTGCAGAGCAATCTCCGAGCAGAGTTGTCGTTCGTTACTCTCACATACATCTCTGCAACGGCCTGGGCGTATGAATGACAAGAATCTTGAGATGCCCTGTCAAGTCATTTATCGTGAGATATAGGCCTACCTGCTTTGTAAACATCCAACAAAAAGCTATATTTATCCTCAATTAGCTTCATCCCGGCTTCGTCCGTCCAGAAATAATACTGCCAGTCCGGGTGATTATTCACTAACCCAATTACATTATCCACGAGTGCCGTTGGTAAAATCTCATCCCTCCAAACTTGATGAATTATCTTCGGTATTTTGCTGCCTTGTCGCCCATTTTTCAATATCGGCTTGCCCGGTATATTCAAGGTCCTCAGAACGTATCCGTTCTTTATCCATCCGCCGGTTCCCGTGATCTCAAATGGTAATTGTGTGTTGTCTATTATAAGCATTAATGACCATAGACCAATGACGAAGGCGCAAAGCAATGCGAAGAACCTTAAGTTGACTCGTCTGAAACCGATCATTTTGCTGAAATGAAATGTGACCCTTAGCAGAAGTCTAAAATCCAAAGGATGGGTTGCAACAAGGGCTCAAACTTGCTCAAAGAATAGTAAAATTTCCTTTAAATTCTGTGAATTGATCGGGTTACATAATATCTTTATTTTGTATCTGTAAAAAATCTGATAAGCCTAAGGCCTTGCTGGCTAGCAAAAAGGGTGGTGTAAATTGACATGAGAAGTAAATTCCTACTTTGAAGTTGAATATTTTTTTCTGTAGAGATCAGATCGAATTGAAATTTTGCAGGTACTTTCAATGTACTAAGAGCAGAAGATTCTTGGAATCATTAATAATGTATATCAGTTTGTTGATTTAAATTAGATTTTCTGTATTCGTCCTTCTGTCAATCTCAGATTTTTTTTATGTACTAACTTTACGAAACTATCTCTACAACCTTTATTTTTGTATGGATTGATATTATATTTTGTGAACATGATTCTATCTCATAACTTTGGGTCAAATCCATTGCATAGAACAAAAGTTATTTGACTTTGACCTTTAAAGGTTATTCTAAATTAATAAATTTTAAGATTTTGAGCTAACATCTATCATGAAAATTGGTATATGAAGTGAATTTTTAACAAATAAAGTTATTTTCATAAATATCTTAGTTGTAATTACTTAGTTCAGTGGAAAATTCACGATTGATACTGACTTAAATTATGCACATAATAGCAAGGAATGTTTAAGGAACAAGTAGACAATTTCCTTTTCAATAGTCATTATAATTGTTCTGTATGTCTATTGTGAAATATGCATTGAACAAACTTAGATTAAGTAACATTATTATTCATGTGACTTTATTTATTGAAATATACTTTTCAAGCCATTTTTATGTCAAGATATAGCTGAAAATTATAAATAGTGACTTTTTAAAATGACCTTTGAAGGTCAAGGTCAAATAACTTTAGTTCTAAGCAAATGATTTAACCCAAAGTTTACACAGATCTAGTTACGTCATTTAGGATCATGTTTACAAAATATCATGTCAATGCAAACAAAAGTAAAAGCTGTAGAGATAGTTTCGTAAAGTTAGTACATCAAGAAACTAAGAAACTACAAGATTGCATGGTTAGGTGCTCCAGCCACATGATATGACTGACAATAGCATTAGAAAGATGCATTATACCAAATTCGATCAACCAAAGAATGTAAACGTATATAAATGCGTTACTAAATAGTATTCTTAAAATTGACTTGAAAAAAATAATTCAAAAATGAAGAAAATAACTTATTGAACCAAAAGTCATACCTACATGTGCGCGTTTGTATACATTTCTGTATCATCTAACTCGAAGAAAAAACACCTGGAAATACACGCTACATTTGTTTCCTCATTGCGAATGTTCGGCGGTTTTTCTGACATCGTATTTTATATATTTATGACATGTCACGCAAAAAGGGGCCATTTGGGAAGTCCTTGAAAGTAAAAAAAAATGTTGACCTATTTGAAAATTAGATTGGACCCAGCCGAGGTCAACCGCCTATTGCATTCCGTAAATGAACATAGGAAAAGGTAACCAAATCATTATAGAATTAGAATATTTCTAAGAATCAAAGGTTTCTGTCCTTTTCAGTTATCCATGGGCTGAATATAGTTTCAATAATCTCGCTTCCCAGTAAGTTTGCCCCATTTTGCAAGATGGGACATTATTAACCCTTTCCCAAACGATTTTTTTCATAGTGTTCCAAATTCAAAGGAGCCGTAGACTACAAAACGGGTGTTACTAATGATGTGATTTGTGTGAAGTATTGAACAACACATATTGAGACAAAAGGAGAAATTGATGAATTTCAGCAATTTCTCTTTTTGTCTCCATGTTTTCTAAAGTATTTTTGTTAGGGACGCCGAAACCAGGTCTCGTTTGGGAAAGGGTTAATAAAAGATAAGATGATCGTGCACTGTACTTTTAAATAATTTATAGTTGTTCATGAAAAATGTCAGTAAATTAGTTTTCGTGCTCGAATTATGAATAGACCTTTACCTAAAAATAACACGTTTCTGGCGTTAAGACATGAAAGCAAAATAAGAACATGGTGGTAAACAGTTCATCGTTTGTCTCAATATTTCAAATACTACAGGTGCCTTAACCCTTTCCCAAACAAGACCTGGTTTTGACGTCCCTAACAGAATAGGCTTGGGAAAACATTGAGGCAAAAGAAGAAACTTCTGATAACCAGCAGTTTCTCCTTTTGTCTCAATGTTTTCTATGCCATGTTTTACACAAATTCTATCTTTTATACCTTCCATTTTGCCATTTGTGGCAGTTTTTGAATTTGACCACCCTAAAATTTTGCTGTTTGGGAAGGATTAAACTCAATTGCCATCTTCAATTTCATAATTTAGTATAATTATTATAGATTAAATCATATCCAGCATAATGTCGTTTTCAACGAAAATGTCGTAACTACAGCTTGTTTTAAGCTGCAGTTACGAGGTTTTCGTTGAAAAACGACGATATTGAAAAATATAACAATCCATTTTTGCCGTTTGGGAAAGGATTGGCGCCCATAAAACATAACAAGGTCATTTTAAGACACTCGAACATTTTTCATAAATAAGAAAAATAGATACATACAGTAGTTCAAGGGCAATTTGACAATGAGTCTATCACAGCGGTGAATCACGTGACAGAACATTTTCCATACTTTCCAACTATCCTGTTCATATATATGGCAGATTTGAGAAAAAAAATGATGCAGAGATTATGGAGAAACGCCATGAATCATAATGAAATGCTGGTTTCACCTAATACACAGTGTAGGAGCGGAATTGTGTGAAAGCTTGTCTTTGTGTGATAGCTTGTGTGTCTGTACATCGAGGAAATGCAACTTGGTAAACACCAGCGGTTGACATAGGTAAGAAAAAGTTTATGATTGATAATTATTTCGACATATATCTTATATTTTGTTGTAATGTCGTAATCTTGAATAAACATGGAAGGCATCGTCCTAATATGCGCCCGGTCTGAGCTGTTTAAACCATACAAAATGCCTTGATCATTTGGATGGGACAATTGGAGCTTGATTTTCACCACATAAAATTGCCATTCTTATCGCTTTTTTAACATTCATCGTATTGTTTATTCCCAAAATTAAATGCCTTTATGTATGTATTTTTTCACTAAGAACATGATTCAGACGAAATGATGTCCATTCCAATAAAATTCCCGATTTAAGTGTCCGCATTTTGACAGTTTTTATGTACAATCGTTTGGCTAATGACAATTCCCTTATGAATTCATTGTACAATCGCTTACAAGCAGTTTGTAATGTCACTTGCCTATATTTCACACGCATTACAATATCAACACAAACACGAAATTTCGGTTTATCTTCTTTAATTTGTTATTCAATGTTCCGCAGGATAGGCTTCTTTCTTTACCTATATTTCAAAATTCATTTTAGAGTGATGAACGAGTTTATATAATAGCAACGAATTTTGTGCTAAACGTGTAGAATTGGTTTGCCAAACGTTATGTTTTGATAAACCGTCGGTGCCTTTTTGAAAACTCTTGACTACGGCTAGAATCAAGCCGTAGTTACGAGATTTTGTAACAACACCTTCGAAATAATATTGTTTGTCCGAAATTATGTCTCTGTTTACTAAATATAATTGTGCCCTATTTCACGGTGGGGATTGTGCATGATGGGATGGATAACGACTACCGACAATAGGGAACGATTTTATCAATTAAACCGTGACGTAATTTCGGACAAATAAATAGTATTTCGTTGGTGTTGTTATAAAATCTCGTAACTACGGCTTGAATCAAACCGTAGTTACGAGATGTTATAACAACACCGACGGTTTATCAAAACATAACGGTAAACTCAGTCTATTTTTTGCACAAAATTTGATGCCAACTCGCCTCGCTTCAGGTAAGACATTTTGCAATAACTCTGTTATTTCTGTATCAATTTTCAAGCGGTTTGCTGCATGTACCCCGCCTCATCGAACTCTTTCATGGATGTATGACATATTAGATAACTCATGATACTTTTTCCGAAATATTGTCCCAACCGACCAGAAAGCGAAATGGTAACGACTACGGCCAAATTAACCACGCTTCAGGTAAGAATTTGTGCAATAACTTTCTTATTTCTGTGTCAATTTTCATGCGGTTTGTTGCATGTACTCCGTCTTACTGAGCCCTTTTCTCAGATGTATTTTTTATCTGGATCCCTGTACTTTTCTCAAAAACCGATCCCAACCGACTAGAAAAAGGGCCTGAATGTTTTGTCGTTTTTCTGGTGGGTTGGGATCAAATTTTGGACAAAGTACAAAGATTCTACAAACAAGTCATATATCCGAGGAAAGAGCTCACTAATGCGGGGTACATGCAACAAACCACTTGAAAATTGGAGCAGAAATAAGAAAATTATTGCACAATTTCTTACCTGATGCGAGGCAAATTTGTCCGTATACCCCGTATTCGTTATCCATCCCATCATGCGCAATCCCCATCGTGTATTCTACATCGAACCATGTGCCGTGACGAAAGGTTACTGTATATTCCATTATAAAAGGTAAAGGTTTGTTTATTATAGTGTCACCCCTATATAAAGGGCCAGCCAGTGTTGGCTTATGAGACACTCTCTTTCTCAATACGCAGTACCTCCCGATTTCCCACTTATATGTAAATTGGCAGAGAAGCATAATTCTTACTGAAAGATGGCGAATAATGACACATAAATTGCTGTCCGCAGTGGCCGTGACAGTACAGTAGCTTTCTACAGATAGTATTACGTCGATTTATTTAAGGATAGTAGGTTCGAACACATATTTCTATAAATCGAAAACCCTCTTTTCCTCGCCAATTTAGACTCGCTAATTTTTTATCATTCACGGGTTGTCATTTTTCACCACAAAAGACACTATTAACTCGGCTTGCTGCCCATGGAAAATGTCACGTGACTTTACCGCGTGTATACTCAACGGATTTGGTGGGATAAAGTGTACAGTACGCGCATTCGATTGTGCCATTCGCGCTATTAAAAACCGTTAGAGATGCCTCGTTGAAATCACATTTCAGTGCGAAATCGTGTGTTTACAATTGTGTTTTGTAAAACTATATATAACAGGAGATCCAGACAGGAGATCTGTTTGGTTACAGTAAAATAATCTATTTTGGATTTCCCAGGGTCATGGATGATGACTATTACGGTTGGCGCCACATCGTATGGCACAATTGTTATATTTGTTCAAATGTAATTGAACGTTAAACAAAACATAAACACGTGCCATACGATGTGGCGCCAACTGTAATTGGTCCCTGTCAAATGTTGATATCGGTTAAAGCTGGATTTTAAATAACAGATTGACAAAGATTGAGACTTCAACTATACTTTAGTATAGTATTTCGTCGGTGTAAATCAAATATTAAGTTAGTTATGGAAGATTTTATAAAATTATATCACGTGATTCTCCATCATGCAAAAATTTTCTTATTTTCCCGACATTTTTTCTCTGTATCTTTTACGGGCGAGCATAATATCATGAAAATAACAGTCGAATATAATGCAAAAAGAGGTAAAGACGCATTTATTGCAATCAATACGTCACATATGCAATTCAAGCCGTTGTACAAAAGTAAATATTTCTTGTCAGGCTATTGTACAGGACTTGACAAACGATTGTACAGAATTTTTTTTTAAACGGCAAAAATTGGAAGTTTTAGACGGTTTCCTAACCAAATAATTATATAAATCTCAACAGACACATATGCACGAGCTGTGAATGAAAATTTTGTCGCGAAATACCCTACAGTATGCATTTATTCGAATGAAAACTGCGATTCGTAACAGCTAAATCACCCGTTTTAGTTCATGCCCAAGTGAATCGGGCCTAAAATGACTTAAATCTAGAACTAATGGCTCCAATTGCTCTAAAATATTACAGGGAATAACAAATAAAGAGATTGGTACAATGATCCGACAAAAGCGTTGTGTTTATCCAGAAAAAACACAAAAAATCTTACCAATGTCAACCGCTGGTGTTTACCAAGTTGCATTTCCTCGATGTACAGACACACAAATTATCACTCAAAGACAAGTGTTCACACACTTCCGCTCCTACACTGTGTAATAGAAAATGTTCTGTAAAATATTGAGATAATAAGAATAAAATGCTGATAATAAGCTTTTTCTCAACTTGCCGCGTTTTTTCTATGCAATGTAGAGCACTTATCCTATTTTCTTTAACATCATATTAATTTTGCTGTCTGAAGCAGTTTTTCATTTGGAGCATCATAGCCTAACTTTTCCTTGTCAGGTATAGCTAGCGATAGATGACCTGTCAGAACATCTCTAGTATAGCTATTAGCTGGAGATGCTCTACCAGGTCATTTATCGTGAGCTATAAAGAGTTAGTTGGCCTAGAAACTATTTTTCACAAAATCTCTCGTTGCGTAATAAGTCACGTTGAAATCAAGAAGTCCTTCGTATTCCTCCGCGGTTCGATTATAAAGTAGTTCTTTCATACACGTCATCACTTCCGGGTAATAATCAAAATATAGTTTGTTGACGAACAGCTCTTCTCGAGTTGCTAACAAAGGCAGATCTTGTCTGCCAAATATACAAACACCACGCACAAATTTGCCATGGCAACTGTTACCCCTGTTCCTCCAATGTTTAAATCTGGTTATAAACGTTGTTGAACTTGGCTCGCCTGTAAGGGATAAAAAGAATGAGCCGTGATACGGCTGCGTAACTTAGTGTTCGACCTACTTTTTGACCCAATGTAATTGCATTATAATTTAAATTTTCGCCACTATACCGGTATTTCGCATAAACGAGACTGCCAGCTAGTTAATGTGACGTCTATACATAGCCACGCCCATGTCTCCAATGAACCGCTAGCGAACACTAAGTCATGTATAACTCATCGGCTATAAAAGTAGAGTTGTATACAAACACTTAAAACCAAATACATAGTTTTAACATTTACCAAACCATTTATCGTAAGCTATACGAGCGAATTAATGTCCTAATTATTTTATTCCCAAAAGAGGAAGTGTTTGTGTTGGGCCATTTATCAACAACAAGGAGTAAAGTGTTTGTATACAACTCTACCTTTATAGCCGATGAGTTATAGAGTCTGTATAGTAGATTCTATGCGATATAAACATTCAATTTTGAATGTTTATTTCGCGTAGAATCTACAATACAGATTATATCTAATACATAGACCTCCAAATGAGCAAATCGCCGGTCCCTTTCAAAATTGTCGTAATTACAGCTAATTCGTCGTTGTTATTGTAAAACCTTGGCTGGAAAGGGTATGTTTATTTTGGGGGTTTAAAATGGCTCTGTTTGAATTTCCCAAAAACATGATTTATTCAAATCACAAGGCATTGAAGTTTATGAAATTAGACCAAAAAGATAGATATGAGTCGGGATCTGGCAAAACACTCTTTATATTATGGCATTAGAGAACAACATACATGTATGTGCATATGCACAGTCTGATCAGGACCCATATTGTTCCCTAATAGTTTTTCCTTGATCTGTAGCAACTATTAGAGAGTATCATGAGGCCTTATCAGGCTCCATTTTAGCACAGTCTGATATTTAAACATAAAAAACTCAAAAGCTTTAAATGCCCTTTTCTCAGATCCTGGCTCATAGGTATAATTTCAGAAGGCTAGAAAGTCAAACTTTCATACGAAAGGTAAAAAAATGGAGGAAAAAATTGGCTTATTTATTCTGAAAGAAAAAACAAAACCAAAAAAGCAGGGTCGACTTAAGGGTATTGTGTACTTAACCCTTTCATCATTTATTACATGATTATGAACTCTTTAACCCTTTCACAAACGACAAAATTTTAGGGTGATCCAGTTCAAAAATTGCCACAAATGACAAAATGGATGTTGATAAGATTGAAATTGTGTGTGATATAGCCAAGAAAACATTGAGGCAAAAGGAGAAACTGCTGGTTATCAGCAGTTTTTTCTTTTGTGTCAATGTTTTCCCAAGCCTTTTATATCAGGGACGCCAAAACCAGGTCTTGTTTGGGAAAGGGTTAATGATAACGCACTGGTGTATTTCTCTGATATTTTCTTTAACTTTAATGTATTCTGTTTGTGACAAATGGTTGTCGCCAATCTGAAGCGATTACTCTAAAAGTGCTTGTAGGTCAAGTAACATGTTTTCTTGTTTGAGTGCAGAACCACGTATAAATTTGCATGTCGTCGCTTTTCAAAAAGAAAACTCGTATCTGCAGCTTATTTTAAGCTGCAGATGCGAAGTTTTCGTTGAAAAGCAGCGATGTGTTTGTCATGGAAAACTATTTGCCGGGGTCTTTGAAGATGTCCTCCTGTCGTAGCCTGTCAGATCTTAAATCAATGGTTATCAAGATCTGATTTCAAGATGATCCACCCCTAATGAGACTCACGCGACGTGGTTAACATATTCGGGTGACGTCGTACACATTCGGTGGTGGAACGTTCCACCACCGATTGTTTACGACGTCGCCCTTACATTTCCGACGTCACGTGGATTTCATTGGGGATGAGGGGTACCCATTTGGAACACCTCGGATGATTCTTTCGAAGATCGAACAATCGACTCGGAAGTAGATCTATGTGTATGAAGAAATGTTAAAAGAATGCGATTTCTTAGCCGGTAGTTACGCTTCATAAAGTAGTTTTCGAGGTCATCCAAATGAACAACCATGGCCACTTGCGGGACTTGCAGGTTGTAAACATTCTAAGAAGAAATGACACTGGAACTGCAAACAATGCATTTGAGTATCATTGTCGCTTCATTGTTGACTTAAGTCATAGACGAACGTTTTGAATTGTTGTTCTATTCTATTCTATTCATAGCCTGAAAGTAGTTCTACGACTTGCAGCAAAGGTATGATTCAACAGAATTGTCCGTGGTGTTCCAAATGGGGGGAGACCCATTTCAACACCTCGGATAATTTTTTTCGAAGATCGAATAATCGACTCTGAAGTATGTGTATGAAGAAATGTTAAAAGAATGCGATTTCTTAGCCGGAAGTAGTTAGGCCTACGCTTCATAAAGTAGTTTTCGAGGTCATCCAAGTGAACAACCATGGCAACTTGCGGGACTTGCAGGTTGTAAACATTCTAAGAAGAGATGACACTGGAATTGCAAACAATGTATTTCAGTGTCATTGTCACTTCGTTGCTGATATTAGTTACAGATGAACGTTTTAATGTTATTGTTCTATCCTATTCTATTCCTAGTCTGAAAGTAGATCCAAATGGGGGAGTACCTAAATCAGATTGCAACGCTTGTTTAGGCTACTCCATACCTTTGTACGTCCCAGGGACACGAAGCTGTCTGTTATAATTGAGAGTATTGAAATATGTTTCATCCGGGTGTCTCACTTTCCTTGACCATTCGTACAGTGCTAGTGACGTTTCGTTATGTAGGACAAAATCCACAAAATCCCTGGATAATGTCACGTGCACGGCCCCTTTCACGGGGGTGAGACCCCGGGGCAGCGGACCAGCGTTCTTCATGCGTACGAATATACGTCTGAAACGTATCATAAAGGTAAACGTAAATGCTTTGCTTATCATAGTGTCATTCCTATTTAAAGGGACTGACAATTTGTCTTGTGAGACTCTTTTTGTCTTGTCTAATTTCTAATCAACATTCTTTTTAAAATTACTGACATTAAGCCAATAAAGGCTAAATGAATTTAAAATTGTTGAAAACTCTATGACAAACGGTTCATTGAATTACGTAATAATTATTACGAAATAATTATGTCGTGTGATAAGATTTTTCAACCTCTTGAAAAACGTAATTTTGGCAAAATATCGAATCGAGTAATTTGTTATAGTGGTTTAATAAATGTTTATATTATTTCTAAAAAGTAGAGTGTTGCGTTAGAATTGCCATTTAGTATATATTGTTTTTCTTCTGTCCAATATTACAAAATTATATATCTAGTTGACGCATTCTAAGTCTGACTCGTTTCTCGAAATTTTGACTTATAAGTATTCCTAAAGGGTCTCTTTTAGCTTGACGGGTCACATAATTATTTTACTTGAGCCCGGATCTGGAAAGGGGTCCCTTAAGGCTTTTGGGCCAAACATGGTTCCAGATCAGCCCGTGCATACGCACGGTTTGTTCAGGATCCATGTTGTTCTCTGATAACTTCTTCATGCCCGTTAGCAACCATAAGAGAACAGTATGGATCCTGGTCACACTACATTTAGCCACAGGCTGATCTGGAAACAAATTGGTCTTGAATGTTCTATGGTACCTTTTGTCCAGATCCCGGCTCATTTGTTTTCCGTTACCTTTGCCACCTGACGTTGTTTGCTCCGTGGTATGACGTCAATATTTTCACCAGTTCGTAGTTCTTTTTAGGCAAAGGGGTTAAAAGCAATTTTGTTACTATATGCATCTGAATTAGACATTCTTGAGAAAATGTTAATATATAAAATATTTGTGTATCTATTTTAGTTACCTTTGCCACCTGACGTTGTTTGCTCCACGGTATGACGTCAATATTTTCACGAGCTCGTAGTTCGTTCTCAACGGGAATTCTTGTCCCGTTAAGTTGATGAAGTATTTCCACCTTACTTTGCTTTGCCATAATTCTCTGAAGAAAAACCAACCCAACATTAGATACCGAACACTTCGTGCAATTACGCCGCCATCCGTGTCACCGTAAATTGACGGGGATATCCGGATTTTAAAAAATACGGATAACCTCGCAAATTTCCGTTATACGAATAACGGGCGAAATCGTAGGTGAAATTGCACGCTGTATGTAGTATCCAAGAAGTGAAAGTGTAAACTTTATTTTGTAATTTTGTAGCACAGTTCACATCAGAGGTATGATTCGATAGAATTGACAGAGAATTTACCGAGGTGTTTCGAGTGTTAAAAGTCATGTTAAACTCTAATTAGAGGCAACTACCTTAACGTATTCTGTCCCTAATAAATAAGATTCACACAAATTTGGAATTGTTCTTGCAATTTCAATAACCTTCGTTACGTGACCGAACATATTCGGGCGACTTCGTAAACATTCGGCGGTGGAACGTTCCTCCGCCGAATGTTTACGACGTCGCCCGAATAATTCCGACGTGGAGATTCACAAGGGTTCGGAATTTTTCGTGCGACTCCGGTAAAACATTCGTTACATATTCCAACATATTCGGGCGACGTCGTAATCTTATTCGGCGGTGGAACGTTCTACCGCCATTTTTTGCGACGTCATCCGAATAATGTATGAATCTCATTAGTGGTGGAAGATACCTTAAACAAATAATCTCTGGTTCTAAATTCGTAAACCCCGCCCAAACGACGTCGACAGAATATGACGTCACAAAAACGTTATCGAAGCATCCCGCAATTATTTTCACTTCGTCATGTATATATTCTGGCGATTTTCTATCTACGTGTACACAATATACATTCTGTGGTCTGTAGATTGTTCTAAGCAAGATTTCAAATTGTTCAACGTCTTTGTACATTAATATACTAAAGGCGATCGGAAAATCAGCTTCCATTTGTGTTAAAGTGTCAGTAATATATCCGGCAGATCTGATGAAGTCTTTACACGACACTTTTGCTTCTTCAATTAACTCGGTGTATTTATCTCTAATATCGTCAGTTATCTCCGCTTGCACTTGCTCTGACACTTCCACGTCATTTAGAAGTATATCTTCACAGTTTATGTGTTTATTCGATTTTTGAACGAATCGCCATGATTCATTTTTCTGAGATCGAATCACTTCATGTTGAATGTATAATGGTAGTGGGTCTCCATATCTGTAAAATTGTGATTTATTATTTAGTTTGTAGTCATCAGGATTGAGACGAATCGACTTCCAAAGTCTGAATGATAGGCTAGATGAACCAGTGCCCGTTGAATTCACAGAAAATGATTGCTTAGACACGTCCAAATTGATTGACTTCAAGATGGAAAACAGTTTGTTACTGTAGCTAGTCTTGGGCTGGATTGTCAACAGTTTTTGGTGACCAAAATTAATGAGTTGCGACAACATCATCAAGATAGACACTATAAAAATGACCAAGATACTCCGTTTTATGACTCGTACCGATATCATGTTCAAATATTTTTGCCTGAAAAAAAAAGAGAAAAAAACTTTGCATTTGACGCAAAGTTATCTTCCAAGCTAATATTTCTAAGTCCACTTTACTTCTTGTACGTTAACCCTTTCCAAAAACGACAAAATTTTACGGTTGTCTTTACGGAATTATTAAAATTTTCGAAAATGTTTCACGTGATTCCCCATCGAATATTCCATTGTTTGAATTAAAATTTAATTTCTAGTTTGCGGAATAAAAATCGATAGTGTTTAGTAAAACGGACGCATGATTTTGACGACCCTAATTGAATAAGCATTATGCAAACAATTTTAGATTAAGAGAGAAAACAACAACAAATATATCTATAACCAGAATTGGGACAGGAAATAAAAAAAACTTTTAAATCCACAAAATCACTCGTAAGCCGATATGAACGTAATGACAGGATTTTTTCCTAGACTGTTACATTAGAAAGTGAAATTGAGCCGGGATCTGGAAAAATGCCCTCATAAGAACAGAAATGTTACAGATAACAATAGCTGCTTCAGATAAGAGAGCGTTTACAAAGACATTTTAAATTTGTTATTTCAAATCTAAACCCTATGTTGTGGGTACTCATTGGAATCGTCTCGTTGAAATATTGCATTTTGTCTGTAGCTCTGACTTTGGAGTATGCTACACCATATTGCATCCGTATCGTATCGGTTTGTAGGCTATCTAGAGCAAAATAGTATTTGTAAATTATTTTCTTCTTGGAGCATAATCTTTAAATCCGGCACGGTGAATCAACTTAAGTGAAGTGTATTTACAAGTGTGTGAAATTTGATGCATTTTGTACGGCTAGAAAGTGTAGATTTTTTTCAGGGTCTGTAAACCTTAATATACGTCTATAGGAAGCTATCTTAAGGATAACAGCATAGGTTCTGATGAGGCTTGGTGTATACGCAGGTTGATCTGGATCCATTTGTGGACTTAAACGTCATTAAGACCCTTTTTATCAGAAACCTTTTTACTTTTTTACTAAAGTTTTTGCACTCAAAATATTGAATAATTGAATGTCATTACGGCCCTTTTATGGATCCCTGACTAAAGGAAAAATCCTACTAATCATGAATATTTTACATGTCTAATACGTGCTTTTGACGTCCCTATTAGAATAGGCTTGGGAAAACATTGAGACAAAAGAAGAAAATGCTGATCTGATAATCAGCATTTTCTCCTTTTGCCTCAATATTTTCTATGCCATATTGTACGCAAATCTTTTCCCTTTTAACCTGAATTTTTTTGGGTCTATTGCAGCTTTTCAATTGGATTATTTAAAATTTTTGTCGTTTGGGAAAGGGTTAATGAATATTTCAAAAGTCTAATACCTGCTTTTTTGAGTGGAACTACTGATCCACGTAAGAGGAGGCGAAGAATGCGATACATGTAGGCCTAACTGATGAAATAGAATTAAAAAATATTATAGGAAAAAAACAATTAGCCATGTTTCAAAACAAGCGTTTGCCAATCTGCATTATTTATTAAAGAGACACTCCATAGATATTTTCTCGTGAATTTTACTTTTATTCTTATCTGAGAGAGCATAATTATTCTCTGATTCTGAAAAAATTCAAGCCAAAGTAGGCCTATTGCGCCCTTTACGAGGAATGTATTTTTCTTACAATTTATTAATTGTGGTTTACACGTAGCCTAAATGCAAATAATTATTGTCGTTTCGTCTCAACTTTAAAGGCGTTTTCTTTTGCCTCAATATTTTCTGAATTTTGTCATACAAAAAAATTCTCTTCATCAACGTTTTTTTTTTTTTTTTTTTTCTTCTTTTTTTTGTTGTCTGCAGCAGCTTTCAAATTGGATCACCCTAAAATGTTGCCATCTGGTAATGGGTTAAGAACAGATCTTTTACTAACACAACGACTATGTTTTTCTGTACATCGGTGCCAATCAAAAATAGTATGGTTAACAGAAAATAATTAGAAATTCAAACATAGAACGCGAAAAATTGTCTAAGTGGTAACCTCGCCTCGCCACCCCCCCCCCCCCCCCCCCCCGGCATGTTATCAATACACGCAAACACACTTCCAATTTGTTACTAAAAATAGTAACACTTTTTAATGCCAGATCGAGGCTCTGACCCAATTGAGAGCAAAGCATCCAAGGTGCAATGGAAATGAACGGAGGAAAGAAGAAGTTTAAGAGGAATCACACTCCGTTTTGTGATGATTCCTCAGTGAATCTCGACGGGATATCATTGACTGACTTCCAAATATGGTCTTTACTGGCTTTTAAGTCATTTTTGACCCTCCGAAAACGTAGTATCCACGGATCTTTTGAGGACCTAGCCGCCAGGTTCAACTGTCATTTTCATGTGTTTAACCCCCTTTCCCCAACAAAAAAATGTACGAAACATGCCATTTTCAGTGTGAAAATGAAAATCTCAGTACCGAAAGGCTTATGTAGATAGATAATTCATTATGGTAGATCAATTTGATAATAAAAATATTGCTCTAAAAGCCCATTTCCCAAACGACAAATTATTTAGACTTTTCAAGTTTGACAGCGGCTCAACCCTTTTCTAAACGGCACCTGATTCAATTTGGAAGCTCTTGCAGACAACAGAATGGGCATCTTGAAAGTAGGATTTTGTACGTGCAAGGGCGGATCTAGAGGGGGGGGGTCGGGATGTTCACCCCGCCCCCTGGAATAAGCCGAAAATTGAATGTTGACTATATAATCAAACCGTCATAATTTAACATATTTAAGTCATCATTTGGGCGTGGACCTCCGCCTCCCTGGCAATTGGGCTTGGACCCCCCCCCCCCGAAAAAATCCTGGATCCACCCTTGCGTGTGTACATAGAAGTATAGAAAACGTTGAGGCAAAAGGGGAAACTGCTGATTAAAAGTAGCCTATTTCATTAATTTGTCTCTTGAAATGATTTTCGAAACAACCTCTGTAGCACAGTTAAGGGCGAATCTAGAAGGGGGTTCGGACCTCGCCTTGAATTGGCCGAAAATCGAATTTTGACTATACAAAGTTAGTACAGTAGGCCTATACATGTATCGTTACACAATTCACTAATTTAAAGCCATCTTTCATC
Source organism: Fragum sueziense (assembly GCA_963680895.1). Lineage (NCBI taxonomy): Eukaryota > Metazoa > Mollusca > Bivalvia > Cardiida > Cardiidae > Fragum > Fragum sueziense. The sequence goes on along the minus strand of OY804601.1, from coordinate 45,632,820 downwards.
TTATGGGCTAGACACCCCCCCCCCCCCCCCCCCCGAAAAAATTCTGGATCCGCCCATGAGTCAAAACATTAACATTTCTTGTTTGGTAAAGGTTTAAAACATTTTTCTTTTCATTTCTTTTTTTAATTTAACACCTCTCAACAATATTTCAGCCATAAGTTTATTATTTATAATTGTCCACGCTCCGAGGCTGGGAATACATCCTGTGACCTGTCCATTATTGGCTCTAATCTAGAGCACAAACACAATGCAAAATATTACCGCTCACACTTGGACAGTACTAAGGAGCTCTAATGCTTCTGCAAAATTGATTTTATTTGGTTTTCAAAAGCAGTAGCTCATCCTGAACTTGCATGGTGGTAACGGGCGATGGAGACAGGGTACGAATGATTACAAGCCAAAAAATCTCTTTTTTTCAATCAAAGTTGCAAAAATATTTCTGTAACTCAAAACTCTAATAATTAACGTAAATGACTGTATAAAATATTCCTAGTACTAAGGCAGAATAATTTAAAAATGCTCGCGTGAAAATAACGACTCGCTCAATGAATTATATAGTAAAACGACCACGTGACCTTTTGTTTGCTCTCATGCATACACAGGTCACGGTTAAAAATTCAAAGTGTGTTTGGGTGTATATTTGCATTTTTACGCCGCAGTAAATATAACGGAGTACCTGAAGCAGGTCGCGCGAGATTTGGCGTTGTTTACCATAGCAACAATGGTGATCGATTGAAAGTTTACTCTATTTTGGGATCAAAATATCTTGTTGTTAAACGATTATGGATCAAATAGGAACGCTTGAGCTCTCGTTAGTATCTTTTCTATGGAATGAAATGTTAAATTAGTCGCATTTTCAAGAATCGACTGTTCCAACTAAATTTCATACGTTGAGCAATTCTGCAAAAAGTGGGTGGGGAAACTTGAATTTGAACGCAATGATATGGTTAAGTTTACACTCTGTTATGAATCAACCTCTTGTCATCTTGGTCATCCTGGGTAGATTCCAGTTTAGCGGTCCCCAGTCAAAATGGCCGCCATTCTGTTACCGCACATTAAGAGGTAAAGGGATGAAATAGTGTATTTTTTCCATCAATATATGCTGTTTACCCCTAAATTCGTGGATCTTAACTTGAAATGTTGTCTGTGCACAATAGGTTATGAAATTCTCACTACCTTTATTCATAGATCAATTAAAAAACATAAAATCTTTAACTTACAATAAGAATTTTACTCAAAAACAGATTTTGGTAAATGACATTATTTTTGGGTGCCTTGAAGATTAAGGTCGGCCATCTTGTTTCTCGTTGATTTCGTGGATCCTGCTTAGACCTAATTTTCATTCAAATTAGAGGTATAAACAAACAACAGAATCACAGAAGAGCGAGTCTAAATAGACTTGCATCAATTGGTGCACAGTAATGGTGGGGAAAGACGAGTTTCTTTGAAGACATTGCAATCAAACTATACCCCTAGAGCAAAATGGGGAAGTTTCTAGTTTGCCGGTCCCCAAACTAAATGGTCACCAGTAAAGTGGCAAAATAGAGTAATTTTTCATCAATAAGGAAGAAATTGGGCGGGGTGTGGGAGCAGCAGCCCCCATAAATAATTCCAAAATAAATTAAAGCGGGGGTGTGGGGGCAGCAGCCCCCTAAAATACTTCCAAGTAAATAGGGACCGGTATACTAGATGTGTTCCGCAAAATGTTTGTTTCAAAGTGAGAAACTGTTCATAAATAGGTTTTTATTAAAATTCTGTAAGAAAAAAATCAGCAGAACCCAATTTTTGACATTTTAACATCAGCAAAATATTTCTTGTGTGAAGACTTATCATTTTTACATATTTTGAACATACAGAATAACTGCACGAACCGTATTTCAATATCCACGAAATCAATGAGAATCCACGAATCAATGAGAAACAGGCATAAAGGAAAATAAGCGGAGGTCAGCGACGGATCCAGGATTTCTTTGAGGGGGGTTCGAATATACAAATAGGGGGGGTTCGTTTTCCTATTATTACTCCATTTTGACTGAATTTCTGCATGAAAATGAAATATTCAAGCCCACAAGGGGGGTTCGTTTGAACCCCCCGAACCCCCTCTGGATCCGCCACTGGGGGTGTGGGGGCGACAGCCCCCATAAATGATTTTAAAATGAAATTAAGCGGGGGTGTGGGGGCGGTAGCCCCCATAAATACATTGAAGTGGACAAAGTAAATGGGCGCCATTTTGGTACAGTAGGGACCGCTAAACTGGAAGTGTTCCGTCATCCTTATGATATCCTCGAGTACTCTATTTCGACGCATCACTATTATGACGCCATTTTTGTTTTGACCTCGCTTTCACAGTCATGGCGAAGACCGTCGGACCGGCAGACATGTCTGATGAAATTTCCCTCGGTCTGTTAATTTTTTTGCTAATGTCAGTCCCACTGTCTGACATTAATTTTGACCTGTAAGCTGGAGAATGATAGTTCAGACTAAAAAAAATTTATTTGGTCTGACAGGTAACTCATTGCTGTCAGACCGAATGTCTGACAAAGATTGGTTGTTCTTCGCCATGTCTGCTTTCAATTTAATAACACCGTGTGACGTCATTCTCGCGCACTTCTGTCTACTGAAGACACAAAGCATCCAAGAAGACCAAAATGTGAAAAATCGCTGATTACCAAATATTATTTTATTCATATTTTATTTAAAACACTAAAATATTCCATTTTTTCTTATTACCTAATTTCCATGTTCTAAAAAATGTTATTTTCGGAGAATTTTTGAAAATGAAAAGCAAACCAGCCGACACCGGATTCCTCGCTATTTTTAGAAAGTCATGTGACAGGCATGTGGCATGTAGCCTGATTTCCTTATGAAAAATTCACTGTTTTGGATGATGTACTCGTTATCTTCATATTGTGTGGTTAATAGGAAAGTTTTCAACAGCCATGATGTTTTGAAATGATGTTTTATGCAATATTTTCATTTCTTTTTTCTTGAAACCTAACGCCAAATGTAGGAGTTATTCTCCCACACAGATAAAAACCGCATACCACCCATACAGAGTTACTGAAGCCCTAATTGAGTCCCTGAATCCACACTGTGGCTGAATTGTCGGTGAAAATCAATTTAGAGGCTGTCCGCTGTGGACCGCTTGTCTATCATTGCATTCTTACAAGCACATATTAGTTCATGGTTATTTTTCCAGGCCCAGTTTACTAATGTATGGCGTACAGGTTTCTCAGAGTGAAAATAGAACTGTACTTCCGTTTTTGTCAGAGTAAATATAGAAACCAATGAAATGCGTCGTTTCTCTGTACTGTCACTGCCGCCATATTGGAAACCCATACCCGATATTTTTCTGTATGTTATGGTGAAAAATAAGTTTCAGCGATATCAAAAGTTTCAAAAAGGGGGATGGATGAATGAACTTTATGTTCCAAAGGTAGAAAAATGTTTCGTATTTCTTTTAGTTTGCATAATCGCTGGTTGTTTCTTAGGCGCGTTGGAACTACGTAGGCGAGGATAATATAGTTTTCTGCTTCAATTTAGCAGTACTTATCTTAATTCTACATGAACGCCAGACATGAGGGTGTCACAACACCATAAAATGTGAAGCATTGATGCCAGGTGCTTTTTGTCAGCCGTTTTACACTGATATTTTTATTGCAGACAAATGGCAGTGTATAAGTTAGATAAAGTGGAGGTGACCCCTTTCTTTAAATGTCAATACTTACGTATTTTTTAACAAGAATGCAACCCTTTTGGTCAGTATACAGGGGTTTCACTGAGAGGCGGGGAACGGGGATTTCTTCCTTCTATTTTGTCTATTTCGCTGGATTAATCCCCTGCCTGCTTTTCAAAATATTGTATGAGGTTAACATGAAAAGTTCCCTGACTGCTTTAGCTCGAGTACCAAGTGGCCAAAAAGCTATTGAAAAACCTGTGTTATATCCTACATGCAGGGTCCAAGAAATCCATTTGTCCGCTCATATTTACGAGTGAATATTGGTAAGGATGAGTAAAAAATTAAGTACTTTGGCTTGATATTTTCAGAATTTTCATAAGAAAACATGCTCTTTGAGATAGAGTAAAAGTAAAATTTATGTAAAAATAATTGTGAAACGTCACTTTATCTGCAGATGACTAGTATATTATTGTTATGTCACTTTAAAGTTATGGATGAACGAACACATGATTCCTAATTTGTTGACGGGATATCCAACCAATAGCGCCTCAGAAAAAAGTTTGTTCCGCTCCTAAGCTGCACCCGAAAGAGTGATTGGTGTGTTACAAAGCTTGTGCGCATGACTTTTCAAGTTCACCGAGGTCACCGACATAAAGGTCACTGATAGATGTGGAAGCGTCTTTCAAGCATCAAACGCTCCGCGTGAAGCAACTATACTTGGAAACATGCTTTTCTCACCGCTTCTTCATGCAGTAACCGTGTAAATATCGCATTTTCGTACCATAGTTAAATCCTTTTGAAATCAAACGTCCGAACATTGTTCTGACCGCTAACTCTATTCCAAACAAAAGTTTGGATTTAGTTGTACACAGATTTAAAAAAACGACAAGGTATTTTTCATTCTGTAAAAGAACAAAGCAGCCAAAAGCGTGCATTTTATATAATTTAAGGGAATTTATTTAGATCTATCTGATGACCACCCCTTCGCAATATTGAATATTTGAATGATCATGGATGATTGGTAGACATTTCGCATTTTGTAAAATCTACCATTTTACGATCGCATTATGTTTATTGATGACAAATAACTGATTGAATGCACCATTTTCTACATTGAATCCATCACAGTCGGGAATAAAATGTTCGCCATGAAGGAAGAAAAAGCGGGGGGAGCTAGCGAGCGACAGCGGCAGGGTGTTTTGGGGTGGAGGAGGATGAGTCCCGGAAAAACATCGCAAATCCCGGAAATTGTTTATCCAATGTCCTGGACTCCATTGGAAAAATTATGGCATGTCTGGTTATATTGTGGCAGCTGGAGCACCTAACCATGGATTCCCTGTCAGGGTTAGACACTAACTTTCCCAACCAAGGAGTCCGCCAGACTCCCATCAAGAGAACTTGGGGAGTCCAGTCGAAAGTAAAGGAGTCCGAAAAGAAGCAAATATTTTATGCTGCATGCATGTTGCCTTTTATCTGTGACTATGTCATTTTCATGTCTGCATGGAATACTAAAGAATAAACGCAGTACAATAGATCCTGTTATTTTGAGCTAACAGCTATTTATCATTTTGCTTATAATTCTAATTTTCCACAGAATTTTTAAGGAGTCAGTCGGACTCCCTAGGTTGAAAATCAGTGAGTCCCACCAATTTTTAGGGAGTCTCGGACTCACGGACTCCCCTTAGTGTCGAACCCTGCCTGTACTTCTCTCACCATTACTACCATAATATCCAAACTGAGCCTCCAGCTGCTCTCTCACATAGATGATTCACACCCATTGGTGAGATTTTGGCATTGAACATGTCCGTTTCAGACATGGCGAAAAACAAGAAATCTTTGACATTTGGTCTGACAATACCAAATAATTTTTCAGAACAAATAAAATTTTGTCAGACAGAACTCTCATTCACTATCTAGACAGATCAAAGGAGTGTCAGACATTTGGACTGACAGTGGCAAAAAAATAATCAGACCAAGGGAAATTTATCAGATATGTCTGATTGTCTGACGGTTTTCGCCATGTCTGCCGTTTTATAAATCTGTTCAAAGCATGGGGTCAATTAGTACAAATCATGATTACAAAATGTGGTTACAATTTAAATGTAACAGAGCAACAGACAAGAGGGGATGAAGCTATTCTAATGTTATTTATTCATTTCCAACCCCTATGTTGTTGGTACTTATTAGAATTTTCTCAATTTGATTAGCATTTATTGAAATATTTTGGAAAGTCATCACCCCCTTTTATCTGTAGCTCTTTATTTTTATGCCCCTGTATCAAGAGATCAGGGGCATATTGTTTTAATCATGTCCATCCGTCTGTCTGTCTGTCCGAAAACTTGACATTTTGCTATTTCTCCAAAGGTATTCAATATACAAAGCTGAAATTTGGTATGTAACTTTCTTTCAATGATATTTATCTGTTCCATACAATATGACCTTCACCAAGGTCGGCTGGTAACCCGTATCAACCCTTAATAAGAAAACTTAACACTTTAGAAATATATATATATATAGCAATTTCGGGCGCATTTGTGTTTCACAAACACATCTTGTTTTCCTTTTCAGCTGGGCTCAAGGTTACAACGGTTCCAAAGCCAGCTACATTGACAAAGATGTCATCTGCTACATGTGCGGGAATAATGTGAAGTTTGTGGCAGAAGATGGCGCTGAGACGGTTTTCAATTTTCCCGGAGAAGGGGCGGGAGCGTTTGCCGTACATACTCTCAGTCGATGCTTCGCTGTGGCTGAACAATGCATTGAGCCTAAAATCTATGTATTTGTGTATCCAACATTTAGGGAAATGGCTGTATTGAAAGGTAGGTAAAATAAGTATGAGTCATGAATTTTTATACAATTCTCCCTTTCTCAAACGACAACATTTTTTGGGTTCTTCAATTCCAAAGCTGTGGCAGACAACAGAAATATTGGATTTGGGTAAAATATAGCATAGAAAATACTGAGGCAAAAAGAGTAAATGCTGATGATTATCAGCATTTTCTTCTTTTGCCTCAATGTTTTCTCAATTCTTTTCTATGAGGAACCTCAAAACCAGGTCATGTTTGGGAAAGGATTAAGCTTTGACTTTAGCCAACAGGATTTCAGAAAATCCCCAAGTGTTTTTTTCTTTTCACCCCTTGATTGAATCTTGTACCCAAAGTTTTGAAATCAGCCTTCTATATCTCTTTCAGACTTTTACAGTGGGTACCAGCATGCTGTAAACTTATGGTTTTTACCCCAAAATTTGAAAATCTTTGGAAACCATATGCCATGTGTTTCTATTTGCACCTTTTCTTATTTCAGATGGGGCCAAGCTTGAATATACAGAATTATTCTTCTCCAGCAGTGACTATCTCTGTTCCTTGTCAGGCATTCCGGAATTTGAACTCACTCTCTGGTAGGAACAGTTATTGTATCTATAGTGACATTTATTGATTAACCCTTTCAAATACATATACCGTAATTATTCTAATAAACGCCCATATTCTAATAAACGCCCATTCCCCAAATCTCAGCTGAAATCGGCATATTTCGAGCACAATTTCAGTAAAAAGGGTTGATTCTAATGAACGCCCATCCCCCAGTTCCGGCTTAAAATAATGTAAACCATAAACAAAGATCATTTCCAATTTTAAGCAATGAAAGAGATATTCCCAGAACCCCAATTCAGTTTTGAGCGAAGTAATTTCATCAAAAAATCGTACATTGGAGTCCTAATTACAAAACTTTGCCAGATTTTCTTTAACTTTAAGTCCATGACTTGACACTGGATTCGCAAGTTTTTACTTACAAAATCGGAATACCTCTAATTAACGCCCACCCCTAACTTTTCCATTGACCATGATTCTAATAAACGCCTGGGCGTTTATTAGAATAATTACGGAACATATGATATAATGGCGTTTTGGGATGTGGTTAAAGGTTTTTGGAAAACATTGTGGAAAATGAAGAAATTTCTTGTGACAACTTAAAAAACACTGTGCAAATGAAAAAAATGCTTGTGACAAGCAGTTTTTTCATATTCACAATGTTTTCTACTTTGAAAGACAATTTAAGTATGTGAAATTTCATTAATTTGAAAATGTTGTCTTCAACGTCTTTGAGTTTGGACAATGCTAAAAAATACTGGCTGCCTGGTAATGAGTTAACAGATGAAAATTCACTGAACTGATACAATAATGTTCACTGATTGCCGATGGTATCCCTTTTTTATCCTTAACCAAACAAGAATGGGATTTGATATTCCTAGTAGAAGACATTGAAAACATTGAGGCAAAAAGAAATCACTGATCAACAGTCAATTCTCCTTTTGTCCAATATTTGATAAATGTTAACTTTTGGTGAACACAAAGCGTAATCATTTAGTCACCGGTCACATTTCAAGGGACCTTGTCTGAACTCCAAAAATCCACATTTTGACAAACTTGTTAGACTTACCACAGATCAACCAGATCCCGTATGCGAAAAGTGAACATAAAGTAAGATAGGTAAACATTCCGGATTTAGAAAATACATTAAAGACAAAAGTGTCGGTCCTAGTCTGGCTGTGCGGACTGCGCCGACTGACTAGGTTTGATATTTTTCACACTTCATATAAGGTCTCTTTTAGTGTGAGGGGTCACATTTATTATATAATCATCTTTTCTTCGGAAGTCCTTTGTGGTTTAGTAGTTTTAAATTTTGACATGATTCGGAGCCGCAATAGCTCATTTTAAATTCTAAATTTGTTATTTCAAGTCCAAACTCTATGATGATTCAAATGAGTACCCACAACATAGGTTTTGGTGAACAATACATCACTTTTTGCTTTCTAAAAAGCCTTCACCTCATCATATCTGGAGCTCTGCCGTCTTTTCTTCAGGAACTTTGTTGATGGTACAAAACTGACGACATATGCCATCTCCAGCACTAATGTCCCGACCAGTATGTCGTTCAACCCTGGTAACTGGCGTCAGATGTGCGTGACTACCAACAGCACAGTCACAATGCTACAGATTGAGCAATCCGACACTCACTATGTCATGAAACCAACGTAAGTATTTAACCCTTTCTTGAACGACAAAAATTGTCAAGTGATCAAATTTGATTTAGAAAGCTGCAGCAGATAGTAAAATGGGTGTTCCCAAAGAAGGGGTTTGTGTATAGTCAAGCAAAGAAACATTTGAGGTAAAAGGAGAAAATGCTGGTTATCAGCATTTTCTCCTTTTGTCTCAATATTTTCCAAGCCCATTCTATAATGGTCGTCAAAACCAGGTCTTGTTTTGGAAAGGTTTAAGGACATAACAGAGCTCCAGATAAGGTGCGTGATTGCGTTATTACGCATTCAAATATGTAAAAAACGCATAAAATTTCAAAGTCAACTGTGTGCGTCGCCAGACGCATTCAATTTTCGAGTAACGCATTCCTAACAAGTGAGAGCAAGTGAAAGTTACTGGTTTAGTGCTAAAGCATTCAAATTATTTCTAACAGGCGAAGAGAAATTTCTCGTTATCTGTCACCGGATCACAGCCATTTCGATACCGGTGCCGTGTAGAATATTTCAAAATAGAATTAAGCAAAGCTTACGGGTTGCCGAATCTTACGAAGTCTTTATTTTACGACACTGTATTGATTTGTTTACGTTTGCAAGGTCTGTTGCGTCGCAAAGTTACCCATGTCCAGAAGAAAACGGAAAATCTGTCAGAATCTTACATTTTTTCAAGCTAAGTGGGGAGGATAGGGCTGCATCTATAGTATTATTCGAGTTTTGTTCTATTATGTCCTTAGAACGGCCGCGCAAAATAGGCCTACCGGCAAACATCACGGCGGCGGATCAGATAAGACCCTAAATTGGCTGAAAATTATGATAGGCCGAGTTTCTGTGGATGATTTCAGGGCGATCTGTGTCGGATAATATGAAAATAAAATACAAAGTCAGTATTCAGAAAAAGATGCCAAGTCCTGTAGGCCTATATGGTCATGGTCGCTGGAGGGATCAATTTTCTTTTTAAAAGGGGGGGATCTTTCTGTCTGTGAATAGTGAAATTCACCGTTTTTATGGATAGTTTATTGTGTTTCACTACCTTATTTAGACTTCCAACATCTATTTGATAGTTCCACGGTAGGAAACTGCCTGTACATATACATCTTTGTATTATTAATAGTAAGAAGCGGACTGTAAATAGCAAAATCACTGATTTTGAATACTTTGTTGTATTTTACTACCCTGTTTTGAGCCATGTCAATCAGAGAAGTACCAATACATGGAAAGGAAATCATATAATTAAGGGTTAAGTTCTCTCCGTGAACCGTCTTCGTTGGTTTTCTTCAAAAAGGGATTTGACCTACTGGGTTGAGAGTGAATCACTCTTTTGATGCTCAAAGTAGGGAGTGATCACTCTTTTACCCTAAAAATTATCTGGAGCTCTGGACATAATATTATCTAATATTGTATGTTGAATATTTTCTTCATATTTTTAAAAGTGAAGAACTAAGAAAATTTTACTAACACGTAATTGTTGAAATTTAGACATGTTGCTAACATATGATTGTTGAAACTTAGATATTTTGCTGACACATGACTGTTGAAATTTAGATATTCTAATGAATGTGACAAGGGTTAGAACAACCAGAGTAGATAATGTGTTTGTGTACTTCTGAAATATTCTAAAAAACAGGAACATTTCAAGTAAAACACATCTTGTTATTTTCCCTCTGCAAAATGAATGTTTCACTATACCCCCCAAAAAGAATGTTTAAGGGGGTATACTGGAATAAGCCTGTCTGTCTGTATATCACCGGCATCTGTGTACAAATTACTTGTTCAGAACATATCTTTGAAAGTATAGTAGCTATGATCTTGAAACTTTATTGGTAGATAGATTTCACTAAAGGAGAAATGCAGTGTACAAGGAGCCTGCTTAATTTGTGAGTTTTGCCCTTTGTTTTTGACAAAAACGCTTGTCTGAACAAATGTAATGGCGGGGGTATTTTATCACCTTTAGTGATAGATTTCTAGTTTTTGTTACATTACTAACCAAATATGTTATAAATTTTGAACAGTGTAGTTCAGTTTGGTAAATATAACTGGCCTTACAATAGGTAAGATAGGTCACATAATGTATTGTACTATCGTAGGGATCAGCGCAAAATTATTGTAAGTGTCTATATTTGTAAAGTCACTTACGATAGTGTTGCACTGACCCCTCGCTATGCTTTTTGTATTGTGAATGGTGTTAGTTGATTGCACACTTTTCAGACAAAAAATTCACTTTTCCTTTTCCCAAACAAGATTGTGTTTTGACGTCCCTGAAGGAGAGAGGGTCAGAAAACATTGAAGGAAAAGAAGAAAATGCTGATGATCAGCATTTTCTTCTTTTCCTTCATTATTTTCTGTACTTTAATGTAGATCCATACAAATTCATCATTTATCAAAATCCACTTTGTCATCTGCAGTAACTTTCTAAAGGGATTAGACTTTATTTTGCTCTTTTGTTTGGGAGAGGTTTTAGTAATGTAGACCTGCTGTACAGAGAGATTTTAAAGGGACTGTATTTTCAAAAATACAAACTGGTTAGAAATAGATTAAAGATAGATTCAAGAAATATTATCTGAATTGGTCAACAAGTATGGGTAGATAATGTCTATCCAAAGAAAATTAGAATCAAGTTCATTTGTTTATTCTTTTCTCTCATTATTTACAGAAGACTTCTCTTTTCCAAATGTCAATACCAGTTATAGTTCTGTGGGCAAGCAGCTGGAGGCTCGGTTAGGGAGTTTTGGTAGTACTGGTTCTAGAAATGACAGGAATCCATAATTAGGTGCTCTAGTCCCCACAATATGACCATAGCATTTGAAAAGGGCCTAAAACCCCAATAAACCAGTAGTAGTTCTTGTTTGGAACAGACCTTATTTGGTTCTTTCATAAAATGATAAAATGCATTTCAGTGGTGATATGTTATTTCTTGACTGCACTGTTAGCACAGATACATTTGTTTTGGTTTATTTTTTCAAGTCACAGGAAATGGTGATATATTTTTAGCTCACCTGAGCACGAAGTGCTCAAGGTGAGCTATTGTGGTCACTTTTTGTCCGTCGTCCGTCTGTCTGTCCGTTCACAATTTTGTGTTTACACTCTAGCATCTACAAATATAAGCCAATCTTGACCAAAGTTGGTCAAAACATGTATGGCCATAAGATCTCGGATGAGTTCGATTATGGGTCAGATCGAACTAGAAATGCAGGAGTAATCTGCCCTTGAATGCGAAAAATACTTAGTTTTGACATTGTTTACACTCTAGCATCTACAATTATTGATCAATCAAGACAAATCTTGGACATAACATTGCAGACCATAAGATCTCGGATGAGTTCGATTTTCAGTCTGATCTGACCAGAAAGATGAGAGTTAGTGCCCTTGAATTTGACAAAATTGCCATTTTCGGCTGTTTTTGACCTTGTTTACACTCTAGAATCTACAATTATTCATCAATCAAGACAAAACTTTGACACAATGTTTGGGACCATGAGATCTCGGATGAGTATTATTTTCAGTCTCATCTGATCAGAAAGTCGAGAGTTACTTGCCCTTGAATTTGACAAAATTGTCATTTTTAGCTGTTTTCGACGATGTTTACACTCTAGAATCTACAATTATTGATCAATCAATCCAAAAATTGGACACAATATTGGGGATCATAAGATCTGGGATAAGTTTGATTTTCAGTTTTATCTGATTAGAAAGTTGAGAGTTATGAGCCCTTGAATTTGACAAAATTGCTGTTTTTGACTGTTTTAGACCTTATTTACACTCTAGAATCTACAATTTTTGACCAATCAAGACAAATCTTGGACACAAGGTTGGAGGCCATAAGATCTCAGATGAGTTTAATTTTCAGTCTGATCTGACCAGAAAGATGAGAGTTATGTGCCCTTGAATTTGATAGAATTGCCGATTTCGGCTGTTTTTGACATTGTTTACACACTATAATCTACTATTATTTATCAATTAAGACAAAACTTGAACACAATGTTTGAGACCATAAGATCTTGGATAAGGTTGATTTTCAGTCCGATCTGATCAAAAAGTGGAGAGTTATGTGCCCTTGAACTTGATCAAATTGCTGTTTTCGGCTGCTTTAGACCTTGTTTACACTCTAGAATCTACAATTATTGACCAATGAAGACAAATCTTGGACACAATGTTGGATATCATAAGATCTTGGATGAGTTTGATTTTCAGCCTGATCTGACTAGAAAGTGGAGAGTTGTGTGCCCTTGAATTTGACAAAATTGCTGTTTTCGGCTGTTTTGACCTTGTTTATACTCTAGAATCTACAATTATTTATCAAACAAGACAAATCTTGGACACAATGTTGGGCACGATGAAATCTTGGATGAGTTCAATTTTCACAATGTTATTGACCATAAGTTTGTTTTCAGTCTTAAAGTCATAAATATTTTTTGAATTGAAGAAAAGTGTTGCTTATATCATTTTGGTTCAGGTGAGCGATATAGGACCATCATGGTCCTCTTGTTGCATTTATTGTGCACATTCATGCGCCATAAATTCATGTGTGGTTTTTGTTTCTTTCCAAAGTACAATACTCAATCAATGTGACCTAGTTCAGTGGTCATTAAGCCTTTTTCCAAAATGACATAAAATTAGATTGGTATAGTTTGAAATCTTCTACAGTACAGGCAACAAAATGTATGTTGGTCTATATTGGGTTTATGTACAATAAAGTATGGAAAATATTGTAGCAATAGGATAAAATGCTGATTATCAGTATTTTCTCATTTTGCCTCAATGTTTTCTCAAGTGTTTTGTGTAAGGGACATTTAAACCAGGTCTTGTATGGGAAAGGGTTAATTCAGTTATGGTGTTTATCCTATTTAGTTATGAACGAATTAGAAAGACTGGGCACCACTTTCTTTTATTTTAAAATGAAGAAGGGTATGGAAATCAGGATCTGTTGTAATTTGAAAACAAACAATGATCCTGATCTGCCTGTGCATATATGATCAGTCTGATCTCTGAATTCCATAATTGGTTTTGAAGTCTCAAAAAGAGAAGGCTTAATTTGGAAAGCATGGATGGAAAAATGCTTTTGACTGGCCTTATTTGCTTTTCTCTCAATTGCTCTCTATGTAATGGTATTTGAATATCCAAAAAGGTCTGCAATTCCTCTGAATTGGACTGATTCTGAAAATTTGTGGATTTGAATAGTTTGTAAACCAAAATTGTAGGTGGGGATCGCAAATTTTGCTTTGGTAGTGGATACTTAAGGGGGAATGCTCCAGTTTCCTTAATTTTTTCCCAATAATAGAATTTATTTATATTTTGTATGTTGAAATTACATATTATTACCAATTGAAATATAAAATAAATGGATGGTCAGTGATCTTGTTTGAATTTTATGGGCATTAGTATCACATACCCCTACAGCGAAAAAATGCACAATTTCTTACACCTGTCCAAGGTCACTAAAATGCTAATAAAATGATGTATATTCATTGTTTAGTCCCGAAAACAGATTTAAAGTAACGTCTTACATTTAATAAGAACAGAAAACCCAAAATATGTGCTATTATAAACGCGTAAATGTATAAAACAGCATACTCACGTGTTCGGTTAGATCAATGAAGCTGGAGTATTTTATGTCAAAATTTGCATATTTTTGGAAATATTTCAAGTTCAACATAATAGAATTTGATAAAACTCCCTCATTGTATTAAGCAACATGTCCTGGTAATGATTCAAAATGAAAATGTATAGGTCAGCGCACTTATTAATGAATTACAGCAATTTTTATCAGCTACACACAAATAAAATGATGTAAAATAGTGGTAACTGTGTATACACTTACAGCTGTCTTGCTCTAAATAATCAATTTCCATCTTGAGGAAATCAGTTTCGAATAACAAATACACTTTTGTCGTCGAAAATGGTAAATTGTAATGATGTGTTATATTATTGAAAATATGGTAGCGAAACATATTGGTACGAAACATTTTATTTACTACAGTAATGACCGAGTGTTCCGAAAAACTGGAACATTCCCCCTTAATTTGCCCTTTCTCAAACAAGACCTGTTTTTTCTGTGTCCCAATAAAGAAGGCATGGAAAAACATTAAGGCTAAAGAAGAAAATGCTGATATCAGCATTTTCTCCTTTTGCCTCACTATTTTTTTGCTATATTGTACACAAATTCTATCTCCATCAGCTCCTATTTTGTCTTGTGTAGCAGCTCTGGAAAAGTCCAATTGTTTGTCTTTTTAGGATTGGGTTAATTTTCGTGTGACCAACTTTCAGTATTTAGTTTCATTTTTCATGCACTAGTTGTCAATCACTACTTTTGTTGCAGAATTGGTTGTTTGATTTCATGAGAGCACCATTTTATTTGTTTGCATAGCTGGTGTATCTGCTTTGTTTTTGTATTTTTCTATAAATTTTTAATATTTTATGAAGTCCAAAAATATTATCCGCATTATGTGTGAAATACAGAGTTTATCAAAATTGAAAATAAATTTTGATTGTTCAAACTAAACTTGTTTAGTGGGTAGTAATGGATTCACAAAAATTACCCTGCACAAACATGCAGTCTGATCTTAGTCTATGAGTGTGCATTATCTACCTATGCAAACCATTTTTAGCTCACCTGAGCACAAGGTGCTCAAGTGAGCTATTGTGATCACCTTTTGTCCGGCGTCCATGCGTCGTCCGTCGTGTGTCGTCCGTCAACAATTTCTTTAAATGACATCTCCTCCTAAACTACTTGGCCAATTTCAACCAAACTTGGCTGGAATATTCCTTAGGTGACCCCCTTTCAGAATTGCTAAAAGAATTGAAATCCATAAAAAAAACCTATGGTTGCCATGGCAACAGAAAAGGAGAAATTCGACTGAATCTCAATACTATCTTTGAACGACATCTCCTCCTAAAGTACTGGACCAATTTCAACCAAACTTGGCAGGAATGTTCCTTTGGTGACCCCCTTTCAGAATTGCTAAAACAATTGAAATCCATAAATAACTCTGGTTGCCATGGCAACAGAAAAGGAGAAATTTGACTGAATCTCAATACTATCTTTGAACCACATCTCCTCCGAAACTACTAGGCCAATTTCAACCAAACTTGACAGGAATGTTCCTTAGGTGACCCCCTTTCAGAATTGCTAAGAAAAATTAAATCCATAAAAAACTCTGGTTGCCATGGCAACAGAAAAGGAGATATTTGACTGAATCTCAATACTATCTTTGAACCACATCTCCTCCTAAACTACCAGGCCAATTTCAACCAAACTTGGCAGGAATGTTCCTTAGGTGACCCCCTTTCAAAATTGCTAAAAGAATTGAAATCCATAAAAATCTCTGGTTGCCATGGCAACCGAAAAGGAAAAATTTGAATGAATCTCAATACTATCTTTGAACAACGTCTCCTCCTAAACTACCAGGCCAATTTCAACCAAACTTGGCAGGAATGTTCCTTAGGTGACCCCCTTTCAGAATTGCTAAAAGAATTGAAATTCATAAAAAAACTCTGGTTGCCATGGCAACAGAAAAGGAGAAATTTGACTGAATCTCAATACTATCTTTGAACGACATCTCCTCCTAAACTACCAGGCCAATTTCAACAAAACTTGGCAAAAATATTTCTTAGGAGGTCCTCTTTAAGAATTGCTAAAAGAATTGAAATTGACTAAAAACTCTGGTTGCCATTGCACCAGAAAAGGAGAAATTTGACTAATTCTCAATACTATCTTTGAACAACATCTCCTCCTAAACTACTTGGCCAATTTCAACCAAACTTGGCAGAAATATTTCTGAGGAGGTTCCTTTTAAAAATTGCTAAAAGAATTGAAATCTTTTAAAAGCTCTGGTAGCCATGGCAACAGAAAAGGAGATTTTCCACCAAATCTCAATGACATCGTTGAATGATATTTCCTCCTAAACTAACAGGCTTATTTCCACCAAACTAGGCAGAAATATTCCTTAGAAGGTCACATTTAAAAAATTGCTAACAGAATTGCAATTTAAAAAAAAACCATCTCTGGTTGCCATGGCAACAGAAAAAGAGAAATTACACAAAATTTGTCAGAAGCAATTTCTCAATAACGGCACAGCCAAATTTGACAAAAATTAATATTTGCATTGCTTATGATATTGCTAAGAGGTACTTTTCTTTGCTTTACAATATGAAACCTTGTCACAGAAAAAGGGGACTTCTTGTAAAAATCTGCTTATCAGGGGCATAGCATCTACATTTATACATGGATTTAAAAAAATGTATGGGTAAATGTGTTCTTTATCATGAGTACATGTAGATGTTCTATTTGAAATATATATTTAGGTAGGTTCAAGGTCATAGATCTAGGTCAATTTGTAAATTTCTGTTTGTTTGTCAGTCTGTATGTTTTATTTTAATTCCATCTGTCCAAAGCAATTTCTCCATAACCACATTGCCGAATTGGATGAAACTTCATATTTGAGTTACATACGATATTGCACTAAGGTAGATTTCTGGGTTTTCTATGGTTTGAAATCGCATAGCGGCGTTCATATGATCTTTGACCCTTTATTGCATTACCTGTAAGAAATCTGATCTGTTATAAAACCCCATCTCAGATGAGCAACCTAGGGCCAACCGCCCTCTTGTTATTAATCACTGTAAAATTTTGTGGAAAAAGATTAAATGATAGTTTACATGAAGGCATATTAATTCTTTCTTAAACAACAATATCTAAGGTTGATCAAAATTGAAAGCTGCTGCCGACTATGGATGGTAATTGAGATTGGATTTTAGTACAATATAGCTCAGAAAATGCTGTGACAAAAGGAGAAAATGCTGGATATCAGCATTTTCTTCTTTTGCTTTATTTTTTCCAAGCATGTTCTTGTTTGGAAAAGTGTGAAAAAGTTTATTAGTAAAGTTTACAATGTTTCCAAAATAATTTTGATATCACTTGATCTAATTAGGACAGGACTACCTTAATTCAAAATTTAAAGACAATGTTATTTGAAAATTGTTATCAAACTAATGCTTTTATGTACTTTATCAATCCAGACGAGTCCGCTTGCCTCCAACTGACCCTGAAGCTGAGGAAGAAGATGACATCGGCCTCAGGTCGCCAACGCGAGCCTCAACACGGATGACACGATACACAATGGAAATTCCGAAGGCTGCCAGGGCCGGACTCGTCGGCGAGATGGCAGAGAGGCTTGACGATATTCAGGATAGCACGGAACGCGTTAAACCTGTGTCACAAGTGTGGACGCCCATTGGCGATGTTTATATAGGCTGTGCAGGGGGACAACTCATTAAGGTGGGAGGAGTTTTAAATCATTACCACATATTGACTCTTTGTGACAACAATCACCTGCTAGCAATTTCTTCTTTTCCCACAATGTTTTCTACCAAAAACATTTAAATTTTGTTAACTTGAAGTTGTTGTCTCCAAAACAATTCGGAGCATTCTAAAATTTTGCTGTTTTGTGTCGGGTTAACCTATTATAGATCACTTTAAATGACCTGGCAGAGCATCTCTAGCTATTCAATAGGGATGCTCTACCAGGTCATTTATTGTGAGCTATACAAGAGCTTTATTGGCTATGCTTATATTGGATGTGGAGTTGGCCAACTCATTAAGGTCGGATGGGTTTTAACCCTTTCCCAAACAGCAAGAAATTAGACTGTTCTAAATTCAAAGCTTCTTCTGACGACAAAATGGATGTCATTTAAGAAAGGGTTTATGTCCAACATAGCACAGAAAGTATTGAGGCAAAAGGAGAAAATGCTGATCATCAGCATTTTCTTCTTTTGCCTCAATGTTTGCCCAAGCCTTTTCTATCAGGGAGGTCAAAACCAGGTCTTGTTTGGGAAAGGGTTGACCCATTATAGCTCATGATAAATGACCTTGCAGAGCATATCAATGCTCTGCCAGGTCATTTATTGTGAGCTATACAAGAGGAAATATTTTTTAGGCTTGTCCAATTCCAAAAATTATGCAGACAACAATTTCAAACACATGAAATTAGATTTGTTTGCCCTCACAATGCTTTCCAAGGCTCTTTTCTTGTGGGGAGTCAAATACAGATATAGCAAAATGAATTATGTGGGAAATGATTAATAGCCACAAGAAGTCATTAACCCTTTCCCAAACAAGACCTGGATTTGATGTCCCTATTAGAAAAGGCTTGGGAAAATATTGACACAAAAGAAAAAAATGCTGATAATCAACATTTTCTCCATTTGCCTCAATATTTTCTATGGTATTTTGTACGCAAATCCATTCCTTGATGATGTCAATATTTACGTCTCTAGTAGTTTTTGAATTGGTCCACCCTATAAATTTTGCTGTTTGGGAAAGGGTTGATAATGTTGTTTATAAAAATGAATGACCTTGGCATAATTTTGTCAGTTCAGCCACACTTCTAGGATGATATTTTTTGTCCTCTTAATTTGAAACTATTTATCGTGAATTGTTGCCGTCAACCTATTTTTCAAATGACGTAAAATTTTGGCATAAAAGTTTAATTACTTGTAGAATATTCACCTTGGAAATTATGTTATTTACATGCATAGGCAAGGTTTTTAGTCCCCTACCGGCGAAGCCGAAGGGGACTTTAGGTTTGCACTCTGTCCGTCAGTCAGTCCGTCAGTCCGTCCGTCCGTCCGTCCGTCCGTCCGTCTGTCCGTCAGTCCGGTGAATTAGTTTTCCGGACTTTTTTTCTAAACGGGGGTAGCTATTGAGCTGATTTTTGGTATGTAGACCCGCATTGATGAGTTACAGAACAAGTTTGAGTTTCGTTCCGCTCCAGTGATTTTTGAGGAAAATACGGATGCTGGACTTAGAAAATTACTGGGAAATTACAGTTTTCCAGACTTTTTTTCTTAATGCTGGCAGCTATTGAGCTGATTTTTGGTATGTAGACCCGAATTGATGAGTTACAGAACAAGTTTGAGTTTCGTTCCGCTCCAGTGATTTTTGGGGAAGATATGGATGCTGGACTTAGAAAATTTCTGGGAAATTACAGTTTTCCAGACTTTTTTTCTCAATGCTGGCAGCTATTGAGCTGATTTTTGGGATGTGGACCCGCATTGATGAGTTACAGAACAAGTTTGAGTTTCGTTCCGGTCCAGTGATTTTTGGGGAAGATATGGATGCTGGACTTAGAAAATTACTGGGAAATTACAGTTTTCCAGACTTTTTTTCTCAATGCTGGCAGCTATTGAGCTGATTTTTGGTATGTGGACCCGCATTGATGAGTTACAGAACAAGTTTGAGTTTCGTTCCGGTCCAGTGATTTTTGGGGAAGATATGGATGCTGGACTTAGAAAATTACTGGGAAATTACAGTTTTCCAGACTTTTTTTCTCAATGCTGGCAGCTTTTGAGCTGATTTTTGGTATGTGGACACGCATTGATGAGTTACAGAACAAGTTTTAGTTTTGTTCCGGTCCGGTAATTTTTGGGGAAGATATGGATGCTGGACTTAGAAAATTTCTGGGAAATTACAGTTTTCCAGACTTTTTTTCTAAACGCTTGCAGGTATTGAGCTGATTTTCGATATATGAGCACATATTGATGGGATACAGAACAAGTTTGAGTTTCGTTCCGGCCCAGTGATTTTTGTGGAAAATATGGATGCTGGACTTAGAAAATTTCTGAGAAATTAGTTTTCCAGACTTTTTTTTCTTAATGCTTGCAGCTATTGAGCAGATTTTTGGTATGTAGACCCGCATTGATAAGTTACGGAACAAGGTTGAGTTTTGTTCCGGTCCAGTGATTTTTTAGGAAGATACGGATGCTGGACTTTGAAAATTTTTGGGCTTCTTTTTCTTAACACATATATAAAGCCGGTAGGGGACTTGGTATTGTTTTGCAATACTTCAGAATGCTTGTTCAACCTGCATTTTACATTTTTCAAAATTCAGTCCTTAGGCCTTTCCTAAACAAGACTGTTTTGACGTTCTAAGGAAAAGATTGAAGCATAAGAAGAAAAATGTTGATAACCAGCTTTTTCTCCTTTTATCTCAATATTTTCTGTGTCATATTGTTCACATATCCTCTCTTTATCAACATCCATTTCGTCGCCTACTAGGGGTGTAACGATGGATCGATATATCGATGCATCGCGATAGAGACTGCTCCGATGTTGATGTATCGATTGTGAAATGAACTATCGATAACTATCGCCGATAGTTCGTCCAACTATCGATAGTTTCGATAGTTTACTTTCATATTGACAGTTGAATCTTTCTCTCATTGTTTCAAAGTCCTATTTATAAGCCCTGACATATTCTATTCTTCGTCGTAATGTCGTAATTGTTTCCGAGCCTGTGAAACCGACTTCGATAGTTTTGGCTTTCAGAGAATGAAAGTCGTCTGCTCAACAATTCTGTTTACCAAAACCAAACTGCTCCTGTTATTTGCTCTTGGTTTATTCTATGAAGAAGGCTACAACAAGTTGCCGTGTGGACGGATTATTTGTTTGTCAGACAGATTGAAAACATCTAGATCTAGCTGCGATTTCGTATAGCGAATTAACCATGCAAACCGCATAGTATTCGGTCTAAATTTGCTTAGAACTTTGTAGCAAAACAAAAAATATGCATTTCCTTGTTTAAAATTGTTAATACCAACATACCTAAATAAAAGTAAATCCTATTTTAAAAGACTTAGTCCGTGTCATGAAATCGGTAAAACAGTTTTTAAAATGCATTAAAAAAGTGTTTGGTTCTTATTCTCCATGGGGGATGATCTAATAAACATTTGTTTACAAAAAAGCCCGTGTGCGGACAAGTGCGTCATAAAGCATCTAGCATCTCCACGTTGATTGGTTGAAAACCAGACAGAATTTTTCTATTCTCCCAAAGGGGCGTGCGAAAACCAGACATAGATTTTCTATTCTCCCAAAGGCGCGTGCAGAGGCGTCCCTTCTAACGATAGCGTCGGTCACACTTAAAAATGTAAAAACTCCAGCTCATGTAAGCTACACTTACGACATTAATCACGCACGCGGGAGAGCAGATCAATGGAAAAAAATCACGAGACATGACGTAGTTATATTCAAAATCGTTTACACATATTCCCTTGTAAAGTAAAACACCGCATTTTTGTAGTCGGTGGCATTTTTTTGATCTCGGAGAAGTGACGTCATATAAATTGTGAGTGACTAAAACACCGTATCGGTCACGGTGGTATCCAATTACGATGTTCTTAACCCCAAAACAGTGTGTCTTTCTTGTTGACTCACTATGAGTGGAATTTGCTTTCTGTTGCATTTGAAAAGATTTTCTTTAAATCGCATGATGGATATTAAAGCACAAGGTAAATATAAAACACGAGTTGAAACTTATGTCAGAATCTGCATTGGACTACGAGTCTGAAGACCTTGTTGAAGCCCAAAATGTTTTGTGAAAAACATGATTAACTTTCATTTCTTCTTTTCACTTTTAACGTTCGAGTCAGATTTCTTAAACGGAACTAATCTGTACGTAGATCTATGTTATCAATTTTAGCCTGTGAGTGGGGGAATTCATCGTTTCTGTAATGGGTTCCGAAGTTTTAAGAAATATTATGCATTTCCATCGTATTTTCGGTTCCAGACTTCATAGGCCTACGTTTTTTATGGACTATGCATGCGATAAGATTGACCAGTTGAAAGCAAATCCGTCTTTTTTTTCTTAAGCAAAGAACAACTGACGAATTATTATCTAGGCATACGAGTATTTTATTTGTGATATTCTTTATTAATATGATGAAATTACGTAGATGATTGCTGCTGGTTTTTTTTTTTGTGTTCATAAATTGATTAACGATCTGGAACCACAATAGACACTTTTGAAAATACAAAAAGTATTGTTATATATTATTTCTATGATATAAGACGGAGGTAAAATGAAACTAAAAACAATTTTTACCGATATGTTGGAATTTTATATATTTTTTTAGTTATTGACCCCCTTTTACAAAAAAGGCGGGAAAAGGGGAAGCACCAACTCCGTAAATCTCATATTTTTTTCCCAGAAGATGATAATATCTGACATTTTTCAGCTTGTATGCTACAACAGATATGTATGTAACATAAATAAGCTAAATACAAAACTATGAAAAACAAAATTGAGAAAAAAACACTTGATTATACATAAGGTTTATGATTTTGCGACTGAATTTTTTCCGTGATTAAGAAAAATGAACATTTTTCTTTGATCTGTAATTTTTGTAATAATGACTGGCAGGGTATGAGACCTACACCAAAATTATCTCTAATTTATACTTGTGCAAATAAAACAAGAATGGGAAAAAGTTACCGTTAAATTTTGTTTTTTTATGAATTCAAACTTAGTAGGGGCGCATAAAGCAACGACAAAATTATCCAAAATAGGTCATTCAATTCCATCAAATATTCATTGTAAGGTCAAATGTAACAACACATAATTTTTTATAGTAACTTATATAAAGAACTTATTTTTATCAAATATTTATTGCCAGATTTCCCTGTAGTTACTACATAAACTATTGTTAACAAAACAAGGGCATTATATACATCGGTGGGGAATCATGTGACACTAAATTTCAGAAAATCGTCAATAATTTTGTAAATACTTGACCAATTTGAAATCAGTTTGAAACAGAAAAAAGTGTAAAACGCCCGATGTCAGATGGGTGGTAACTCTTACAAATCAAGTGATAAAAACGTTATTGACGACCAGATTAAGTTTTGGTTGGTCGTCAATAACTTTTATATCAGCTGTTTTTTCAAAGATTATCCTTGGCATTCAGCAAAGTCATGGAGTGTTCCCGCTGTCTCTGCTTAAATTCTTCTTTTCAAATCAGTCATTTTTTGCCAGAATTGTTGGAAAATATCGAAAATATTATGTCAGGTGATTCCCCGCCGTGATATAAGATTCGTGGGGTGGAAGAGGATTGAAATTGGTGTCATGTACTACTGTATAAGAACGCCTTTTTTAATCAAATTGAGCTAATCTTACACGAACATGTATCTTTGATTACCGGGTCTTTACATACCTATAGTCCTTTAATTAACGATATTATGGCACATGTTTACAAAATTTACCCTTGCAAAAACGCAATAGCAAAGAGTCATAACTACTGTGAATTTGCATGTGATGGTTCGAATCTTGCAGGTCCCTTACACCTTCAAGATTTGAACCAAGACATGCAACATTGAACTGAAAATTAACAAGGATTACCTTTTGTTTATTACTGTAAAATTTGTAAACATGTGTCATTATATTGTGACTGGACTATAATAAAAAAAAAATCAAGGCAGAAGACGCAATATTGATACTATATCAAATCCTGGTCTTAAGCATTTATTCGTATAGATCTTGAATCAATCAAGTGTATTGGTGCATACATAACCCATCCCCCCCCCAAAAAAACACAAAAAAACTGTACCAGTCCAAAAGAACAGAAAACACTCAGGGAAAAGGGACACATTCATGATAACGCATTGATGATAATCAACAACCTCTTCTTTTCTCTCAATGTTTTCTCAAATTATTTCTACAATGGACGTCAAAACTAGACTTGTTAAGAGAAGGATATATCAGTGCTTTGCTCTTTATAACCAAATCAGTAAATTCATAACAATTGTAGGCCTATTGAAACAGTAATTTCTTCATTTCTCTTAGTGTTTTTCTGTTATTTCTACCAGTGATCTGGGCCCCGTTTTATCAACGAAATTATGCACATTATTTTCGTAGATTTGAACGGAAGTTCAATTTTTTTTTTTTTTTTTTTTTTTTTTTTTGCGTAAGTGCGTTTTACAAAACATGTTCGCAGCTTAAAGATTAGAATTTCCTAAGTTTTTTCCGTAACTTTACGATCAAAAATAGTTGACGTAATTCTGTTCGTCACCATCGTCGATGCCTAAATTTACCGTTTAAAGCCTTGATAACCCCAAAATTACTGAAAATATCAAATTATCTATGAAAGGAAATGTTGAAATTGAACAAACCACGGAAAATTCATGTGAATAGCAATGGATTTTGTGCTAACGATAGACTGGGTTTAAGTTATGTTTTGATAAACCGTCAGTGTTGTCATAAAATATCGTAACTACGGCCTGATTTAAGCCGTAGCTACGAGGTTTCATAACAGCTCCAACGAATTACTATTGTATGTCCGAAATAACGTCACGATTGACTGGATAAAATCGTTCACTATTTCGCTGTACTTTCACTTTCTTTTTTGTTGCTATTTATAGAATACAACATGAAAAAGTATTTTTCATGTATTTCCTATTCTAATGGAATGAATGTACGTTTGATATACGTTTAATCGCCAGAGTGTTCAGAACGATAACATTTAAGCATTGTTCATGCTACTAACAACGAGAAATACGAGAATTATCTCTATCTATGCAGAAAAATACACTTTAAATAGCTTATACGGCCGATATATATTGATATTTACAAGAAAGTAAACCGAGGTGAGAACAAAATCGAATCTTTCCGAAGTGCGTTTCACGGAAATAACCGAGTGCCGTAAATACCCGATCATCGGCGATAATAACCGAAATCCATTATGGTTCCAGATCGTTAAATGACTTGATCGTCATCCCGGTAATGACCAAATCAAACAAATCTTTCTACTTTCACTTTACTGATCAAGCAGTGTTACACATTCTAGATAGATTCTCATAAAAAGTCAATAATTTAAGTAAATAACACACCTTTAAAAAACCCTCTTGTGAAAAACGATAGTATCGTGATAGTATGGTGATATTATGTAACAATAGTGATAGTATCGTGATAGTGATTGCTCCGATAGCGATATTATCGCGATAGATAAAATTGGCATCGATAGTCAGCCCTATCGCCTACAGTATTTTTTTTAAATTGGATGAGTATTTTTTGCTGTTTTTGGATAGGGTTAAATTGAATGAGATGCAGGGAACTGCAATGATGTCTTTAAGATTTATTATAGCCTCAGAATCATTTGGGAAAGACAAAAAAAGCTTTCAATTACTTTACAATTTTTGCATGAAACAGAATGGGTAATGCTTTCAAACATTTTATCTTTCTCCAATAATCAATTGTTTATATTTTGTCTTCTCTATCTGACCATTCATCCAGGCATTCTGTTTACCATAATAGGTTGATGGAGAGACAAGTCGAGCCAAGGTTATCTATAATCCCCCACCCCCAGCTGAGGCCCCGGGGTCCAGGATGTCCAGTGCTGGTATACAGAGAACCTCCATGGTGGATCTGCAATCTACATGTAAGTTACAAAAGAACGTGGTTCCAGGTGTTTTTCCCAAGCTATTTTGGGAAATTTTTAATGTGCAAAATGGCGTATTTTGGGCAAAAGGGTAAATGAAACAGTCAATTTTTATGCTCCCCGAAGGGAGAGCATATAGTCGCCGCTTCGTCTGTCCGTCGATCCGTCCGTCCGTCCGTCATTCCGTCCGTCCGTCCGTCCGAAGCGATTTCTCTATAACCCTTGGGCCAAATCAAATGAAACTTACCATGTGAACTTCCTATGACATAATGCCGATGTACTTTTCCCAGTTTTTGGATTTGATGCCTCGTCATGGGAAAAGGGGACTTAAGGTCAAATACACTTTTTTATGCTCCCCGAAAAATTTTCGGGGGAGCATATAGTCGCCATGCTATCCGTCCGTATGTCCGTCCGTGTGTCTGTCCGTCCGTCCGTCCGTCCACAGCCATATCTCAGCAACCCTTAGACCAAATTCAACCAAACTTCACATGTGAACTCCCAGGGATAATTCCTAGGCACCTTTCTCTCCGTTTGTTGATTTGAGGTTGCGTCATGGAAAAAGGGGCCTTAATGTAAAAATTAGATTTTCTCCAATTTCTCTTCATCCAATGGGCAGAATTTAATGAACTTTTGTACTTTTGTGATAAATGGGATGTTCTAGACCATATTATATAAATAATGTGTGTACAAAAAATCTGTCATGGGAAAAGGGGGCTTAATGTATGATAATTTGTCCGTCCATCCATCCACAGCCATATCTCAGCAACCCTTGGACCAAATTCAACGAAACTTCACATGTAAACTTCCGGGGATAATTCCTAGGGAATTTTGCCTCCGTTTGTTGATTTGAGGCTGTGTCATGGAAAAAGGGGCCATAATGTATAAATTAGATTTTCTCCAATTTCTCTTCATCCAATGGGTAGAATTTAATGAAATTTTGTACTTTTGTGATAAATGAGATGTTCTAGACCATATTATATAAGTAATGTGTGTACAAAAAATCTGTCATTGGAAAAGGGGGCTTAATGTATGATGATTTTTATTTTGTGACAAACACTTATTCGGGGAGCATAATCCGTCTATGACGGCTCTTGTCTCTAATTTCTCCTAGTCTAATGGTCAGAATTTGATGAAATTTCATATTTGAGTAGCAAATCAGATGCCCTTGACAATAAACTACTTGAAATTTGCGTATAAAAAGTATGTCATGGAAAAAGGGGGCTTAATGTTTGTTAGCCTAATCTTAGCTCTGCATGGCATACATTTATTGTGACAATGCCTTAATCGGGGAGCATTGTCCGTCTCTGACGGCTCTTGTTTTTTATGAAATTGAACATTTTAAATAGATTGTGGCAAATGGAAGAAAATTCAGTTTGGGAACACATCCGTTTGCTTTGGGAATAACTCCATTTTCCGAAGGCGCAGAAAGCATACCAAAACCACTGAGGTCCCTTTAATAGCATTTGAAGCGGCCATATTTCAGGATTAGCCAAAATGGAGACTGTTTAGGAAAGGGTTAGTAATATCGACAAACTTTTAATGTAACATATCATTTCAGCTGAGGACATGAGTGCTATGATCTTGGAGGGAGGAATGGACTGTATCGGTATACACAAGAGAGGCCTCTACTGTGCTGGCAAGGTAAAACAATGTATTTCATATGCTATGTTATATGAATTGGTTGACATTTCAAATATTTAAACCCATTGCCACACTTTACATTTTAGAATCATCAAATAAAAAGCTCCAGCAGGGGACAAAATCCATGATCAGTGTTCTGGCAAGGTAGAAAAAAGTATGGGAAAAATGTCTCATGGCTACTCAAAAGTTGGGGACATTTTGGACAAACTAGGGGACACATTTTAAATCCAAAATAACAACTTTTGTTAAACTCCTGTGCACCAAAATTAACCCAAGATATCTGCATATACATTGTAATGGCCCCACTTCTGCGATGTTTTCTTGAGACACTCAGCTAACAGAGCTTGTCCGAGGAAAATAAGTTGTCCCGATTTAACTTTGGTGGTCATACAGGCATGAAAAATTTATGAAGCTATGACAAAGCAGACGATAGATCCTGTCTTTCGTCGACGGGATTTTCTGCCGACGACAGCCCAGGCATGGGTTTATTTATCTGGTTTGAATTTTCAAGGATCGAATTTCACTGTGCCTCTAAAGATTTACTGAAATAATTCAGGATATTCTTAGTTTTCTTCATTTTATTTGGTGGAAAAGAATCTGATGACAGCATTTTTAGATTCTGCAAATGCAGGTGTATTCGTTTTTAAGTAAATATTGATGTTCCGTCATTCAGTAATTTTATGGCTTTGGCAATGATAGACGCAAAAAAATATCAAATTGTTTTAAATTCTTAACATGTATGTGTATTTTTTATTATCAATCTAAAAATCAGTTTCGGTTACATGAAATTATTCAATTAAATCTGTAATTTTGGTCGAATAACTAGCACTCCGCGCCTGAAATTACAAACAGAACCCGACCTATAAACAAAAAGGCCCCGGAACTTCAGTCGCGTGCAAAGGTAACTTGATATGAAATTACAGCGTTTTTGAGTCTAATGCTCACTCAGGGCCTGCGAATTGAATTCTGGGTAGGAAATAATGAGATGAATGATCTAGTTTAGTTTTCTCCTTTTACTTTCGATTTCGAGTATACCTGTTTCTCATATTATCGAGGTTTCCCAATTATTGAGGATTGCACTTGTTTTGCTGATTTTTCCACATTTAAACTTCACAGCGCGAGCTGGCATTCTAGCTATTATTCATTCGAAGATACGGCAACTCTATTCACATCAAATAAAACAACGAAATGCGTCAAAAGCAAGTAATTATCCACTTTCATATTTGCTGTGCCACAAAAGTAAGAAAAATAATTACATATTGAAAACATGAAATTTGATCCAATATTTCAAAGATTTCATGAAAAAGACAACAACAGTACTTTGTCAACTGCAAAATGATAATAGGTTTAACAACTTTGAATAGAATTCACAATCCATATCCTCATATATGACGTCAAATTATGCAAACCCTCGATAATTGGGAAGTTTTCCGAATTTCAATGTAGGTCAACCAAGCAACTTCCGGGAAAGAATTTTGACATGTAAAATTCCTCAATTTTGACAAAAAATTCGCAGAAGGTACTCCTTGTCCTCTTGTTATGTTTGAATAATTTGAATTATGAAAAGGTCCATTCCCTTGACAGCGCGAGATGCAATTCTCCTTATGTCCTCGATAATTGGAGAAAATGGGATACAGTAAAATTTGTCAGCGGCTGTAAAAAACAAAATTCGATCTCATTATTTTCATGCAACAGAAATCGCAACTTGACAAAATTTTATGCGACATTTACTTTTTTCATGCGAGAATGTCACGGAATAGCGGCCTCGCCAGAACACTGCATGATGATAAAGATTGGATTTGTGTAAAATATATCAGAGAAAATACTGAGGCAAAAGAAGAAAGTGCTGATTATCAGCATTTTCTTCATTTGTCTCAATGTTTTTCCAAGCATAGTCTCCTAGGGACATCAAAACCAGATCTTTTTTGGGAAAGGTTTAAACCTTTTGGTGCCAAGTTTTTAGACAAAATGTTAGCTGCCTGCATCAAATATGTTTTGCCTTTTATCACAAAAGATAGTCAAGTTGTCAATACATTTTTCCAAATCATTTTTTAGCGAGCCGGGACTTTATGTCCGGGGAGCTAATGTCACAGCCCTAGTGTCAGCGTCGGCGTCACGTCTTCAAAAACTTTAACCTGGTTTATATCTCAGGCAATATTTGAGATACAGCCTTGATACTTGTATACCTCCTGCCAAGACCTTTCATTTGGGACCATGACCTTTGACCTAGTGACCTTGACCTTGGAGTTTGACCTACTTTTGAAAAACTTTAACCTGGCCTATATCTCGGTTATTTTTACAGATACAGCCTTGATACTTCACACATGGATACTTCTCAGCAAGACCTATCATTTGGGACCATGACCTTTGCCCTAGTGACCTTGACCTTGGAGTTTGACTTACTTTTCAAAAACTTTAACCTGGCCTATATCTCATGCACTATTATAGATAGAGCCTTGATATTTCACATATGGATACTTTGTACCATGACCTTGACCTTGAGACCATGACCTTTGACCCAATGACTTTGACCTTGGGCTCTTTTTTTTTGTGACAAGCTCTCGTATAGGCGAGCTACGTTGTCCGCGGACAACTCTTGTTTATCAGATTCTAATGACCTTTTGCCATCACCTTTGAATTAAGACAACCCCGAAATTCTGTTATTTTGGAAATTCCAAAAGGCATTAGACCCTGTTCATGATCTTGATCTTGACTATCTAGCACAAAAGTCATGTATCTAACCCATATCCTTATAGAATCATTTATAACCATTCTCAAAAAATGTTAAAAATAGTAAGATATTTGAAATGTCACCAAACTTATATGACATAAAATACAACACTGGCATTGTGAATGAAGTTCTTTGTGACTTGTCACCCAAAAAGCGACCATCAGGGAATTCCGAAGCTTTTTTTTTTTTAGTCCCCTACCGGCGAAGCCGAAGGGGACTTTAGGTTTGCACTCTGTCCGTCAGTCAGTCCGTCAGTCAGTCCGTCCGTCCGTCCGTCCGTCCGTCCGTCTGTCCGTCAGTCCGGTGAATTAGTTTTCCGGACTTTTTTTCTAAACGGGGGTAGCTATTGAGCTGATTTTTGGTATGTAGACCCGCATTGATGAGTTACAGAACAAGTTTGAGTTTCGTTCCGGTCCAGTGATTTTTGGGGAAGATATGGATGCTGGACTTAGAAAATTTCTGGGAAATTACAGTTTTCCAGACTTTTTTTCTCAATGCTGGCAGCTACTGAGCTGATTTTTGGTATGTGGACCCGCATTGATGAGTTACAGAACAAGTTTGAGTTTCGTTCCGGTCCAGTGATTTTTGGGGAAGATATGGATGCTGGACTTAGAAAATTTCTGGGAAATTACAGTTTTCCAGACTTTTTTTCTCAATGCTGGCAGCTATTGAGCTGATTTTTGGTATGTGGACCCGCATTGATGAGTTACAGAACAAGTTTGAGTTTCGTTCCGCTCCAGTGATTTTTGAGGAAGATATGGATGCTGGACTTAGAAAATTACTGGGAAATTACAGTTTCCAGACTTTTTTTCTAAACGCTTACAGATATTGAGCTGATTTTCGATATATGAACACATATTGATGGGATACAGAACAAGTTTGAGTTTCGTTCCGGTCCAGTGATTTTTGGAGAAAATATGGATGCTGGACTTAGAAAATTTCTGAGAAATTAGTTTTTCAGACTTTTTTTTCTTAATGCTTGCAGCTATTGAGCAGATTTTTGGTATGTAGACCCGCATTGATAAGTTACAGAACAAGGTTGAGTTTTGTTCCGGTCCAGTGATTTTTTAGGAAGATACGGATGCTGGACTTTGAAAATTTTTGGGCTTCTTTTTCTTAACACATATATAAAGCCGGTAGGGGACTTGGTATTGTTTTGCAATACTTCAGAATGCTTGTTGTTTGTAGGATAGAATAATGAGATTAACCATGCACTTACCAAGTAGAATTTAAGACTGGTCCGAATTAAAAGAAGTTGCATACAACAATTTTAAGTCGGTGAAATATTAGATATTTATGGCCTCTTTAGATTTAAAACATCATGGGAAATGAAGAAATTGCTTGTAACAAGCGATTTCTTCATTTTCCATGATGTTTTCCAAAGTCAATATCCTATGGGACATCAGAAGGCGTCACTGTTTAGGAAAGGGTTATAAATTGTGTTTTTTGATGTTTCAATACCCTCTTCTTGTCCGACATTCTATTCTGTCTGAATTTTTATCCATAAATTAAAATGGTGTTGTTATGTCGTTTAAAAGTAAAAAATGAATTGTTATGGCTTAATTGGTTTTGTGAATTATGCTTGGTCTGATATTTTGACAACGCATGTTTGTTCTCAATTTTTGACAAAGAAATACGCTATAAATCATGCATGACCTTGGTACATAAATCTTGTGCTATTAGTGCCTAATATCCTTGCTTTTGTCCTATTTTGTACCCTTTATGTGGTATATTCTAAGATGAGGTTGCACAACAATGCAATCTGATCTATAGTTTGGCCTCAAATTATTTGTACTTTGCCATGTAAAAAAGTCATTTAAAAAAGTAAAAAAAAAAATATAAATAAAGATGACTATCCCCTGTCTCTATAAGAATTCCAAGATTTTTTTTATTGATTAAGAACTGTTGATGCATCATTATTATTCATATTGCTCCAATTTGAAAAGAAAACTGTTGCAGCTTACAAAATAATTCATATCAAATGTATAAAATGCATATGGTTTAGAAATGAAAACATCGAACAAAATGAAGAATTTGCTGATTTTCAGCAATCTTTACGTTTGGCTCAATGTTTTTTCAAGCTATTTCTACAAAGGATTCAAAAACAGGTCTTTAGGAGAGGTTTAATCTTGTATATTTCACTTTTTGTGTAGGATGGAGTAATCAGACTGGTTGACATAAAGTCAAGTGATGTCAATGTTATAGAAAAATGCCATATTGGTGCACCCATAACCAGCCTAGCTTTCTCTCCAAGCTACAGAAGAATTGCTATGGGATCCAGTGCTGTAAGTGTCTCCTTTTGTCTTAATTTTTTTTGTCTCAAAGTTTTTTGCTTCAATATAGGCTTAGGCCGTAGGGCAGTAGGTAGCCCATCAGACTCACACTCATGAGGTCCTGGCTTTAATTTCTGGCAGCGGCAAATGTCCTTTCTAACAAAAATTGCACCTATCAATGGTTTTATAATCGTTAGCCTTTGTGGGCATTCAGCTGGAGACTGTAAGGATGTGGTGGTAGTACTTGTATGAAAACAGCAGGAATCAAGGGTAAGGTGCTCCAGCCTTTGGATATGACCATGTTATTTGCGTTGGTGCAGTGAATTACTGCATCTACGGCAATGATTTGTTCAGCATCCCACATGATTTACTACACTTATTATGCTACTCCGATGTCTACACCTATGCCATAGCAGTTGAAAGAGGCATAAAACTCCAATCAATCAATCAATCAATTAATCAATTAATTTTCTATTTCTTCCAGGGCTCATTACATCTCTATGAACCAGGAGTGCCTGAGAGTTTAAAGATGTTGCGGGACCTTCATAATGGACATATTGTTGGTATTGGATGTCTACCAGGAAGTGAATATTGTGTCGTAAGTGCAATTTGTTTCATTCAGAAAAGGATGAGTGTCAATAAAGGCCATTTCTGTGACCCAGCCTATTTTTCTTCTTTTTAGCCATACTTGACCACTAATATATTGACCTTATGTAGGCAAAGTATCAAATTGAATGGAGCCTTGGTTTTGAAGATATGTGACCCGTTGCGCTAAAAATGACCTTATCGGGTGTGTGAAAAATATCGACCCTAGTCAGTCTATGCAGTCCGCGCAGCCAGACTAAGGCCAACACTTTTCACTTGTATGTATTTTTAGCTTGACTTTTTTAAGAAAATGAGAGCTTATACTGTCACCCCGGGCGTCGGCGTTGCAACAAAGGTTAAAGTTTTTTCAAACATCAATACCTTCCATGCTATTTAAGAGATTCATTCTAAACTTGGAATACTTATTCACTATCACACCCTCTACCTTACTACCAGGGCCCATGACCCTGGCTCCACTATATTTGGAGTTATGCCCTCTTTATACTAAGCAACTTAGAAAGTCAAGCGTGCTGTCTTCGGACAGCTCTTGTTAATTTCATTGTTGAAAATTTACAAAAGGAAAAATGTTAACATTGCATTTTGATATGAACCTGTAGCAGTATTGTTTTGTGAATACAGTTTGAAGGAATACTAAAAATCTAAAATTGAATATTGAATCATTACCATATTGTTGGTATTGGATGTATGTCTCTGCCAGCATCTAATTTTAATTGGATAGCCATTTGAAATAAGTTCGAATTTTGATCTGTCAATTAACCCTTTCCCAAACAACAAAAAATTAGGGTGACCCACTTCAAAAACTGTCAAAAATGACAAAAGGAATGTTATTAAAGATAGGATTTGTGTAAAATATGGCACAGAAAACATTAAGACAAAAGGAGAAACTGCTGGTTATCAGCAGTTTCTTCTTTTGTCTCACTGTTTTCCCAAACCTTTTCTATTAGGGACGTCAAAACCAGGTCTTGTTTGGGATAGGGTTAAAAAAAAAAAATTTGTTTCTTTTCTTTACTGCAGAAGTGTTTTGAAGTATGATTTTTTATTTAAAAAAATGATTTGAAATATCTTTTTTGCAGACATGCAGAGAAGATGGCGAGGTCCAGATGTGGACAGTATCTAATGGTTTATTGGTGTCTTCATATACAGTAGGGGTACAGGTATGTATAGACAATGTCAGTCTTTAAAATATAACATTGTTTGTATTAAGATGGTGAAGTTCAGATGTGGATAGTATCTAACGGTTTATTGGTATCTTCTTATACAGTAGGGGTGCAGGTATAGTAGTCATTTATCTCTTTCCAAAATTGCAAGTTAAGTGCTTTAATAACATTTTTTTAGCGAGCCAGGTCTTTATGTCCGAGGAGCTAATGTCACAGCCCTAGTGTCGTTGTGGCATCGCATCTTCAAAAAGTTTAACCTGGTTCATATCTCAACGACTATAAGAGATACAGCCTTGATACTCCACACATGAATATCTCCTGCCAAGACCTTTCTTTGGGGCCATGACCTTTGACCTTGAGACCTCGACCTTAGAGTTTGACCTATTTTTAAGAAACTTTAATCTGGCCTATATCTCATGCACTTTTACAGATAGAGCCTTGATATTTCATGTATAGATACCTCATACAACGACCTTGAACTTGAGACCATGACCTATGACCTAGTGACCTTGACCTTGGACTCCAAATTTTTGTATAGGCGGGCTACGTTGTCCATGGACAACTTTTGTTTAAACTTATGACAAGCAATTCCTTCATTTCCAACAATGTTTTACCCAGAAATAGGGATGGGCATCGTCAGGATTTAACCGATTCCGATACCTACTCGATACTTTTAACCGATTCCGATTCCTAACGATTCCGATACCAATTACTTTACATTGTGAGCATGCTATAAGTATTATTTGATAAGTTAGTATTTTCTTCAGTATTTTCTTCCAGTGACCAATTATAAAAAATCAACTATATGCAGTACAACAGATTCATTATTCATTTTTTGTAACAAAACTAACATAACTTAAGGACTACATCTTCGCAAGCCAAGGGTTACTACCTCCACTTTGTTCCTTACGAACCCTTGGCCGCTCGCCTCTATGGAAATCGAAAGTACCACCGTGCGATTTCATTGGACGCGATAACTTTCCCATTATCCAATCAAAACACACTAAACAAGCCCTCTTTGTCAAAACGAAAACGTCACGGCTGACGTCAAAATCGATATCCGTATTTGATGCATCGCCTAACACGTTTTAGTACGAGGCTTTTGATTGGCCAGAAATAGCAACTGCAAAGGGCCGCGACTCTTTATCGCCGAAAGGTGGCATGGTGGTACTTTCGATTTCAATAGAAGCGAGCGGCCAAGGGTTCGTAAGGAACATAGTGGAGGTAGTAACCCTTGGCTTGCGAAGATGAAGGACTAGGGCTGACTGAAAAGTTAAAACCTCAGATTTAAAAATCTAAAGTAGTTTTCACACAAACTCCCTCCCCCCCCCCCCCCCCCCCCCCCCCCCCCCCCCCCCCCCCGCCGATGGTCGAGTGTCTCTCCCCACCAACACTCCCCCCCTCCAGATCCCCCCTCCGAAAAAAACACATTGTATGTCATTTATGATGAAAGATGATCGTATCTGCTATTCCTAATACTGATGTACATGCAAGCGAAAAAATAAATCTATCTGTTATGTTTTAATAATAGAATACAAAAAATTACACAAAGTCGTAACGCTCGCTCGTCAAAGTGTAGTAGAATGAAGATTAATTAAAGTACCCGGTATTCAAACTATTCCAGATGAGTAACTAAGCACGAAAACATAACGCTGCTGGTAAGAGTCAACATGTGTAATACGTATTGATGATCACAAAACACCGTAACTAAAGGTTATGCAAAGGTTTTGATACATCGCTGTAGTTTTAATGTTAGGCGACGGGTTCTCGGAGATCAAAGGGGAATACCGCGAACGCAATCGTCATATGATGACGTAGTACATCTTTATTCTGTATATGTCTTTATTCTTTACTCACATGATTTAGCTCGGGGAATATGTGAAAATGGAAAATAATTGTGGATTTATCTAATTGGAATGAAAATTGTGCACGGTAGGATTTTCCCCCGCATACCTTATGACTTGCGAGGATCAAAGAGTTCGAACTTGATGAGGAAATGTAGATAGTCGAACAATTTCGAATTAACCATAATTGTTTTCCATCCCGATACCCAGCGGTCCTGAAAAACGCTACATGAAATAGATCAGACTACTGGGTATCCGAGGATGATTGTTTTCATATTTGTATAAAATCAAAGACTGCAAATCTGATTCAAACGTTCGGCGGGTTTTACAGTACAGTTGCAAGGCGCCCGCATCACATACTTATGTTAATTTATGCAACGCACAAAGTGCGCTGATTGGACATCGATTGTTTTAAAGAATGCCAACCACGCCTTCTAATATGTTTTGTGACAGGTAAGCGGGGTGGAGCAGCTGCTTCCCTAGCTCTTCTTTCAGTTCAGTGGCGGATCCAGAGGGGGTTCGGGGGGGGGGGGGGGGGGGGGGGGGGCTCAAACGAACCCCCCTCGGTAGCCTGATTATTTCATTTTCATGCAGAAATTCAGTAAAAATTGTGTAATTCTAAGCAAACGAACCCCCCCCCCCCCCCTTCTTGTATATTCGAACCCCCCTTACAGAAATCCTGGATCCGTCGCTGCAGTTTCACTCGATCGATAAACTGTCAATCAAGTAGGAATTACTCTTCGTATGACAGAGTTCATTCGGGGAAGAATGTAAATACAAGGCTGTAGATACGATTTTATGAAGTTCAGCGCGTATATTAAAAGAATTGATAATCTTTCATTGGGATAAAAAGAAATCGTCATGCGAATTTGGAAAAGCGATACTTTACCTTTCGAAATACAGATTTGAACACTTCTTATTGGCAGCAAGCCGCATTTTACGTAAGGTTTGGATTACTAAATTGACCGGGAATGAGGATATTAAACGTGCTATGTAGAAAGACGGGGTGGGTATGCTGAAATATCGTAGATAGCCAGAAATCGTATTTTGCTCAACTCGTGCAACTTCCGGCAGTGGATATTTGGAATTTGATCTAGATCTATTATACTGAATTTTTGTCATGAAATTGTAATGAAATTCTATCTAGGATAATCTGATAAGGTATCGAATTTAGGAACCGGTACCTTCAAAATGAAACGATACCAATTACTCG